>CM028135.1:600000-1185000 GCA_016271365.2 Neoceratodus forsteri | reverse complement strand
TCAGTGTGCCATATCTGTGTCTTAGTCCAGGGATAGGGAGCCAGCCACCCCTTAAGGGGGATTTTATTTGTTTGGGTCATGGGGAAGCCCAAAATAGAGAAGGAAATGAACTACAAAAGAACCCCAGAGCAAATGCCCTGAGGCATGGGTTGTCCCGGAGGATATTGGCCGTACAGCCACATTTTAAAGAAAACACAATTGCACATACCCCAGTATTGCAAAGCATAATGGGAAACATTCAGATCTCCATGAGAGAATCTGGACTGGCTCTGCTTTAAGCAGAATTGCATGGTACCAGAAGGCCTCACAGTGCAATCAGCAGAGGCTAAGAACGGCAGACACACGTTTCATCCTCATTTGGACTCATCAGTGATATAGATACATAGATAAATATATAGCTAGATATTCACGAGTGGCGGAGTATGGCGAAGCCACGAGTGATAGTATCCAAAGGTCACTCTGCAGGCATGAAAATATTTTCGATATCACACTCCTGCCCATCATGTATCATATATATTTATATGTGTGTGTGTGTGTTTGTGTGTGTATATATTTATACAACTTATGTGCTGGGATAAATGCCAGTGTAAAGTAATATCTGTAGAAGCCAGTGAAGATAACACTGATATCTTCATGTTCCTATACATCATCATGATATCTTGACACTCCTATACGTCATCCTGTTATCTTTTAAACTCCTCTACGTAATCTCTAAGAAATCCTATTGGTCCCCACAGGAAACTCAGCTGTTCTAAAGCTCTGCCTTTTAATTACCTGAACCCTCCTCCCCCTACCAGCATGGCTCTTGCATCTTGTTCAACCTGCCATCAATTTAAAATTGTCATTAAATTATCCTGCCATTTCTGCCTACTCTTACTGAAAGAATTTCATTCCTCGTATCCCAGATTTGTACTGTCACCGAGCGCTTTCAATACATTACAGCGAGTAGCTCAGAAACATTTACAATAGCGCACTGTCAGTTCAAAATTAAAAAAATCCACTCCATTTTTATTAATTTTCCTGAGCTTTGTAAAAAAAAAAAAAAAATCTGCCAAGTACAAAGGTAAGAGAGAGAACGACTCGGCATGTCGACCTTTTCAGACAAGTGAAAGTGAGCGCAAGCGAGTGTTACCATAGCAACACTCGCTCGCGGTCACACTCACTTCTCCGAAGCTGCTGACATGCCGACTTGGTCTCTCTTTCTACTGTCACCAGCTTCTTCATAATACACCAACAGCATTACTAAAAATGCAGTGGATTCACGTGTTTGCACCGACACTGTCTTATTTTAAAGGTTTCTGACCTACTCAGTGTAATCTATTGAAACCGATCGTCATGCTTCAAATCTAGCAAGTCAGAAATAACGGTGAGATGAGGAAGAAATCACAGGAACAACCACCAGATAAGTTGCTTTAATAACTTCATAAATTTGTAAAACCCACAGAGATTTTTCTCAATGTACAAGTGTCCCATCTTTTAAATGTCTCCCTGGTCCCCAGTGAAAACCCTCACTCATGCTACAAATTTATACCATTAAAACTTATACTCCTCAGTGAGCCATGGGGGGCAAAAGGCAATATCAACCAGATAACTTTAATAACTATGTTTTTACTAGTTATAGCAGGCCACAGTGAAGTGGGGAGGAGGATGGGAGTTAAAGCTGCTGGTCTTGCCTGATAACTTATGTGGAATATTGTTTTAAATATTGTATGTGGTGGGTTGTCATGGGGACGCAGGGCAAAACATATGTGGGAGTCATGTTGGGGGCCCAGCACATAAGTTGTATAAACAGAACATGACATGGCCTGACTGAAGATATCATGTTTATCTTCACGCGAGGCCAATGACATCAAGATATCTCACTCGTGGCTTCGCCACTCGTGAGATATCATGATATCATTGGCCTCTCGTGAAGATAAATATGATATCTTCAGTTAGGCTATGTCATATCCCGTATATATCTGTGTGTGTGTTATATATATATATATATATATTCTCCACTGGACATCTTTCCTCTATGTTCAATCTGCAGAGGGGCACCTGACAGGGCCGTCTGCTCTCCCATTTTCTGTTTGCCTTTTACAGTATATTGAGCCCCTGGCACAGGGGGATCAGACAACATACATCCCTCCACGGTTTTTGGGCAATAGATGTCTCAGAAGACTGCATAGTCCTAGATGTGGATGTTATTATGTTGTATCTGCCTGCCCTCTGGACTCTGTTACATACTTATGGTAAGCTGTCAGGGTACAAACTTAATGAAAACAAAAGAGAGTTACTGGCAATAAACTGTGCTCCATCTGATACCCTCATTTCACATTTCCCTTTCCAGTGGAGTCTCAGCTATATGAAATATCTGGGAGTGCGACTCATCAGCTCGATCACCCAACTATTCTCTGCTAACTACCCCACTACAGACGCAACTGAAAGCTGACCTGGATAGATGGTCGGTCCTGCCACTGAACCTGTAAAGAAGAGCTGCAACCATTAAATGATTGTTTTACCAAAAGCTTTGCACTTCTTTCAGACAATAGCACTCCCAGTGACCGTGACTTAATGGGCCTCATTGCAGAAAATGATTTCCAGGTTTCTCTGGCTGGGACAACCACCTACAGTCAGATCTTACTTCGAGAGGGCTCTTGCCGTAGGTGGAAATCTGCCACTGTCACCCCAGTCCATAAAAGTGGTGACAAAACTACCCATGATAACTACAGACCTATCTCCTTACTACCTCCTCTCTCCAAGGCACTAGAACGCATCGTCTCGGACCAGCTCACAGAATACCTGGATACATACATCATCATGTGCAAGCAACAACACAGGTTCCGCAAAGGTCACAGCACCTCCACAGCCCTACTTGAATTCACCGGCGCAATCCACAACGCACTTGACTCTGGCGAACTACTAGGCTCAATCTACATTGACTTAACTAAAGCCTTCGACACAGTCAGTCACCGACTCCATTGGCTGGTTTAAGAGCTACCTTGAAGAATGGTCCCAAACAGTAAGAATCGCTGATACACTCTCTGACCCTAGACCGGTCCGCTCAGGAGTCCCCCAAGGCTCCATTCTGGGACCCCTCCTCTTCAGCCTATTCTTAAACTCACTACCGGACAGCTGCCCAGAACAAATAATTCTCTACGCTGACAATGCTGTGATCTTCACCTCAGACCCTGATCCAATCCAATTCCAAAATAAACTTCAGCGGGCCTTCTCCTCCATCAAATCCTGGTTCCTAAATCATAAACTGCTTCTCAATCAGAAAAAAAAACAAGTCTGGTCTTTTGCAGCCCCCACAACAAAAACAAACTACTCCACCTCTCCATTGCAACCGAACAAGGAGCCATCCTAGAGCAAACACAATCGTTCAAGTACCTTGGCATCACCATTGATCCCCACCTCTCATACGCTGTCCATATCAGCAATGTTGCAAAGTCTGCCAATGCGAGGTTAGGCATATTATTCCGGCACAGGAAACGCCTAACCCCAGAAGCACTATCGGTGGCAGTCCAAAGCTCCATCGTCAGCATCATAGACTATGGTCTTATCATATATGGGTCTGCAGCTACCACTGCTCTTAAATGTATCGCGACCTCTCTGAATAAGGCCTGTCGTCTCATCACTGGCTCATATCGCCATACCCACACGTGTGACCTTTATTCCCAATCTGGATGGCTTCAACTGGACAAACACATAAAATAACAAACCTGCATCATGGCCAAGAAAATTATAATGGGGCTTGCCCCACCTGGTGTCTGTGCCCTCCTTAAGCCTAGACATAGGAACATCACTACAAGGAGATCCAATGCCCATCTACTACATATCCCACAATGTCACACAACCCAAGGACAAAGATCATTCGCCTATTGGGCATCCAACTGGCTCAACTCTCTTGGCAGCGACATAGCGACCGCTCCAACACTTGGCCTCTTCGAGTCCGAGCTGTGCCTCTCACTGCTTGTATCCTGTGATTGCCCATCTTAACATTTCCAGTGTTCCAGCTGCACATACCCCAGCACTTACAATCAGTCTTTGCTCCCCTAGCACCTTACCTGTCATATTCCCTCGACAAGGCCCCCTGGCTGCACTGTCCCGTCCTCTCCCACCTACCCCGGCCCCCCCTTCCCTTGTCTTGCTCATAGCTCAAGTCTTTGTACTGGTTATTACATGTCTGCTGTAAGTCAATGATTATATGTTTGTAACTAAAAATGATGACTGTTGCACACGCTGACGTGGAACCTTTGTAAAAGAGCCTCGGCTCTAAGGCATTGTAATTCTACATTGAAATAAATAAAATAATCACCTTGAGGACTGCACCCCCTGACGTCAGGACCACATGGAAACTTTAGCTAGCAGTGTCTGACGGAACTGCCCACCGGACGTCACTTGACCGATGTAAGCTTGACACTGTGTAGTGGGTGGTCCCCATGCCCGCCTTCCAGTTCTTTCCCACCGTCGACTTAAGCACATCTGACCTCGTGGAGATGGTTGCTGTAGTTCAAATGCCTTTTTCGGATGAGTATCTATTTTTTCATGTTTTTCTGTGAAGACCTTCTGTTTTGTGCATCGCTTCGCCGTCTTCTGTCGAGTCACATAAAATTAAGTGCGATTCTTGCGGCACGCAGCTACCACACAGACTCTCATTCCCTCTGCTTCTTCTGTTTAGGCCTGGAGCACAAGGTCGAGGATTGTGAGGTCTGTTCCAGCTTCAGCCAGGCCACATGGAAGTGTTGCTAGCAGGCCCTCGAAGCCCATTTTCGGAAAAAGAGTTGCAAAAATTAAGGAGCGTTTCTTCCTTGCCGACAGACTCCCACAGACATAAGAAGAAGAGGAGGGACCCCATGATGACTGCCCAACTGATCTTCCTGGACTAAGTCTCCATCACTCATTCACACTAGTGCAATAGTTCTCAGACTTTGTCACAGTGAACCTCCCCAAATCCATGGAAAAGATTTTGAGCCTCCCCAAAAACTGAAATAATCTTGGGCCTCCCCAAAGAAAAATAACATACTGTACTTTGCGCAGTACACCATGAATAAATTGAAACCCCTTTGAGTACTTGGCTCACATTCAGTTCTTTGTCTTATACTGACATGGAACCTTTGAAAAGAGCTCATGTGCTCAAAGGTGTTATCTGAATAACAAATAAAATAAACAAATATTATTATTCAGGTTATTGTAACCCCCCCTTCAACAGGCCAGCCTACTTGCTCCGCTATTTTCATTCTTGAACCATTGTTACCCCTTGTTGCAGTACCTTCATGGGTCACACTACTTTCTCGGTTTTCTCCTGAAGTGAGCCTTGGCTCATTGACCTTCCCTGGTCACCTATTAGTAAATAAATACATAAAATTCACCTGCTGTTATCCTCTTTCAGTTTGCTTCACCTCTTCACACAAAATATATAAAACTCAAAATTTAAATACAGTACTTTTTCAGACTTGCTTGAGCCTCCCCTGGAACAGGTTGGGGCCTCCCAAGGGAAGCTGGCCTCACCATTTGAGAACCGCTGCACTAGTGGGATAGCGCCGGAGGTGCTAGGACCAAGCGGGAGCCAAACATTTTCTGAAGGGTTGGCGTCGAGGAAGGACCGCGCATGCGCGGCACCGCGAGACTGACTCGCGCTTGTGTAAGCTATCTCCGCGTCGACCCTCCACCCACCTCAGTTCCTTTTCTCCTGCCGTCGAGTGCGCTTGGATGTCAACGTCACTCGTCTGCTGGAGTCAAAGTTTTCGTCTATACGACAACAGCTTTTAGTGTTTAATTTAACTATGTAGTAGTAATTTCTTATTTCAAGAACAAGAAACGAAGATTATGAAGAAAAAGAAATTCTTTCCTGCCATCATCGGAGTCGTCCTTAGATGGTAGCGGTGGCGGTAGGAAGACTTCATTTGAAAGTTGTTATGGCAGAGGGGCTGTGCCAGGTCCGCCACCCTTAAGTAACGGGGGAGGGTCTGACTACGGACAGTCCTGTGCTCGGGGTGGGGTGGGGGGACAGTCCACCAAAGCATGAATCTGGCGGTGCCGGGGATCTGTCTCCGCTTAGCCTCGAGCTCTTCTTCCTCGTTTGGGGAAGAAAAATCGGTGCCGCTCGAGGTTGCCCGTTGGTATGTCTGCACGAGGATTGTATGTTGGAAGGGGCGATAGGCCTGAACCGACTTTCGTGGGTTCCCCTTGGCCCCGCTCCTAATGACCGCATACTCGACTCCGGACTTCATCTCTGTCCTCGTTAGAGTTCCGGTGAGCAGTTTCACCTCTGGGCCGCTCCTGTGGACCAGGGGGTTTGACTTTCCTTTTTTCCTGGCTGTGTTCCTGTTTTCCGGGCCTCGAAGCCGGGTCAATTGGATCAGAATGAGCGTGGTGCCTTCGCCATTGTGTCGACCCCTCGTGCCTACCCCCCCCCCTTCCTTCTCCATGCTGGGGCCGGCACAGGCACCACCTTTCTTCTTCTCCATTGGCTTTTCCACAGTGTTTTTCCTGGCGCTGTGCCAGACACTACTGTGGCACCACAGGTCGGCGCGTGGCCACTGGTTTGGCATTGGTGCCATAGGCGGTGCCGCTGGTGTTTGGGTCGGGGCCGTGGGCTCTGTGCGGCGCCGTGGGTGCTGTCATTGTTGCCTTCGTTGCCGGTGCCACTAGCAGTGCTGTGGGTATCTCCCGGTCCCGTGGGTGTTGCGAGCACCCGTGGGTGCCATGGGCAGTTCCAGGCACCCGCAGGTGCTGCGGGTGGCATGGGTGCCATTGCTGCCATGGGTGTCGGGGGTGCCCTTGTGTGCCATTGGTGCCAAGGATGCCTGCGGGTTCCACCGTGGGTGCCCTTGGGTGTCTCCCAGGTTGGCATAGGTACTGCTTGGTGCCCTCCTGTGCCACGAGTGACGCTGGTGCCGCAGGGGTGCCAGTTGTTGCTGTCTGACAGAACTAGGGAAAGATCTCAGTTTGCGGACTTCTTCCGCAGGACTTGTGGCGGGATGTTTCCACAGAATGAAGTCCTGCTCTGCGGATTATTTTTCCACACATCTTAGTGGGTGGCGGTCTGCATCGGGTCTCATCATCCAGCGGTTTTCCGCTGATGGGACTCTTCTGTTCTGTTCTGTTCTGCCAATGGAATCTCTCATTCCGTTCAGCACTTTCTCAGCTCCCTACGTAGTGCCAAGCTCCTCTACACCCTTCCTGGTGGCGGAGTCTCTAGTGGCTCTGACCTAGACCTCTTTTTGGGGTCCTTCTGCGATAGAAGGGCATCTAGATGAGTCTCTTCCTGTCCTTCTGGTCAGTGATACAGCGGATGACTCATTTTATATACTGAAAGACATGCTCTCTCTATCATCAGAGTCTGTGATGGAAGCTCTTTTCAGACTGGATCTGTGGACCATATACCTCTGCGTCTAGACTCTTTCAGTCGTCAAGACAATTACACTCTGTGGAACATTCTAATTCAGTGGTCGGGAGCCGCACAGACTGTTCCGCTCCTTTGATAGGGGTATACAGCCCTCTCTGATGCTGCCCCTCTGGTGGCTGCTTCGGCACAGGTGGTTAACATCCGTCTAGCTATTATTATTAGTCCAGTCAGGGGTTCGGTTATGGATCCTCAGGCTCCTCTTGCTCCTCAGAGGGATGACATCCTTGCCATTTCTGTATCAGGCAATCCTTGCCAAATAGCAGCCTGCATCCTTGTCCCCCAACAGGTTCCTCATGCCGCTGGGTGCCCACCGTGATAGCTCTATCAGTATAAGCGCCAGCGGGGGTGTCCAATCCCCGTCGGCTCCACTGGTCCCCAGAGTACAGGGTGCCACGCTGGAAGCCCACCCAGCGTGGCAACACACATGCTATCGGCACGGGGTGCCCAATCCCGTCGGCTCCACCACCCCCAACAGCCGTCCTTGTGCCACGCTGAGGCCCACCCAGCGTGCCAAGCGTCCTGTCGTCTTCATTTAAAAAAAAAAAAAAAAAAACTCAAAAGCAGTTCCTCGCTGTCTCTCACCCACCTACTGCGCACCCTGCCTCCCACCCCACCCCATGCCTACCTCCGGACTCTGGCGTGGCGATCTTGGTGGACCAGGAACACGTCTGCACTCTTCAAAGCCGACCCGCGAACTGAGGAAATGCGGTAAGCTGTATAATGGGATAGATAGGGTTTTCAACTTTGCAGCATATCTCAGGCATTTTTGAATTTTTGCACCACATTTTCAACATGGGGCTTTTGGGACCCCTTCTCATGAATGCTCTCACTGTCATGGCGTTAATCAGCCCGAAGGGTGATTTCATGATCACTGCGATGAAATCACTTTGGGACTGAGTAACGTAAACGACACTGCCACTGTTCATAAGGTGGGCTCTCAAAAGTCTATGTTGAAAATTTGATGAAAAATTCTAAAAATGACTGTTCTCAGCGTCGTTAGCAGTTGCTTGCGCTACGTAAGTTTTACCAATTTTCAATATTTTCACTCCAGATTTTCAACATTGCCATTTTATTACACTTCCTTATGAACAGTACAGCTGCCATTTTTCACGTTGCCCAAAATGTGTTTCCGCACATGTAGTGCACAGTGGTGCAGTCGGTGTGCGAAAGCAACGTTTGGGACAGATTAAGAAAATCACAGTTACACTGTTCATGAGCAGAGGTCTTAAAATGGCTATGTTGAAAATTTGGTGACAAAAGTCCATAAAATGACTGTGTTACGAGTGAGCATTGTGCAGTTTCTACGCTCCCTCGTAAGTTCATGACTTTGTAATATTTTCAGTCCAGATTTTCACCAGTGGCATTTTTCCACACTTCCTTATGAACAGTACAGCTGTCATTTTTCACAACATGGCCGAAATGTGTTTTCACACTTTCAGCACAGAGATGCGTGGTCGCTGTGGGAAATCATTGTTTGGGACAGATAAAGAAAATCACAGTGACACTGTTCATGATCGGAGGTCCCAAAATGCCTGTGTTGACAATCTGCTGTAAAAAAAAACAAAAAAAAAAACCCTAAACTAATTACATTACGGGTGTGCGTTGCACAGTTTCTATGCACCCTCGTGACTTCACCAGTTTTTTTTTTTTATATTTCTACTGCAGATTTGCAACATTTCCATTTTTTACACCTCCCCATGTACAGTAGTATAGCTGTCATTTTTCACATCCTGTTCGGAATGTGTTTTTGCACCTGTGGTGCTAAACGCCGTAGTCACTGTGCATAAGCAGCTTTCGTCTAACAAACTGATATTGCCACTCTTCATGAGGTGGGGGTCACGAAAAAAAAACACGTTGAAAATTTGGAGTGAAAATACCAACGAATGCCTGAGGTGTTAGGGTTTCCAACCATAACACCCCACCCTGTAGAGAATGACAGGCATCAGGGGTGTGACTTGCGATTCTTGCCTGTAATGCTCATACCATTCCACACCCTGCAGCCAGTGAGAGGCATTGAGGTATGCCTTGGACTCTTCGGCCCCAAAGTTCACCCCATTCTCCTATACCGCACCCATCTCACTGTATTTCCTGATGGAATGGGGTGCGTATAAGGGCCAAAGACCCCAAGGCACACTGTGACATTTGTCAGTGTCTGCAGGGTAGGGTGTGGTGAAATGGCGTGGCCGTTATGCCTGACGACCCAAAGGCACACCCCAATGCCTGTCACTCTCTGCAGGGTGGTGGTGGGGTTGGCTTCAGTTCAGTACTTCACTGCCATTTCTATTATGCAGCTCTGTAACTTCTACACTACCAATGCCAGCAAGCAAACATTCGGCATTGACAAATGCTTGTTTTAATCAGGCTTTCTTCTCTTGATCAGAGCCTCGCAGCAACAGAAGTGACTCTTCAGCGAGTCGGAACTTAGATTCCTACTTCCATGCTTGCTTCAATTTAACAGACGACATGCTCCTTTCTTGACCATAGGTCAAGTAGGTCTTTTTCTGAGGTAGCTTCTCAAATATTCACACCTTCAGTTCCTGTGCACTGGTTCCGTGCCAGTAGCACTCGAAGCTATCCTCTCCGACTGCGTGACAGAGCAGTGATATTTGTTTTTTTCAACAAAGCAAACTAGAGTCCTTCCTACTCCCTTCAGGGAGGCCGGAGTAAGTAGTGTCTCACCGCATTGAGCCACTTCTGCCGCTATTCGGTCACTTCAACGAATGGGTTAGCCCTAACTTGGTCCTGCTGTGTCCCTCCTCAACACACATCTGCCTCTATTTGCCTTACAAATCCAGCCCCTGTTTTTTTCTGTCGGAATGTTTTTTCCACAGTGGAACATCCTCCTACCTTTTCCTTTCTTACACAGAGACTGCTGCTACAGTTATACAAAAGGCAGGATGTTTCCCTTTGGAACAGTGCAGTGACTAAGATTCTGGATCTCACTAGACCACCACAAGAGGCTTCTAAGTTGTGCTTCGCCTTCCATCAGGAAGGTTTCAGTGACCAAGTGAAAACCATTCTCCTTGATGGGCTAACTCCACCTGGACCTTCTTTTGCTCACCAAGTAAAGGGTTCAAGTGCTCCTGGACCTGTTGTTTGCAGGTCAGCCATAGTTGGTAGTGGGGGTTCCATCTCCGCTTTTTGGTCTACCCTGAACCTGTAGACTTTACCTCCGGCTCTTGCAGTTCCTGAGGTCCTTTACATTAGATTAGTACATGTCTTTGACACTATTAGTTTTGGTCCTATACCAAATTGTGAGTCCGGGTTTTCGCCACTCTCTGAGTGGTTGCGGCTTCCTAGCATAGTTTCATTTTGTACCCATTGCAGTCGTCTGCAAAGTGGTGCATTACAACTCAAGCGCTTATCTTGTAAGCATCATGTTCTGGATGCTCTTTACAAGACAGCTCTTTTTATTAGCAGGACAATCCTTGGCCGTCCTTTCTGGGTGAACCCTATCTCCTATCACCCTAGTCAGGGTTGTGGTTTTAGCTTGGTACTCTCCCACTAGTGTGAATGAGTGATGGAGACTTAGTCCTGGAAGATATGGAAATTACATACTTACCGTAATTATTGATCTTGGACAGTCCATCACTCATTCACACGCCCACCCACCATCCCCTGGGTTCACTCGTTTTTCTTTCCTGGTCTTCATGGCCTGTGGTTTGGACTGTGAAGACATTGTTCTTTGACCTTTCTTACAAAGGCCATCTGGGCCCTCTCAGGCCCAGAAACTCGGAATGAGTTATTCTCATTAGTTACGCTGCACCTCCTTGGTCGAAAAGGTATTGAGGCGGTTGGAGGGTCAGCTGAGATAGCCTACACAGGGCCGAGTCAGTCTCATGATTGCCTTGCCTTGTCTGCAGTCCTACCTCGGCGCCGACCCTTCAGAAAATTTGTGGCTCCTGCTTGGCCCTAGCGCCTCCGGCGCTATCCCACTAGTGTGAATGAGTGATGGAGACTGTCCAAGAAGATCAATAATTATGGTAAGTATGTAATTTCCATTTCTGCTCACATTGGGATCTGGCGCAAGCCCTGATGACGTCCAGCTGGAGCTGCCAGTCTCTGGGAAGCATTCTCTGGTGGGTTCTACCTAAGGAGATGCCCTCTCTTCTCCTGTTGTGGAGCCACCTCCACCCTCCCCAGACCAGTGGGAGCCGGAGGACTGGGGTCATCCATCGGGTGCCGTAGTTCCTGGTTCACCCCCGGACCTAACAACATCAGAGCTTCTGCGGGCCCCTTCCCTGGTTCTTCCGGCGGGGCTGTCGGCACCGTTGCCGGCCTTGGCTCTTGCTGGCACCCATGCCTGACTCTGCTTCTTTGGGCCCTTCCGGTCCAAATTTCAGGCCTCTGGATCTCACGTTAGCATCTGCAGCTCCCCCGTCAGGGCCTCCATTGGGCTGCTGTCTGGCCGATTACCCACCCTTTCATAAGGTTGCCAGGTATCCTCCGCCAAGCCAGCAGAGATCAAGCTTCCTGATGTTGGGGGTACACTCCTTCATACCCTTCACTGGATTACCTGGCACACGGGTTTCACATGCCAAGATTCCCAATGACTGGGTACCCTTCAGGATTCCAGCCGATTTACCAGCCACCTCCGCCTCCTCCCCAACCCCAGATGGATTTTAGGGCCATTCTCCAGTCTTGATGGTCTGAGACCAAATCTCAGCTTGTCTTGGAGCTGGACAACTGGCACCAGGCGAGAACACCCCACACCTCCGGTGCACCCGGATCAGACTCCTAGATCTGCTTCCCCATTGGAACTGCACCAGTCTACATTGGGCCTGACGAAAGCTCCGTTGGCCCCAACGTCTGGTAATGTTCCTCTTAGGACTCAGGAGGACTCTTGCATGGGCGTCAGTTTTTCAGACTTCTCCGACTCAGAATCCGAGTCCGGGTCTTCCTCTTTGGTTTCAGGGTCTAAATGTCCCCCAAATCGCCTCCGGAGGACCCTTCTTTCGCAGACCTCCTAAAACGGATCGTGGAGGTCTACGGGTGGAAATCTGATGCTCAGGACCCCAAACGTCAGAGTCTCGCTGAGCACTTGGACATCCATGAGACTGCACCCATCCTCACACCTCCGTGGCTGGAGCCTCACGAGGATTTGGCCTCCACTATATGGATGATGCTTTCCTCCATTCCGGCTGTAGCGAAAAAGGCTGACAGGACTCCTGAGTGAAAGGATCACCTCAGTCTCCACCCTAAGGCTGACTCGGTAGTAATCACGGTGGCCCATGATAGGTCACCAAACCGAAGCACATGAGCACCTCCCCTCGTGATGGGGAGTCGAGGCAGCTCGACCAGTTTGGGAGAAAGTTTTATTCTTCCACCATTCTCACCATGCGTGCCCTTAACTACGTGGCACACATGCTGGTGCATCAGAAGTTGCTGTTCCACCAGTTGAAGCCTGTCATTGGGACCATGCCAGACTCTGCATCCAAGACTGTATTGGCTGACACTATCCAGTCAAATAGTTGCCTGTCACCACTCCCTGAGGGCCACCTTTGATGTGGTGGACTCCTCAGCCAGGGGCACCGGTACGGCTGTCTGTCTCAGGAGATTTTCCTGGTTCAGGGTGTCAGGCTTGGCACCTGATGTCCAGGTGGCTATTCAGGATGCCCCATTCAGGGGTTCTGTCCTGTTTGTTGGGAATGCCCAGGATATTATCAGCCTCCAGGACAAGGGCAAGGCCCTGAGGTCAGTTCACACCATGTACCACCCTAGATCCAATGCCAAACACCCATTTCATCGCCAGACCAAGCGGCAGATGAAACAGCAGCATACAGCCAGATGCCAGACCAAGCTTTGGGCGCCTTCAGCCACAGCCACCCCCTCCAACCAAAGATCAGAGAGCCTTCAGGGCGGCTCTTCCCATCCCTCCCTCAGTCTCTTGACTCGTGGCCCGTCCCCCTCCTCCTCCTCCTCTTCCGTTGGGGAGCCGTGGCTGAAGGTTTGCCAGTCACCTGCCGGGGTGGGAAGCAGTCGCCTCAGACTCATGAGTCCTTCAGTTGATAAAACAGGGCCACACTCTGGAGTTTCTCGGAAACCCCCAGACAAGCCTCCAAGGATGTTTCATTATCCAAACACGATGTTCCCTCTATCTCCCCATCTTGTGTTTATCCACCATGGCCTGCAGGCAGAGGTCTGTCCTCCGGACACCGCCCCAGGTATCCTTGAGCCCTATTTAACGGCAATTACAGGTGGTCCTGAGGAAGCGGCGCAGGCCTTCTGGAGGAGACATCATGGGGCCTGCAGCCGGATTTCTCTCTCTTCTGGTCCCTCCCCCACGCGGCCATGATCGCCCGTGCATCACAAAGCCACACTTCGAGTCTCCCGCAATCTGATGCTGCCCCTATCCTCCACTAGGAGGCAGCCAAGGAGTAGGACGACGTGCCCACCCGTTCCCGGGAGAGGAGAGTTGTCTTTGGACGCTCGATCCTCCCCTTCAGACCCCCGGGGACCTGAGTTCGCTCCCGAACCCAGGTTGCTGGCGTGGCATCCAGCGCCTCAACCCTCCGCACCACCGGGCCTGCATCACATTCCCCTCTTAAGGGAAGAAATCAAGGCTCTTCTGCAAAAGTAGGCAACAGAGCCCATTCTGTTAAACCAGGTAGGAAAGGGGTATTACTCCCACTTCTTCTTGTCCCAAAAAGTACTGGGAGATTTGCGTCCCATTTTGGACCTCAGCGCTGTAAACCTGTACATAGAGTACAAATGGTTTCGAATGCTGACCCTCCCAGCTCTGCTGCCCCTCCTGCACAAGGGATAGTGGCTCTGTGGCTTGGATATGCAGGATGCCTACTTGCATATCCCAGTTTTTCGGGCCCCTCACCACTGCCTCAGGCTCGCCTTTTCAGGGGGAGATTACCCATTCAAAGCCCTCCCCTTTGGCCTGTCTTCGGCACCCTGGGTTTTTTGCCAAGTGCCTTCTGGTAGTGGTGGCGGCTCAAGATGCCAGGGCCACTATGTGTTCCCCTACCTCGACGACTGGCTTCTGTCAGCCCTGTCGAGGGAGCAGTTGGAACTTTCTATCTTGGCTACCCTGGCCCTTTTTGCACAAGTGGGGATTACGGTCAGTCTTCCCAAGTCTCAACTTGCCCCTTCCCAACACCTCCAGTTTATTGAAGCGGTGCTGGATACAGTCCAGGGTATGGCTTTCCTCCCTTTGGACAGGGCAGAAACAGGCTCGTCTAGTAGCCTCCAGCAGGTGGGTCACGGCCAGGTTAGTTCTCAGACTCCGTGACTTTATGGCAGCAGCCATCCCCACTGTCCCTCTGGTCAGGCTTCACATGCGAATTTCTCAGTGGACACTCAGAATACAGTGGTATCAGAGGTCGAACGACCTAGACCACATGGTCATGGTCTCCAGTCCGATGCAGCGGGATCTTCTATGGTGGCAGAATCTCAACAACCTCACCAAGGGGGTTCCCTTACAGTCCTCTCCTCCCACCCAGACCCTAACTATAGACGTGTCGGAGATGGACTAGGATGCTCACTTGGAGAACCACAGGACTCAAGGGCTGTGGTCTCAGTTGAAGCTCTCCTTGCATATAAACGTGCTAGAGATGAGAACAGTGCTGTATTCTCTTCAAGGCTTCCAGCATTTGCTTTGCCAGGGCCCACTATCAGTCCAGTCAGACAATATATGTGTGTGGTCTGGTACCTCAACAAGCAAGGGGTCACTTGCTCATATCCCCTCTGCAGGGAGGCGATGCAGGTGTAGAATTGGGCAGTTCTGCACTGAGTTCACCTCACAGCTGTTCACATTCTGGGCGTGCAAAACGTCCTAGCGAACAGTCTCAGCCACACCAGAGTAAGAGCCGACAAATGGGAGCTCAAGCAAGAGGTGGTAGAACACATTTTTGACCTATGGGGTCATCCAGACCTGGATCTGTTCACCTCCCCATACAATGCAAAACTACCTAGGTTTTGCTCACTCTCTCCAAGCATGGTGCTTTCTGGTGAGACACGCTATCTCTCTGCTGGACAGGGAGGTTTTTGTATGCCTTCCTTCCCTTTCCAGTTCTGTAGAGGGTGTTGCTCAGGCTTCAAGTGGCAGGGGCTCACATGATTCTGATTGCCGCATATTGGCCTCGCTAAATATGGTTTCTGCTTCTTCAGTAGCTTGCAGTGGAACCTTCAGTCCCCCAGCCTCTTTGCCGTGATTTCCTGACTCAGAAGAGGGGCACACTGTTCCATCCAGGGCTAAAGTTCCTTCACCTTGACACGTGGCACCTCATGACATAACTGCTTCATGATATGGAGTTTCCGCCAGAGTGACTCGGGTCCTTGTAGAGGCCCGAAAGCCTTCTATGAGGACGACATATGTCGTGAAATGAAAGTGTTTCTCAATCTGAGCCACCTCGAGGGGTTTGGGACCCTTTTTCGTGACCCGTTCCTCAGGTCATGAGAGTATCTACTACACCTGTCTCATCTGGGCCTGAGTTGCTCTTCGCTAAAGGTTCACCTGTCTGCTATTTCTGCCTACCGCACCTTAGGGGAGGGCAAAGCTGTGGCTCAGCTGGAGGTTTCCAAAACCTTCCTGAAAGGGATCCTTCACCTGAAACCCCCATTGCGCAGTCCCGTGCCACTTTGGAATCAATTTTATTTTGGAAAAACTGACCTTGCCTCCTTTTGAACCGGCTGGTAGTTGTGATATGCGCCATTTATCATGGAAAGCGCTCTTTTTAGTCACAGTCACTTCTGCACGAAGGATTTCCGAGCTTCAGGCCCTGATGTGTAAGGAGCCTTATTTAATTTTTCACAGAGACCAGGTGGCTCTGCGTACCAATCCTCAGTTCTTTCCAAAGGTGGTTTCTGAGTTCACGTTGAAACAGTCTATTCAACTTCCAGTGTATTACCCTGAGCATTCCAATCAGGGGGAGGTGATTCTGCATTCCTTAGATGTTCACAGAATCTTGTGTTATACCAACAGAACGAAGTCTGTCCAGAAAACGGACCAACTTTTTTTGTTTCTTTTGCACCAAGAGAGAGGGTGCGGCAGTTTCCAAACTGTGTCTATCCAAATGGTTGGCAAACTGTATTGTTTTCTGTTGCCAGACATATGGTAAAACTCTCCCGGGGGAGGTTAAGGGGCATTCTACCAGAAGCATGACTGCTTCTACAGCTTGCTTCAGGAATGTGTCAGCCGCTGACATTTGTGCAGCGGCCATTTGGAGCTCCATCCACACTTTCACCAAGCATTACAGCCTGGACATTGCCTGTAGGCGCAGGGCTGGTTTTGGTTTAGCTGTCCTCCAAGGCCTCCTGTCCTAAACTCTCTGCTTTTCTGCAGAGCTTTCCTGCATCCCGTGTTTCAGTTCCTTCCGATTCACACTTCTTGGGACCCTGTCTTCAATGTGATTACCTACTGCAAGAGTCCTCTCGAAGTAAGATAGTAGAGTTACATGAGAACGTACCGTAACAGTAGATCTTTGAGAGAGGCTCTTGCAGTAGTTAACCTTTTTCCCTCCCTCCCTCTCCTAAGTTTCTTTGCTGCTCTTTTTGTAAGGGCTCATTTTGGGCTCTAGGAGCCTCTTTTTTTCCGTTCTCCTGTCGCTCCTTCTCGGAGGTCTCTGTTGGGAGAACTGGAAGGCGGTTGTTGGAACCGTCCACTATTTAGTGTCATGCTGACTATGGTCATGTGACGTCGGGTGGGCGGTCCCCCGTCAGACACTGCTAGCTAAAGTTTCTGTGTGGTCCTGATGCCAGGGGGTGCAGTCCTCAACGTGATTACCTACTGCAAGATCCTCTCTCGAAGATCTACTGTTACAGTAAGTTCTTACGTAACTGTGCTTTTTGCAACCCACTGCAGGACAAATGAACAGGGAGGCTTGGCCCTTCCAGCCTTATGTCTCTACTACGAGGCAGACCTGCTACAGACAGTAATCTGCTAGCTGAAGAATAGCTCAGCACAGGGTCCAGCTGAAGAGAGCTGAGATCCCAGAATCCTCATCAGAGAAGGGAATTCTTGACTGGCGGACCTTCATTGCATGCTTCTTGTCCCTCATTTTTTGTGCGTATGATCCTGAAGATATGGAGGAACTGGGTAATGCATGCCAACCTTAAGGGACAGCTTCTCCCTTTGCACCTCCACACTGATTTCCCCCCAGCCAAGCTAGATGCTGGATATAAAAACTATAGAAGTTTAAAATGTCCCTTCCAATTACTGCAGGGTCAGGTGATTAAAACCTTTCAGGTGATCCAGGAGTGACTTGGCCTCACCTGTTCAGGTACTTTCAGGTTAGAGCATTATCTGACAGACTGGATGCGGTGGGGTCCAACACTGGATTCCAGGGATCCTTTAATATTCCTGGTAATAAATACCTTAACAGGCATCAGCAGTCCCCACCACCTTATCTCCCAGCTGTATTCCACACTTATTGAACTGAAATGAGCAACACCTCTAGAAGTGTTTGATAAATGGAATCTGGAACTGGTGCACTCATTGGGCCCTGAGCAGTGGAAAATTAGCTGCATTAATACACAAACTATCTTCCTCCATGTCTCAGTGGGAGTTTAATTGGAAATGTCTAATTGGATATTTCCTAACACTAGTTCAGCAAATTCACCAGAGAATGGCTTTCTCAATCCAATGCTGGCAATGGAGTGGGAAGATTAGAAACATAGAAGCTGTTGGCAGAAAAGGACCTCTTGGCTCACCTAGTCTGCCCTAAAGTCCCTAGCTACTGTTCCACCATAGATCCTAATCGATATCTGGCCTTACTCCCCCAGCCCTGTTGCTAAGGTCCCTCTGTGTCTATCCCATGCATGTTTGAACCCTGTTATAATGTCCACCACCCTCTCCATGAAGAAATATTTCTTCGCGTCCCCTTTGTGTCCTCCCCTCCAGCTTCATATCATGCCCCCTTGTCCTTGAGTATCTCTTTCTGTGCAATATGCCACTCTCCTGTACCTTACTGATACCTTTGAGGTATTTGAATGTCTCTATCATGTATCCCTTTTCTCTCCTTTCCTCCAGTGAGTACATATTTAACTCCTTGAGTCTTTCCTCGTTGGGCTTCTGAGGCCAACTTGGTACCCATTTCACTGTTTTTGGACCCGCTCCCAGGCTGCCTAGTTTGTTTACCAGTTTTCTGTGTGGAACAGTGTCGAAGGCCTTACTAAAATCCAGGTAGGCCACATCCATCGCTCCTCCCTGGTAACCCAGTCAAAACATTCTATCAGGTTTGTTTGGGAAGAGCCCCCCCCCCTCCCCCCGGTGAACCCATGCTGTCTTGGATCCTGCAAGCCACTGTTTTTAGGTATCCCCCAATCCTTTCTTTAAGTAGTTTCCATAAGCTTGCCCACCACTGAAGTCTGGCTTACAGGTCTGTGGTTCCTATTTCCACTTTTGTGCAGTGGGACCACATCCAGTCCCCTGCCCCCCCATTAACAGGGCTGTCGGAGGCGAAGACAGTTCCTTCCTTAGTTCATTCAGTATCCAGGGGTGAACCCCATCTGGCCCCATTGCCTTATCCACTTTGTTTTGCTAGTTCCCTGAGGACTTTCTCCTTCGAAAATGGGCCAGTGTCCATCTCCCTACCCCTAACGCCCTTCTCTACCATTTGTGGCCAGTCATCTACCCCTTCCTTTGTGAATACAGAACAAAAGTACTTATTCAATATGTCAGCCTTCTTGTGGTCCCCGAGTTTACCTATCCGTGCCTTGTTTTTCTTCTTTTCACTTAGGTACGTAAAGAATATTTTATCTTCCCTATTTTGATAATTTGGCAGTGTTTTCCTCAGTTTATGTTTTAGCTTTCCTGACTGCCTTCTTTTGCTTCTCCTGGTAATTCTCCCTGTCCTCTCCTTCTGTGTCATCTTGTACGTTTTGAATGCCCGCTCCTTTTTCCTTTACTTTCTCTTCTACTTCCTTGGACAGCCATAGCAGTCTCTTTCTTCTCTTGCTCTTCTTAACCTGCCTGACACAGAGGGTTGTTGCCTTCTCAGCGGCCTTCCTTATTTTAGCCCAGTTTTCCTCTACCCCTCCTTTATCCTCTATTCCTGATAGAGCTTCCTTGAGGCACTCTCCCATTTTCTTGAAATCAGCCCTTCTGAAGTCCAGGAACCTCATTTTAGTGTGGTTGCTTTCTGCCCCAGTCCTTATGTTGAACCACACTGTACGATGATCACTGACCAAGTGGCTTCCCACTGTGAGGTCAGCGACACTGTCCCTGTTTGACAGTACCAGGTCCAGCAGTGCCCCCTACAGGGAGTCTAGGATTTCCTTACTTCTAACTGATGCTACAGCAGGGAGGCTCCAGTCCACATCCAGTAGATTGAAGTCCCCCATTAGCAGTACCTCGCCTTTGTTAGCCATCCCTTGGATTTCTTCTGTTATATGCATATCTCCCTGTGCTGGAGATCTGTAGGTCACCCAATCTCCCTCCTCTCCCCGTGCCGGAGATCTGTAGGTCACCCCTATCCTAATAACGGCCCCCTTTCCTGCCTCCAGGGTGACCCACATTTCCTCCCACTTTACCCCGTTCCCCTGTATTTCCATGGCCTTTATTTTCTCCCTCACGTAAAGAGCCAGCCCCCTGTCCCTCCTGAATACCGCATACCCTGGTATGGTTACCTCTGAGCCCTGGTTTTCATTGCACCAGGTCTGTGTAATTGCTACTAGGTCTGTCATCTTGTGTTCCAGACTTCGAGCATCTGCACACATGGCACTCCATTTTGTACTGCCACTTCCCCTGTTTTTGCCCCTCTTGCCCTCTCCCTTTTCCTCCACTATTTGCTTTTTTCTTTCCCTTTCTCTTTGTTACCTATTTGTGTTTGTTCCTTTTGTGACTTCCCATCCTCTGGAGCCCCACTGCTGACCCTGTATGCATGTGGGGGAGTCAGACTGTGTCTTCCTGCCTTATGCTGCCTCCCACCTCTGCTAGTTTAAATGCTTACTAAGGTAGGATTTAAACTGTTTACTGAGGATCTCAGTTCCCCTCCCGGAGGGATTCAGGCCATCATCTCTGTACAGGCCTCTATCCTTCCAGGTAGAGCCCCCATTCCCAATGAATTTGAATCCCTCTGCTCTGCACCATTTCCTCAACCATAAGTTGAAGTCCCTGGTGCAGAGCCCCCTGTCACCTCCCTTGTTATGGACAGGTTGCACCTCTGAGAAGGTAACAGATTGTGCTATTTGCCTAAGACCCCCTCCTCAGGTTCCAGAACTCCTCCTGAACTGCCTCTGACCTCTCCCTAGCCAGTTCATTTGTCCCCATGTGGACAATGGCATCTAACTGTCCCTGCCTCCAGCGATCCTTAGGATCCTCCTTCCATCCCTTCTAGCCATGGCACTGGGAAGGCACCTTGCCACCCCCTCCTCATCCCTTACTGTCCCCAACTGTATCCCCCTTACTGTTGAGTCCCCCACCAGGGTTCTGTTCCTCCTCCTCCTCCGGGGTCCTCTGCTACCCCCCTTGGGGTCTCCACCGTGGAGGACCTCCACAACCTTCCCGGCCACTACCTCGGGTACTTCTGTGGTACAGTCCCGCCTTGCCAGTGTGGCATAGGAGTTTGAGTGGTATGGATTTGGGAAGTGCCTACGCCCCACCACCCTAACCCTCCCTGACCTCACTTTGTCCAGCCTCTCCCCGTTCCCGGCACCCTTTGAGGAAACGGAGGTGGACTTGGTGGTCCCCGAGTAGGGGAGTAGGTCCTTCTAACCCAAGCCATCTTGGCCTTGAGTCTGGCAACTTCATCCCTCAGCCCAAAGTGGTGCCTGCAGGTTGGGCAGCACCGCAGTCTCAAGGTCTCCCTAAAGACTGCCGCCCCACAGCCACTGCACTGCAACACTCCCATCATAGTTACTCCTTATTACTAGATCTTAATGACTACCCCCATTTCTTCTTCTTCTTCTCCTGTTCCACTAATTAACCCACAGGCTAACAACTCCCAGAAGTACTATTTTTACTTTCCCCTTTAGGAGCTACTCACTTTCCCCCTTCTCTTTCTTTCCTTCTTTCCTTCTTTCTTTCTTTCTTTCTTTCCCTCCCTCTCCTCACCTGCTGTTACCTTCTATCCCTTACTTCACCAACTCAGCATATCTAACCCTTGATGCAAAATCACCCAACCACTGGCTAAGAACCTTCAGATACCCTAATTACACGCCACCGGCTAACAACCTTAAGGTGCCCTAATGACACACACTCCCTTAGAGTTGCCTCTTTCCCACTGCCTGTAATGTCAGCCAATGTGTGGATTTGTAGGCAGAGCATGCCCACATTTTTTGGTCCTGCCTGAAATTAAAGCCTTTTCTAAATGCTATAGAGGGAGCTGTTAAGGAAATAGTTCACCCAACCCTCTCTCTCTCTCTCTCTCTCTCTCTCTCTCTCTAACGGACATGATGTTCCTCTTCTCCCTGTAACTGCAGGGTATGGAAGATCCAACTAACAAATATCTTTTGGGGATTCTCCTGACAGTAGTCAAAAAATGTATTATGAAAAAGTGACTCTTGCAGGAGACGCCTACAGTTAATGAATAGGTTACTCTGGTCAGTGGTACATACAGTTCGGAAACTGTGACATATGCTGTCAGAGACCAGGCTGACAAAAGTAGTTGGCAGAGATTGCTGTCGTTTGCTATGGCAAGAGACCCTACTTTTGTACCCTGAAATAAATATTGAAAGCTGAGGGGTGGGAGTTGAGGGTGAGAGGGATAAAAAAAAAAGTTACGTAAGAATGTACCATAACAGTAGATCTTCGAGAGACTGTCCTGCACTAGGCCACATCTTTAGAGCTATAGCCATCAAAGTTAGGACCACACCGAAAGTTGTAGGCCATGGGACAGAGCCCAGTACCATACTCTCATTGCTTCCCTGCATAGGGGGTAGGAGTGAATACTCTCTTGTTTGATGTAATGCATCACACTGACTTTGTCCATCTGGATTAACACAGGACCGGGGCAAAGATGCTTCTGAAATGCCTGGAGGCTGTACGCGACAGCCCTCATTTCCAGTCCATTTATATGCAGTTTGGTCTCCACCCTGGTCCATGACCCTTGCGTCTGGTATGGGCCAAGATGAGCACCCCAGCCAGAACCCAAGGCATCTGTGGTGAAAATCTGTACAGGAGCTGGTACATGGAATGGAGCTCCCTTTAATAGGTTTCACAATCTATCCACCATATCAGTGCTCTGCACAGCAGAAACATGATGAGAACAGCTTGGTCCAGCTTGTCCATCAGCTGATCCCACTGGACCTTGAGTGTCCAATAAGGGATTCTCAAAGGGAGGTGGACCAGTGGCACATTTACTGTTGATGCAGCCATGAGACCCAGGAAATGTAACATTGTTCTCGCAGATGCATAGTGACTCCTGTATACCAACTGTGCTTGGGCAAGCAGTGTCTGCTCTGTCCTTTGGCAGGAAGGCACATCCCTTCTATGTGTCCAAGAGCGCCCTTATGTACTGCAATCTTTTGCAGGGAGTGAAGACAGACTTTGGCACATTCACTGTGACCCCCAAGTCTTCGAACAGCTGCTGTGTCCGAGACAGAGTATGTTGTAGAGCTTCCCTGGAGCTGGCCTTCAGAAGCCAGTCATCTAGATAGGGGAACACATGCAGGCCTTCCCTGCGAAGGGATGCTGCCACTATTTAAAGCATTTGGTAAAGATCCATGGTGCAGAAGAGAATCTAAATGGCAATATTCCGAAGTGGTAATGTTCTCCCTCTAGTACAAAATGGAGGTGTTGCCTGTGGGATTTCCTGATCTTGACATGATGGCATGCATCCTTCATGTCCAGAGAACAAAACCAGTTCCCTGTTCACAGAAGGGCAGTCAGAGCTTGCGGGGATACCATTCGAAACTTTTTGTATTCGATGTAGAAGTTGGGATCCCTAAGATCCAACACAGGATGCAAATTCTATGTCCATTGTGGGACCAGGAAGTATCTGGAATAGAACCTTTGTTTCTCTGGCAAGGGGGAATTGGTTCTACAGAATGTTTTTGGAATAATGACTGAACTCCTAACTTCAGAAGGGACAAGTGGCCTGCCCAGAGGATAATAGGAAGGAGGGGGAGGATGATCCGGAGGGGTTTCTAACCACTCCAGACCATGCCCCCATGCAGTTATCTCCAGAACCCACTTGTCCATAGTAATCTCCTGCCATTGTTTCAGATGCAGTGAGTCTACCTCCCACAAGCATCCCTGTAGGTAGCAGTAGATGTGAGGGTGTGTCCAGAAAAGGGGCAGAATTAGTGGGGGGCAGTGGTTTGGGTGCTTTTGTATGGGCACCTGGGGGAGGGGACCACTTCTCTTACCTCAGCCTTGTTGATGGTAAGCACCGCTACCTCTGGCAGTAGGCTGACAAAAGGAGCCCCTCCCACAACCCCTAGCAGGTGTAGGATGTAGGGACTTTACAGACCTTAAAGTCTTTTTTTTTTTTTTTTTTAGGTCTGAAGGCCATGTAGAACCTCTTCAATATCATAGCCAAACAGTTTTGTCCATCTGAAAGGGGCATTCAGAACTGCCTGCTGCACATCATTGGCAAGGCCAACAACTCTGAGCCAAGAATATCCCCTTATGTAAATGCCTGAAGCAGCAGCTCTGGCAGAAGCATCAGAGACATTATAAGCTGACCGTAGCAAATGTTTGCCAATCTCGGCACCAGAGAATAATGTTTTAAGTAACTAATTCTTGGCAAAGCCTGGGTTGCAGTACGAGCAACTTTTCAAATAAGCTGACATTTTATCATATGGACCTGGTAGTTTGCAATCCTAAGGCCCAGTGAGGCAGAGGCATAGGTACGCTTGCCCATCACATCCAACCTCCTAGATTCTTTATCAAGAGGCAAAATGCTCATGTGTTTAGGTGCCCTAGACCTATAATAAGCAGCCATGATGACTAGAGTCAGTTTTTGGCTGGTTAACGTAATAAGGCTTAGCAGATGGTGCATGATGTTGTTTATCAGCCTTTCTAGGAACTGCAGGCTGTGAGTTTGTTCTGTACCACGCAGGAAAGGTAGCATCTTCTAATGCAGGGTATATAAATGGAATTATAATGGTAGGTGCACATGGCACTTCCAAAAATTCCATTACATTTCTTTTTGTGGAATCTTCCTCTTCTACAGCAAAGCCCATTGCAAGACTGCATTTGCTGCATTGTAGCTTGAAAAGCTGGATCCTCAGAAGATCTCTGGGTATACACCACGAGGAGTCCTCATTGCATTATGAGAGGGTAGAACTAGAGCGAGGTGCAGCATATTGTTCTCCCTGATATTCCTTCTCAAAAACTGAGGTCAGGAGTATATTCTACATCGTTGTTGATGCCTTTGTTGGCGACGGGAGCTGTAGAATGCATTGGTGACAGCAGTGGCGGCTAAGCGTGAGGAATCTGTGACGTGCTAGTAGAAGCCATCGACAAGGGTTGGGTACCAAGAAGCCCCATCAGCGGAACAACTGCCTGTATTGATAGTCCAGGCAGGATGTGTCTAATTTATGAGAATAACAGCAGTGCAGCCTGAGAGTTGACAGCACCATGTAAAGGGGCTGGGATTATTTGTTTCGACAGGCTGTGGCCAGATGAAAACAGTGTCCTACCATCCATACTAGGTACGGCAGCACCTAAGCCATGCCCCTACCTTGGTGTCTCATCAACAGTTTGGGGGGAGGGGGGCACTGTTGTCAACACTGCTGGAGCGGGTGATGATGTAGTGGATTTATCTTGTCCCAGCAGCGACTGGGACCTAGCCGGTGAAGCAGATCTCTGTTTTTCTCTGTTTGTCTTTGTGGCCAGATGACAAGTAGAGCCATGATGACAATTGTTCCCTGTCCCGGTCTTTGAACATCAGCGGTCATTTCTTGGCCAGTGGTGAGGGAGACACAGACTTTGGGCCCTGTTTTTTTGCCATGGCTTTCACAATTTTGAGAAGAACATATTCTAGTGCTTCCTCGCAGTGTTCTCTTGTAGCCTGGTTGAAGCTCTGGCAAATATCACAAATTCTTATGTTGTGAAACAATCCTGGAAAGCACACACAGACTGCGCATGTGTCTTCTTTGTAAATGTTATCTCCATACTTACAATACTGAAATAAAGGCTCTTTCTTTCAACTTTGGTGGTATGCAGAGATGGTGAAATAAACACTAGTAAAATGGAAGAATAAACAGCAATATCTAGGTTGATGGCATCTCCTTTAGCAGGTCCGACGAGAATGTTCGGGGAGGAGGGGGACTGAGGATGTAGAAGTGGTACGTCATTGTGGGCGGCCTCTGGCTAGCAAATGTTTCTGTGTGATCCTAGCGTTGACAGCTGTAGTTTCAAAGGTGTGGCCTAATGTAGGAGATATCCGCGAAGATCTGCTGCATCATACAGGCTGATACCCAGTTGGTTAGATGTACCGTTGTTAACCACAGATCTTACTTCGAGAGGGTTCCTACAGTAGGTTATAACATAGGACTGCATGGCAAGCATTTGCTAGCAATGCCTGGTGGGGGACCGCCCACCTGCCGTCACATGACTGACGTCAGCATGACCTTGCAGAGTGGGCCTGCGCAGGATTTCACTGTGAACATTGCTTCAGTCGATCGCCATGTTGTATAATGCTTTTGAATTCTAGTACTGTTTTTCACTTTTATATCTTCTCCAATTCACTCAAGGCCAAGAATAAGTGCGGTGCACAGATCCCTCACAAAGACAGCCACCGTCACCGCCTCTTTTGCCTAGGCCCGAACCATGACACCACAGCCTGTCCTGATTGCCAACCCTTCAAGTCAGGCCACACGCAAACGTAGACGGCATACCTTGGAGGCCCATCTTCTCAAGTCCAGAATGGCCACCTTGGAAAAAGAGGTGCAGAAACTGAGGTATTCCGCTTCTTCCCCTTCCTTAGAGTCGAAAAAGAAGAAAAAGGATAAAGAGAAGCACTGGGAATGCGAGCGTTTGGATGACCAGGACCGGGTCTCCTCCAGCAAGGCCGTTCCCCCGCCGCCTGCCCTCGTGGTTGTCCAGACCACGTCCGGGACCTCTCCAGGTACCTCTGCTTCTTTCCAACCCCTTAAAACGGGCTCCACTCAAATTTCTTCTACCAGTAAGTCACTCTCCGGCAAACACCCGGTTCTTACCAGTAATTCGGACTACGGTTCTTCCGGAGCATGCCCGGTAATCGCTAAGACGGATTCCTGCCAGGTGGGAACCAGCACAATGCCTGCCAAGTCGGTCGAGGGTGCCCCCCTCGTTCACCCGTCGGGGGCTAACACCGCTACACCCAACACCCAGTTGAGCTCGCTGACCTCTCCCGGTCAGGAGCCTTCCTCTCCACCTCCCCCCAGTGGAACCTCCGTCCTAACCCAGACATTACGAATGGGATGGAGGAGGAAGAGGGTCCTCTGGAAGTGATAGTCTCCTCACCCACTTCAGTGGTTGTACCCCCGGTCACTCCCTCGGATACCCTCCCGGGGACATTGATGCCAGACCCTGCTCTCACGCTGGCTCCAGGAACTATCTCTTGTACGACGGGTCCGACTTTGACACTGCCGTCAGAGTTCCTTCCGTCGGACATCCCCAATCCATCGCGTGGGCTCTGCCGGATATCTCACATCCACCATCTGGGCCCAGAACCAGACCCCCTGATGTCAGCTATCCTGACACCAGATACTTTTCCGGATCCGGCCAGGGTCGCCCGCCAGGCTATTGCCCTTATCTGGGGGTTCAGATGCCAGCCTATCCTTCGTCAGGCCTGACGATGACTCCTTTTTCCCCAGGTCTACTATCCTGGGTATCGGGATCAAGGGTACCCTCCTCCTAAGTATCCTGGGTTGGGCACGCATTTTCACCAGCCTCCGCCCACTGCCTGCTCTGCCACCTGTTCCTCAGCCAGAACAGGACTTTCAAACCCTGATTCAGTCCTGGTGCCAGGATGCCAGATTACAGCTAGTGTCTAATTTGGAGAGAAGACTGCCGGCCCCGGTGGTTTCGGCCCCCAGTTTCACCGGTAATTTCTGTTCGGTCCACTACGGTGCACATTTCTGTAGGTACCACTCAACAGGTCACCTTACCTGAAATAGGAACCCTCAAAGAGGAGGACTCTTCTGATTCTGAGGAAGATTTCTCTGACGCTTCATCTGGGAAGCGGTCCCAAGCCACTGCAGTCAAGGACAAGGAGTCACCCAAATTGCCTCCTGAGGATCCTCCCTTTCCTGAACTACTCCGCATTATCCAACAGGCTAATGGTTGGAATGCGGAGGAACAAGACCCCAAACGAAAACGCCTAGCCAACCATTTAGACTTGGAAGAGGTATCCCCCATTCTAGGGACATGGATAGGTTGTTCATCCACACTTATTGGCAGGTTCCTTGCCGCTTTAAATCTTCAAGCTGGCTCCTCCCACCCACCCGGGTGGTAAAACTCTCGGCTCCGCCCCATGACTCCAGATCTTCCTTACCGCTTGGAAGCTCAGGTTCCCTCCTTAACGCGCTGCGTTTAAGACTGGTTCCTAATTCTTCGAAAGTTCGAAATTGAAAAAATTTTGCTAAAAAGACTTCGGTCTTCTTCTCGCCGCTGCGATGGACAAATCGACTCCCGGTTTTCGGAGGTGCCCTTGCGGGCAGAAGTTGTCTAGGACGGATCCGCACTCCACGTGCGTCTACTGCCTGGGCCTTGAGCACGACCCGCAGGCCTGCGACTTGTGCTCTTTCTTTTCGGCCTACGTCCTTGAAGACCGTGCTGCCCGATTACAACTGGGGCGCCCCGAGAAAAGAATTCCACCGGTGAAATCTAAAGAGGCCCGATTGGCGGTGTCCGCAGCGGCGGGCTTGGCGGATCAGCTCAAGCAGATGATCGCCCTCGAAGAGGAGGCGGCGCGGGCCGCTTCTACCTCAGCTGTGGCATTTGTCCCGCTCTCTCTCGGTGCCTCGTACTCGGCTTCTTTTAAGGAGCTTTGCCTGACCCTCTCGACCAAAGGTGAGGGTCCAACTTCTTCGGGACCTTTTTCCAGGTCCAAAAAGAGCAAAAGTAAGTCTCTCCGTCGACGCTCTTGGGAGCGGAAAGATCCTCTCCCTTGTCGACAGTCGACCCTCAGCTTGGCCACTGGCTTCCACGGTGTCCCCGTCAGGCCAGTTGGCCGGACTCACGCGCGATGCGGTCGAGATCTTTCTCGATCCGTGGTCGGTCGTCGGCTTGGAAAGCTGAGAATCCCTCTCCCGTTCCCCAGTGGGAGTTGAGGATCCTGTCGGCTCGTCTGTGCCTCCGGTTCGGATCGTCGAGCCGAGGGGAGTGCCGTTCCGACACTTCTCGGCCTAGTCGAGACTCTCAATCTCTGTCTCGGACATCCTCGCGGTCCAACCGATCCTACCACCATAGGCGGTCTCGGCACCGCGGCAAGCGGCGCCGCCGCTCTTCCTCGGACGAGGGGAGGCTTTGGCACAAGTTGCGTCGTAGGTACGAGGAACTTATGTGGCAACAGCTTCTTTGACCGGAATAAGTCGACCCTGTCGCCTTCCCGGCCATTAAGTGGCTGTCACTGGAGCAGCCGAAACAACCCCTCGTTGTAGTCGAGGAGCCTGTTCTCAGGCCGGTTGTTCGGCCAGTTCCAGCTGCCCCACCAATTCTGGTGGAACCTCCGCCTCCACAGCCATTAGTTGGGGCTCCGACCAAAAATTCTCGGTCGGCCTTGGGTTTGCCCCAAAGGCTGTCGGTCACCCTCACTCCCGATAAACCTCGGCAGGTGGAGGGTGGCTCAGGCTCGAGGCAGCTCTTTGAGGACTCTTCGTAGTCCGATGATGGTTCCTCCCTCTTCTCCAAGCGCATGGACTTGGAGTCCTCGGGAGGGCAGTCAATGGATGATAGCCCTTCATCCTTCTTAGGGTTGCTTCGACCCATCTCGGAGTCCACCGGGATGAAGCTCGAACCAGTTTCTAAACGGGTCAGGTATCCCCTCACGGAGATTCTGGACCGAGGGGATTCTCCTACGGTGGCCTTTCCGGTGGCCGAAGCCATAGTGGGTCCGGCCTTGGAACTTTGGCAGCTTCCTGCCCTGCGCCTTCGGCCAGGTTGGCAAGGAAGTATGCGGTCCCTACCGGTTCCCTGTCCGTTTTGGAACACCCCTCGGCCGAGGGTTGGTTCATTGGCGTTTTCGGCGTGCCAGGAGCGCCAGGGATGTGGACAAACCTCCCGACAAGGAATCCAAGAAATTGGATTATGCCGGGTGAAAAGTCTATGCTGCGTCCTCTCTCGGCCTTCGTCAGGCCAGTTCGGCCGTCCTCATGACACATTTTTCCCACACCCTGTTGGGCTCCCTGGATGAGGTTGTCCCTCATCTTCCTGCAGATCTGCAGACTATGGTCAGGCAGGTGCGGGACCAGGGCAGGGCGGTGGCCAAACAGCAGCTCCAGACTGCGTTAGACATTGGGGACTCATGTGCCAGGTTTGTGGCGGCCACAGTGGCCATGCGTCGTCGGGCTTGGCTGAGGATATACACTTTTACCTCGGATACCCAGCACAAGTTGGCGGATGTTCCCTTTTTGGAGACTGACCTCTTCGGCCCTGGGGTGGAAGGTCACCTGCAGAGGATCGAGAAGTCCAATGCTACCTTGGACTCGGTCTCTTCCATTCAGAAGGACAAAGGCCACAAGCCACAGCCTAAGCCCTTTCGTCCTTCTGTGCCCGCGGCGCGCCCGGCCCAGCAACGTCAGGGCCAGCAGGCTCGACCTTGGTATCCCAAACCCAAGCCGTCGGCTTCCTCCAACAGGAAGCAGGGAGGTAAAGGCCCGGGAGGTCCCTCGGCCGGTCCCACCTCCAAGTCTGCCCAGTGACGGGCTGAGGGGTGTCGCCCCCATCCCTGTCACTTCACCCCTGGTTCCCCCCGTGGGGGGACGGCTCAGACACTTCCTTTCCACCTGGTCCGCTGTTACCACGGACAGGTGGGTACTGGAGGTGGTGGGAAAAGGCCTACCTCTGGAATTCGAGCAGGCCCCGCCCTTCAGAGCCGTCTCACCTCGGGGGGCCTCGGGGTCCGCAGCCTCACTGGCGGCTCGACGAGCAGACATCGCTCTCCTCCTTCAAAAGGAGGTGATCACGGAGGTGGAGGACCCCCCTTCAGACCCGGGATTCATGTCCAGGTATTTCCTGGTTCCGAAATGGACGGGGGGCTGGCGCCCCATTCTCGACCTGCACGACCTGAACAAGTTCCTAAGGTCTCGAACCTTCAGAATGGTCACTCTGGCGCAGATAATACCATCTCTGGAACACGGCGTGTGGTTCTGCTCTCTGGACCTACAGGACTGCGTTCTTTCACGTCCCGATCCGTCCGTCTCATCGGAGATCCTCCGCTTTCAGCGGAGGGATCCCTCTTCGAGTTCCGAGCCATGCCCTTCGGCTTATCTCTAGCTCCCAGGGTCTTCACCAAATGCATGGCAGTGGTGACAGCATTCCTGCGGTGCCGAGGGGTCAGGGTGTACCCTTACCTGGACGATTGGCTGATAGCAGCCTCCTCCAGACGAGAGGTGGAGCGGTCCAGAGATCTGGCCCTCCAGGTTTGCTCTCAAGTTGGCCTTCTCATCAACGAGGCCAAGTCGGAACTCGAGCCGAAGCAGGTGATCCTGTTCATCGGGGCAGAGCTCGACTCTCTTCGAGCCAGAGCACGGCTCCCGGCGCACAGGGCCGAGGTTCTTACCTCCTTTGCCCAATCATTTCTGGTTGGGCAATCGCGCCCTGCCCGGGACTTCCTGCCCTCTGGGTCTCATGGCGGCCTGTACCAGCGTGGTCCGTTGGCGCTGGCACATGCGCCCCCTTCAGTGGGGACTGGCCAGCCAGTGGTCACAACGCTGCGATCCTTTGGACCAGCTAGTGACAGTGACCCAGGAGATGTGGAACGCTCTCCAGTGGTGGACCGTTCCATTCCATCTGCAGGAGGGCATCCCGTTTGTCCGCCCCGAGCCGACGGTCTCTCTATTGACCGATGCCTCTCTGATGGGTTGGGGTACCCATCTGGGGGAACATAGAGTGCACGGCCTCTGGTCCCCGCGGGAGTCCCAATGCCACATCAACCTGCTGGAGCTCCGAGTGGTCCGCCTAGCTCTCTCCGGGGTTAAGTGGTCCGAGTCCAGACGGACAATACCACGACCATGTACTGCCTGAACCGCCAGGGCAGGACGCGCTCCATGCTTCTATGCAAGGAAGCTCTCTGCATTTGGTCACTCGTGCGCAGTCTGGAGGTGGATCTCCTAGCCATTGATGTGGCAGGAGCCTCCAACACCCTGGCCGATGCCCTGAGCCGGATAGGGGCTGCATCTCAAGAGTGGTCTCTCCTGCCGGAGGTAGTACAAGATCTGTTCTCCCACTGGGGCACACCTCAGGTGGACCTGTTTGCCTCCAGGAGAAGCGGGCTGAGCTGTTTCATGCCGCCCCCTCAGCAGGGTTCGCTGCAGGGGATGCCTTCTCGAGCTCTGGACCCCGGCCTCTTCTCCCTTTTCCCATTTCCTTGATTCACAAGGTGCTTCTCAAAGCAAGGCGGGTCAAGGCGCAGGTGATCCTGATAGCCCCAGACTGGCCCCACCAGTTCTGGTACCCAGATCTGCTCAGCCTCAGCTCCAGGCTCCCGAGGCAGCTTCCAGCTCGCCCGGACCTGCTCTCAGTCAATCAGGGGAAGGTGTTCCATCCGGACCTTCAATCCCTGCACCTGACGGCCTGGTTCCTGAGCGGCTAGAGTTCCAGGCCTTGGGTCTTTCCGACGAGGTCCTCAATGTTGTTGAGGCGTCCCGTAAGGAGTCGACCAGAAAATGCTACGCCTTCAAATGGAAGAGATTCTCCATTTGGTGTCAGGGCAAGGGCTTGGACCCTTCCTCCTGTTCTGTGGCAAGCATTTTGGACTATTTATGGTCCCTTTCTAGTCAAGGGCTTAGGTTGATGACCCTAAAGGTGCACCTGGCAGCCATCTCTGCTTACCAGGCGCGGCCGGGAGCAGTCGAGGCGCGGGAAAAGGTGGTCGGCGCTTTTCAAAGGCCTTGATCACATCTCCCTCCGTGCGAGAACCTCCACCTCCGTGGGATTTACTGTTGGTACTGGCAAAGCGCATGGGCAAGCCATTCGAACCAGTGCACAGGTGTGATCTCTCTCACCTGTCGTGGAAGACCGCCTTCTTGGTGGCTATCACGTCAGCCAGAAGGATGGGAGAGCTCCAGGCGCTTTGCATCGAGTCTCCTTACCTGGTCTTCCACAGGGACAAGGTTGTCCTGCGCCCCAACCCGAAATTCCTTCCGAAGGTGGTGGAGTTCCACCTTAATCAGGTGCTGACTCTGCCGGTGTTCTACCCCAATCACACCTCGGAGGCCGAATATAGGCTCCATACTCTGGACCCTAGAAGGGCGCTCGCTTATTATAAGGAGCGCACGGCTGAAATTCGGGGAGAGGTTCGCCAGCTGTTTGTCACCTATGCTGAAGCCGCACCTGGCAGACCTGCAGCCAAGCGGACGATAGGCAGGTGGGTCACCTCCTGCATAGATCGCTGCTATAAGTTGGCGGGCATGGAGCCTCCCAGAGGGATAAGAGCTCATTCTACCCGTCATACTGCTGCATCGGTGGCTGCTTCCAGGGACGTCCCTATCCAGGAAATCTGCAGGGCTGCTACCTGGAAGTCAGCACACACCTTTATTACCCATTACCACATCGACCTTGAGTCACGCCGGGATGCTGGTTTTGGGGCCTTGGTTCTCCAGTCCTTATTTCCCAAGTAAGTATTGGGGGTGTGCGCCTTGCCTCCCTCCTCCCGGAGAACTGCTAGGAGTCTGCCAATAAGTGTGGATGAACAACATATCCATGTCCCTAGAAATACAGGTTACTCACCTGTAACAGGAGTTCTAGGAATGGTATATGTCCATCCACACGACCCACCCGACCTCCCCGGCTTCGACGCACAACCTGAGCTTCCAGCGGGCCAGATCTGGCGTCATGGGGCGGAGCCGAGAGTTTTACCACCCGGGTGGGTGGGAGGAGCCAGCTTGAAGACCTTCCGGCAAGATTTAAAGCGGCAAGGAACCTGCCAATAAGTGTGGATGAACAACATATACCATTCTTAGAACTCCTGTTACAGGTGAGTAACCTGTATTTCCTGTTCATCCTTGGACAACCCCCCATTAGGACCTCACCACGACTATTTGGCAGCTGCCACATTCCATCCCGGCCATCCCTAAGAAGGCAGACTGGATCTACCACACACCTGAGGGCATTCCCATCTTGGATTCACATCCAAAGGCACTCTATAGCTATAGTCATAGCTGCGGCTCATGACCGTTCGGTAAAACCGAAACGCATGAGTACCTCTTCCCCCAGACAAGGAATCCAGGCAGCTTGACCAATTTGGAAGGATGGTTTTCACCTCCTCCACTTGTGCGCTCTGTTCACTTGACTACGTCGCACACATGGTCTGTTTTCAAAAGGCCACTATGACAAAACTTGAGGCCCGCATTCAGTCTATTGAGGACTCGGAACTCAAGGCAGAATTAACAAAGGACTTGCGCCGGTTTAAAATTTCTTGTCGACACGTGCTCAGAGCCACGTATGATTCGGTGGACGCAGTGGCTCATTCTTCTGCCACAGCAGTTAGCCTAAGACTGGTTGCGTATCTCCGGACTTTCCGCAGATGTTCAGGCAGCCATCCAGGACGCCCCCTTTCGAGGGTCGGTCCTATTCAGGGGGGATACCAAAGATCTCATCACGGGCCTTCAGGACAGTGGCGAGGCCCTGAGATCTGTGAAATCAATGTATAGATCGGGCTTCCAGGAAAAGCAGCCCTTTCAGCGCCAGCAGAAGAGACAAAACAAGCAACCCTTCTCCAGGCGTCAGAACAAAAGAGCACAGGGGCCAACTGTCTCTTCCCCATCTGCCTCCAAAACACAGAGGGCAACAAGGGGACCTCTCCCCTCCCATCCCCCTGCTTCCTGACTCATAGGATCCTCCCCTTCCTCCACCTCTAAACTGTGTGGAGCCAGTGGGAGGAAGGTTCGCCCTTCACCTGCAAGAGTGGAAGGGCATAACGTCAGACACATGGGTGCTGCAACTCCTCTCAAGAGGCCACATCATAGAGTTTCTGGAGATCCTTCCAGACTTTCCCCCAGGTCGTTCCCGTTACTCTCCGAAACAGATGTTTCTGGTCACGGAGGAGATTTTGGCCCTACTGCAAAAATCGGCCATAGAGAGTGTCCCCCGGTCTCCGAGCGGAAAAGGGTTTTAGTCCCATTTCATCCTGGTCCCCAAAAAGATGGGAGACCTCAGGCACATCCTGGACCTCAGCCAGTTGAATCTCTTTGTAGAATACAAAAGGTTCCACATGCTGACTGTGCAGGGTCTTCTGCCCTTACTGCAGCAAGACCATTGGCTTTGTGCACTGGACATGCAGGACGCCTATTTGCACATCCCAATGTTCCCCAGCTACCACTGGTTCCTGCGTTTCCTTTTCCAGGGGAAGCTTTTCCAATTCAAAGCTCTCCCTTTTGGATTTTCTTCGGCACCCAGAGTTTTCACCAAGTGCCTAACAGTGGTGGCAGCGGCGCTTCGCCATCGGGGCATTGCAGTGTTCCCTTACTTGGATGATTGGCTTTTGGTGGCCCAGTCCAGAGACAGCCTGGAGGAGTCACTGTCCGTCACACTGGACCTTTTTATCCAGATTGGTGATCACAGTCAACTTCCTCAAGTCGTCCCTGGCCCCTTCCCAGTGACTTCAATTAATTGGGGTGGTTTTGGACACAGTCCAGTGCAAAGCCTTCTTGCCCCCCGGACAGAGTGGATACTCTGCAGGAGCAAGTCAGTCTACTACTCTCCTCCAGGCATATTCCTGCCAGGGTGTTCTTACACCTTCTTGGCCTTATGGCAGCGACCATTTCTACGGTCCCCTTGGCCAGATTACACATGAGGGTCACCCAGTGGACGTTACGAGTCCAATGGGATCAACGCTCGGACGACCTGGATCATCCAGTACTGCTGTCCAGCGCACTGAAGAAAGACCTCTTATGGTGGCAGGAACCTCACAGTCTGTTTCGGGGGTTACCTTTCTGGGCACCCACTCCCTTCTTTACCCTCACCACAGATGCCTCTGGTCTGGGTTGGGGGGCCCACCTTGGGGGTTCATCAGACACAAGGGACATGGCCCCAGCTGGAAGCATGTCTCCATATAAACATCCTGGAGATGAGAGCGGTTCTTTATGCCTTTCAGCCCCTCCTGTCTGCAGGAACACTGCTGGTACAGACAATATGTTGGTGGTCTGGTACATCAACAAGCAGGGAGGCGGCCAGCCCGGTGGCACGGAGTGTTGAGGCGCTGGACGCCACATCTTGCGCCACGCCGGTGACCCGGGTTCAGGAACGTGCCGGGGTCGGCAGGGGAGGGAAGAGATTGAGCGTCCGGAGGACTGCTCTCTCTTCCCGGGGGTGGGTACGGGGTGGCTTCTTTGGAGCGACTTCTGGCGGTGGCTAGAGGATCGCTGACTGTAGCGGGCGCGGGTGTATGATCAGCAGAGCCACGGCACTGCTGCCTTGCTGGCTGGCTCCATTGGGGGACTAAAAGTAAAAATCCCTGGCTTGCCAAGAAGATGACAAGGGCCCCAGGGATCTCCCTCTCATCTCTAACGCCGGGCCAGGCCACACAGGGGATCCACTGCCAACCTCCCAGAGGGATGGACCTTCTAATTTCAGAAAGAGCCGCTGAGGGTGGGTGGGCCCTGTTCAGGGGGATGATCCGGAGTGCTGGGAAGTTCCTCTGGGAGGGGTGAATTGGTGCTGGCTGGCCTGCGCACGGTAGGGAGAAGAAGGGGTAGGATTGAGTGGGCACCTCTGAAGGATGCCACAAGAGTACTGTGCATCAATAAAGCTTAAAAAAAAAAAACAGCAGGAGTACTCAATCGCACTTCTGTACAGGGAGGCGATGCGGGTGTGGTTCTGGGCAGTCAAACACAACCTTTTTAACATGGCATCCACAACGTCCTGGCGGACAGCCTCAGTTGAATCTCGACACAGGCTCACAAATGGGAACTGCGTCAGGACATGGCAGAACTACTATTCCTTCGATGGGGACGACCAGAAGTAGACCTCTTCGCCTCCCCATACAACTCAAAACTACCCAGTTTTTGCTCACTCGTTCCAGAGCCTGGTGTTATCTGGCAAGACATATTGTCTCTCTGCTGGACAGGGAAGTACTTGTACGCCTTCCTTCTCTTTCCTATTCTACAGCGTGTCCTTCTGAAACTTCAGGCAGAGGGGGCTCAGATGCTTCTCATAGCCTCCCCTCTGGCAGAGGCAGATCTGTTGCCCACTCCTGCAGCAGCTTGCTGTGGAACCCCAAGTTCCCCTCTCTCTTCAACACGATCTATTGACGCAGGATCGGGGCAGACTAGCGCATCCAGGTCTCAGGGCCCTATATCTCCATGTGTGACTCCTTCAGACGTAATTGTATCACGCTTTGGAGTCTCTCAGAGGGTCGCTAAGGTCCTGGTGGAAGTTCGGAAGCCCTCCACCAGGTCCACCTATGTGATGAAATGGAAAAGATTTTCCATCTGGACGGAAGCTAAGGGTTGTGACCCTTTCACATGCTCGGTACCACAGGCAATGGATTACCTGTTGCACATGTCTGACTCCGAGCTAAGCTACTCCTCCCTAAAAGTCCACTTGTCGGCTATTTCGGCCTACCACATCCTGGTGGATGGGAAAACTGTGGCTCAATTGGAGGTTTCCACAACCTTTCTGAAAGGACTCCTCCATGTGAAACCCATTATCTGCAACCCCACCCCACGTTGGGATCTAAATTTTATTTTAGAAAAGCTTACACTCCCTCCTTTTGAACCGTCTGTAAGCTGTGATATGTGCTACCTGTCCTGGAAAGCGCTCTTTTTGGTTGCTATTACTTCCGCTCGAAGAATTTCTGAGCTTCAGGCCCTTGTGTGTAAAGAGCCTTATTTGATTTTTCACAGGGACCGGGCGGTCCTGCGTGCAAATCCTAAGTTTCTTCCCAAGGTGGTCTCTCGAGTTCACCTTAAACCAAACTGTTGAACTCCCTGTGTACTTCCCCCGGTCACACGAATAGGGGTGAGGCTCTCCTTCATTCATTGGATGTACATAGGGCTTTGCATTGTTATGTTCACAGGCCCAAGGACACACACAAGTTAGATCAGCTTTTTGTTTCCTTTGCCCCCAAATCCTTGGGGTCGGCAGTTTCTAAGCAGTGCCTCTCTAAATGGCTGGCTAACTGCATCCACTTCTGTTACCAGAAGTACAACAAACCTCTTCCGGCAGAGGTCACTCTAGCAGGGGTATGGCTGCTTCCGCAGCTTTCCTAAGAAACGTTTCTGCAGCAGAGATTTGTGCGGCAGCAACCTGGAGATCTTACTTCGAGAGGGCCCTTGCAGTAAGTAATTACATATAGGACTGAAGTCAGCAGGCGTCAGGACCCCACAGAAAGATTTCTAACTAGCAGTCTCTGGCGGGGGACCGCCTCCACGTAAGGTGACCGGCTTCAGACAACGTCATTATAAAGGGGCGGTCCCCCATGCCCGCCTTCCAGTTCTTTTCCACCGTTAGCTTGTGAAAGCGCCTTGCGGTTAAGTTCATTACTTCGTCAGTCTGTCGTCGGTTTTGTTACCGCCTTTTTTTTCTCGATTTCTCGAACAACTTTAAATATGTACTGTGTATGTCGTCTCTATTCCATCTGATTCGCATAAGAACAAGTGCGATTTGTGCTGCGCCCAGCTCCTGCATAAGGACGAACACTCCCTGTGCCTCTTCTGTCTAGGCCCGGAACACCCCGTGGAGAAGTGCCAGCACTGCCAACAATTTAACGCCGCTGCCCGCAAATGAAGGCAGCAGTCCTTGGAGGCCCATGAAGAAGGAGCTGAAGAAGCTTTGGCAGGCCTCAACTTCCCCTGAGGGTCACCGTAAGAAGAAGAAGAAGAAGCACCAGGATTCCATTTCCACGGCCACCAGTCGCCATGTTGAAGGAATGTGTCCCCAGTGGACCACTCTTGACGGCCTCTTGGGTTCAAGGCAGCAGCGGCTCTCTCTATCGGGAGCCTCTGGGATGAAGGAGGCAGCTGCTTCCGGGAAGACTGCCACCGCGGCGCCTGGTCGAGCCGCCGGTCCGGGTAAGCCGGACGCCCAGCACCGACGCCTGCACGGCCTAGGCTGCCAAAATGCCCGACCCTCCGGGACAGCGCATGGACTTCAAAACGCCTGCCAAGACCACTCCTCCATCGTGGCCTTCGTCAGGCGGCAGTTCCGATAAGGCGGACGCTGGACCCGATTGACCAGTCCGCCGTCCCCGGCTCTCCGCTGCTGACCGAGGTCCCAGTGTCTCCCCTGTTGGACCCTATGGATTTTAACACCCCCCACCCCACCCCTTCTCCGGGCGATGCAGAGGACATTGGTACACTCCCGTCAGGTCTCCCTCCCGCTGGGTCGGATGCCGGCTCTGACGCCGGGGCGACATCCCCATGCCGGACGCCGACCCAACGACCGCCGGGCCACCTGTTCCTGGCCTGCCTGCTAGGCCTCTTCCAGGGCCTTCTGCCCTGTCAGAGCTCCTGGTTCCTGGGTATCCGATGCCGTCCTACCCGGGACTGCAGTACCCGGTGCCTCAGTACCAGAGGCCGGGATTCCCGCCAATTGCCTACGGGTACTCGCATTATGGATATCCTCAATATCCATATTCCCCTCCTGCGTGCGTCCCCCCAGCCGCCAGTGGATCTGAATGAGACTTTGGCTTCCTGGTGGGTAGAGGCCAAGGCTCTGCTTACTAGGGAGGTGGAGAGCTGCCTGCCGACACCAGATCCGGTTCCGGAGGCGAGAGACTCCTTCCCCCTTACACGACACCAGGGTTGAGCCCTCTGGTGCCAGGGCCGGAGAGGCACGCTTCCCTGAGGGTTTCCCAAGGGGTCCGTTCCTCCCCCGCGCCAGGAGGGGGCTTCATCTTCCTCTTCAGAGACCTCAGAATCCAATTCCAATGGGTGCTCAGATCCTGACGAGCCACGCATTCCAGACCGACCCAGGCCAAGGACTCCTCCAAAGTCTCCTCTGGAAGATCCTTCTTTTCTGGAGCTGTTGAGAAAGATCCAGGAGGTCCACCAGTGGCAATCTCTGGAGCCAGATCCACAGCGGAAGAAACTCGCTGCCCATTTGGATCTGCCCGAAACTGCTCCGACATTGATTCCACCCTGGATCGAGCCTCAAGCAGACCTCATTTCCACTATTTGGAAACAGCCCAGCCATCAGGTTTAGCCCTCCTTCCGAGGAAGGCGGATGGGCTATACCAGGCTCCTGAGGGTGTGGATTCTTTGAATACACACCCAAGGCCGACTCCATTGTGATTGGGGGGGGGATTGTTTAACCAGGAAAGGCACACTAAGCTGAAGCTTGTTTTCCAGATGCGACCTGGGAGCACAAGGAAGTTAAGTGACTTGCTCAGGGTCACACAGTATGCAAGTGGGGGCTGTGGGATTCAAACCCCAGTCTGGTCTACTGGATGTCACCACATTTGCAGCTCAGAGCCTTAAACCACTGTGCTATACTGCACGGCAGGTCGACGAACTCAAAGCATCTCAGCTCGTCTCCACCGGACAAGGAATCCCACCTTCTGGACCAGTACGGGAAGAAGGTGTACGCTTCTTCCACTCTGGGGATAAGGGCCCTGAATTATGTCGCACATATGGGTGACTACCAGAAGGCTATTCTGAGTGAGGTGGAAAACAAGTTGGTCTCCCTTCCTGAGTCTCAGACAAAGCAGGAAGCAGCTGATCTAGACTGATCTGCTCGTTCGGCCAATCGGCACATGCTCCGTGCCACGTACGACGCAGTGGACTCTGCTGGTTGGAGCTCAGCTTTCCCTGTAGGTCTTCGGTGTCATGCCTGGCTCCGGGTGTCAGGTTTGACCCCTGAAGTGCAGTCCGCTATTTAGGATGCGCCCTTCAGGGATTCTGTGCTGTTCGGTTGGGATGTCAAGGACATCATCACCGACCTGCAAGAGAAGGGCACTGCACTTAAGTCTGACTCTATGTACAGGCCCCCTCAGGGACAGCACCATCCTTTTCGCAGATGTTCTCGGCCCAAAGCAAAACCTCAGGGCAAGCGGGCCAACAAACATCAGGCCCCTCCGGCTGCCAAGCCCGCCCTCCCAAAAAAAGCGGCGTGAGCTTCAGCCGCAATGTTGCCCCACACCTTCTGACTCCTCTCCTCTCCTCTCCTCTCCAGCAGCCTCTGGTCCTACCAGAGGAACCAGTAGGAGAGAGGTTCTCCTTCCATCTACCGGGTTGGGAGAGGATAACTTCCGATGCTTGGGTGCTCCAACTGATAGCAGCAGGACACTCAATCAAATTTCTACAGAAACCACCCAGAAAACCATCCCCCGGGGTCGTCCTACTCCTCGGAACATCTTCCTCTGGATCGGGAAGAAATATTCTCCCTTCTTCTGAAGGCAGCGATGGAGCCTGTCCCAACCCAGCTTTGGGGGACAGGCTACTACTCCCATTTCTTCCTGGTTCCAAAGAAATCGGGAGACGTGAGGCCTATTTTAGACCTCAGCTCCCTGAACATGTTCGTGGAGGACAAATGGTTCAGAATGCTCTCCCTGCAGAGTCTTCTGCCCTTACTTTGGCAGGGACTGTGGCTGTGTGCACTGGACATGCAGGATGCCTTCCTGTATATCCCTGTACACCCTTCCCACTGCAAATTCCTTCGGTTTTTGTTCCAGGGGGACCACTACCAGTTCAAGGCCCTCCCATTTGGTCTTTCCTCGGCGCCCCGAGTTTTCACCAAATGCGTTTCCGTGGTAGCGGCTCACTTGCGTACCCAGGGAGTGCAGGTTTTCCCATACTTAGACGATTGGCTCCTGGCGGCCCCGTCCAGGGATGATCTCCTGCGCTCTTTCCCTTACCCTGCAGGTTTTTACCAGTCTTGGTGTCACCATCAACCAGGCCAAGTCCCATCTGGTCCCCTCCCAAAGGCTCTAGTTCATTGGGGCGATCCTGGACACGACCACCGACATGGCCTTTCTGCCACCGGACAGGGTGGACACCCTCCAGGCTCACGCAAGCCTGCTGTCCGGTCGCAGGCGGGTCAGCGTCGGGTCAGTCCTTCGCCTCCTCTGGCTCATGGTGGCTGCTATTGAGACAGTCCCTCGTGCTCAGCTCCATATGAGGATCTCTCAGTGGACGCTTCAGTCTCAGTGGGACCAGATGTTGGACGACCTAGGCCAAGAAGTCCTGGTTTCCAGCCCCATGATTCGGGACTTGCAATGGTGGCTGGTGCCAGAGAACCTTTGCCGGGGAGTTCCCTTCTGCCTCAAACCTCCCTCCCAAACTTTGACAACAGACGCCTCGGGAGAGGGTTGGGGAGCCCATCTAGGGTCTCACAGGATCCCAGGGCTCCTGGTCCAGGCTCGAACAGACTCTTCATATAAACGTGCTCTAGCTCGGGGCCATTTTGTATGCTCTCCAAGCTCTGAACTTGTATGTGCTTCCCGATCATCTGGCTGTCCAGATGAGAAACGTGTGGTCTGGTACATCAACAAGCAAGGAGGAACGCGTTCCCAACCTCTGTGCAGGGAGGCAATAAGAGTTTGGGATTGGGCTGTGCAACTCAATTTTCACCTGACGGCGGTTCATGTTCCAGGGGTCGAAAATCTGCTGGCAGACCACCTCAGCTGTTTATCAGCAAAGGCTCACGAATGGGAACTGGATCGGGGGTAGTAGACGATCTCTTCCTGCGGCGCTGGGGAACACCTCAGGTAGACCTGTTCACGTCTCCTCACAATGCAAAACTTCCTGCCTTCTGTTCACTCGCCTAGGGTGAGGCATTTTTGGAGACGCTCTGTCTCTAGACTGGAAGGACAGATTTGTCTATCCTCGATTCCCTTGATTCCGAGGGTTACACAAACTCTGTTCAGACCGGAGCTCGCATGATCCTAATTGCCCCTTTTGGCCAGGCAAGTTTGGTTCTCTCTTCTGCAACAGTATTCAGAGGAACTTCCTCTTCCTCTGTCGCAACTTTTGTTGACCCAGGATCAGGTGACCCTGATTCATCCAGGTCTCAAGTCCCTTCAGCTGCATGCGTGGCTTCTGCAGACATAGCTCACGCCCGATTCGGGGTCTCCCCGCTTGTGGCTGAGATTCTGGTGGAGGCCAGAAAGACTTCCACTAGATCTACCTACACCATGAAATGGAAACTGTTCTCGATTTGGGCCTCTTCCAAGGATTTCGAACCATTCTCTTGCCCTGTCGGGAGAATTCTGGACTATATGCGTCATCTTTTTGACCTGGGTCTCATCCATTCCTCTCTGAAAGTTCACATGGCAGCTATTTCCGCTTACCATGTTCCCTTTGGGGACAGAACTTTCACGCAACTGGAAGTCTCTAAGACTTTTTTCTTAGAGGGGTTCTCCATTTGAGACCCCATATTCGCATTCCTGCCCCTCCTTGGGATTTAAATGTTATTCTTGAGAAGCTTACCCTGCTTCCTTTTGAACCGGCAGCATCAGCAGACTTGAAGTTCCTTTCCTGGAAGACTCTATTCCTAGTGGACATTACTTTAGCTCAACGTAGTTCCGAGCTTCAGGCCTTGATGTGTAAAATCACATATTTGATTTTTCACATGGAACGTGTGGCTCTGCATACCAACCCTAAGTTTCTCCCTAAGGTGTTAGCGGAATCTACACTGAATCAATCCATTGAGCTACCTGCTTTCTTTATGCAACACTCCCAATTAAGGGGAGTACCTCTTGCATACTTTGGATGTTTATAGAATACTGAGATACTACACCACTAGGACAAAGGATCTCAGGAAGTCTGATCAGCTTTTCGTCTTTTTTGCTTACAAAAGAGAAGGCAATGCTGTTACCAAGCAATGCCTATCTAAATGGCTGGCTCATTGTATCACTTTCTGTTATGACAAGTATCACAAGACCCTGCTGGGTCAAGTCAGAGGCCACTCCACTAGAGGTGTCGCTGCCTCTGCGGCTTGTTTCAAGAATGTGTCAGCAGCTGACATTTGTGCATCCGCCAGTTGGACTTCTGTCCATACCTTTACGAAACACTACAGTTTGGAAATTGCCTCTCGCCGTAGAGCAGGCTTCGGTCTGGCTGTTCTGCAGGGTCTCCTTTCTTGAGACCCTTACAGCCGGAGGTTCTATGGTTGTGTAGTTTTTCTCCTCCCGTGCGCTTCTCCTTGTTCCAGACTGCTTGGGACTCTGTCTTATATGTATTTACCTACTGCGAGAGCCCTCTCGAAGTAAGATAGTACAGTTACATAAGAACTTACTGTAACAGTAGATCTTCGAGAGAGGCTCTTGCAGTAGGTAATGCCTTCCTGCCCTCCATTCCCCCTTAGCTTTTTCAGCTCCTTTTCCAGGGAGGAAAATATCCGCTTCTCTCTCGTCTTGCCTTTTTGGCCTTTGGCAGGAAAGAACTGGAAGGCGGGCGTGGGGGACCGCCCCTTTATACTGACGTCGTCTGACGCTAGTCACCTGATGTGGGGGCGGTCCCCCACCAGAGACTGCTAGCTAGAAATTTTTCCATGTGGTCCTGACGCCTGCCAGCTTCAGTCCTATATGTAGTTACCTACTGCAAGAGCCTCTCTCGAAGAACTACTGTTACGGTAAGTTCTTACGTAACTGTACTTTCTGTCCATACCTTTCTGAAGCATTACAGTTTGGATGTTGCCTCTAGGCGCAGGGCCGGTTTTGGCCTCGCCGTTTTGCAGGGCCTACTGTCCTATGCCTGTTCTGATTGGTTTCAGACTTTCCTCCTTCCCTGCTTCTGTTAGTCTCTGTGAGAGTGACTGCTTGGGATTCAGTCCTATATGTTATGACCTACTGCAGGAACCCTCTCGAAGTAAGATAGTACAGTGACGTAAGAACTTACCGTAACAGTAGATCTTCGAGAGAGGATCCTGCAGTAGGTCACACATTCCCTCCCTCCTTCCCCCAGTCTCTGCATTTCTTACAGACCATTCTGAACTGGGCTTCAGGATTCATCTTTTCTCCTGTCTCATCCTCGTTGGATCTCCAGCGGGAGAACTGGAAGACGGGCGCGGGGACCGCCCACTATGTAGGGTCACACTGATATCTGTCACATGACGGTGGGTAGGAGGTCCCCCGACAGACATTGCTAGCAAAAGTTTGCCGTGTGGTCCTGATGCCACGGGGCGCAGTCCTATATGTGATGACCTACTGCAGGAACCTCTCTCGAAGAGCTACTATTACGGTAAGTTCTTGCGTAATTGTACTTTTATTTTATTTTAGTCTTTGATAACCAGGTAAGGCCCACTAAGCACAAGTGCCTGTTTTCAGGGGTGACCTGGGAGGTTAAATAACTTGCTCAGAGTCGCACAGTATGCAAGTGGAGGTTATGAGAATGAAACCCAGGTCTGGTCTGCTGGATGTACCAAGTTCGTTCACAGCTGGTTACTCTAACCTCTAGGCTATACTGCCAGCCCAGACTTTAGTCTGCATATTGTGATATTTGCGACTGTGACCTCTACTGCTGTCCTTGTTTGCTGTTAATGTTTGTACACATGTGAAACAAAATCTTTAATAAACTATGATTATTAAAAACCAAAAAATAGACCCAAATTAAAGGAAGGAAAGATCATGGGAGTGGTGCAGTGCAACGAGTTTGGGGCACTTTCTGGAGGCTGAGGTGCTGCCCCATTTGTACTCGCCTCCCTGGGTCGAAGGTAGAGTTTGCTGGACTTGGGGCTGAACTGGCAAGGTACAGAGGACCTTCTGCCCCACCTAGAGGCCACCAAGTCTTCCACTGCTCACCCGGAGGATGCAGAGGCAGACTGATTGACCTTGGTGGGATTGTAGGGCTAAGGAAGGAAGGGGGGATTGTGCGGAAGGGGGCAAGTTAAAATCAGACATCCTGAACAATTATTTTTGTTCAGTTTTCACAAATAAAAGGGAGGGCGAGGGACCACAGATCTGTGTCAGGGGCATCACAGGAAGGGAACACTAGTCCATTTATAGAGGAGAGAGTCCTGAAAGAACTTGCAAATCTTAAGGTGGACAAGGCAATGGGGCCAAACTGGATACATCCAAGTTTTTGAGGGAGTTCAGAGAGGTGCTGACTGCGCCTCTGACAGTTCTATTCAACCACTCTCTGGAAACAGGAGTGGTCTGGAGAGCTGGAGGAGGGCAGATGTAGTATCACTTCACAAAAGTGAGAGCAGGGAGGAGGCTGTCAATTACAGACAAGTCAACCTGACTTCAGTGGTGGGGAAATTAATAGAATTGCTACTAAAAGAAAGGATTGTGGAATATCTTGAATCCAGTAGCTTACAAGATCTGAGGCATCATGGGTTCACTAGGTGGAGGTCATGTCCGACTGATCCTATAGATTTCTTTGACTGGGTAACCAGGGAAGTAGATCAGGGTGGAGCAGTGGATGTGGCCTACCTAGATTTCAGTAAGGCCTTTGACACCTTTTCACATAGGAGACTCATAAACAAGCTGGGCAGCCTAGGAGTGGACCTAAAAGTGGTAAACTGGGTAAGCAATTGGCTGGAGGATAGGCGACAGAAGGTAGTGGTAAACTGAGTTCACTCTGAGGAAGGGAGGGTGACTAGCAGGGTGCCTCAAGGATCAGTACTGGGACCAGTCCTCTTTAATATCTCTAAGCGACATTGCAACAGGACTAGAAGGGAAGGTATGTCTTTTTGCAGATGACACAAAAATCTGCAATATGGTGGGGGGGGGTGTGGAAAAAATTAATAGAGATCTAGGTAAGCTTGAGGAGTGGGCTAGGATATCGCAACTAAGTTTCAGTGCAAAATCATGTACTTGGGGCATAGAAACCCAGGGTCAGAGTACAAAATGGAGGGAATGGTACTGGTGACCACCAAACAGGAGAGAGACCTGGGTGTTGTATCTGATAACCTAAAGGTGGCCAAATAGTGGGAAGAGCCAGTAGGATGCTAGGGCGCATAGGGAGGGGTATCACCAGCAGAAATCGGGAGGTGGTGATATCTATGTATCAGTCTCTGGTGAGACCCCACCTAGAATATTGTGTCCAGTTCTGGACTCCTGATCTCTGAAAGGGCATAGAGTTGATGCAGTCCAGAGGAGGGCAACTAAAGTGGTGCGGGATCTGCATCAAAGGCACTATGAGAGACTGAAGAACCTCAATATGTACAGACTGGAGGAAAGGAGGGAGAGGGGGGGTATAATAGAGACTTTCAGATACCTCAAGGGTATAAATAAGGTTCAAGAGGATGCACAAGAACAAGGGGTCATGCGATGAAGCTGGAGGAGATAGAAACAGAGGAAATGTAAAGAAACACTTCTTCACAAAAAGTGTGGTGGACGACTGGAACAGCCTCCCTGAGGAGCTGGTGGTAGCAAAAACTGTAATGGGATTTAAGAAGGGATGGGATAGGTATAAGGGAACCTTAGAAGCAAGGAAAGGGGTGGAAAAGCAGGAGATCAAGTAGGTTCTACGGTGTGACAGTAGGTGGGGAACATGGGCGGACTAGATGGGCCAAGTGGTCTTTATCTGCCATCAAATTCTATGTTTCTATGCATGGAGGGGGGCTTTGGCTACACTGGGGACTTGGCGACAACCTGGGAGGATATGGGCCTCTATATGGGAGATGGCCTGCATCTTTCCACGTAGGGGACCACAGTATTTAGTAGGAAGTTCTAATGCTACTTAAATGAGCGTTTAAACTAGGTTGGGGAGGGGCTGTAAAACCAAAGGAGGTACGATGCCGCATTAGTGAGGAAGGGCCTGAGGGGACTAAACTCCCCTAAGGCAGGGGCACAAGATGACTGGGGTGGGGACAAGGTAGAGGAAAAGGGGGGGTATAAATCGGGTAAGCAAGAATAAGAGAGAATGAATGGACAAGATAAAAGGAAAAGATGGGTCAGGTGGAGCTTTAGGTGACAGCACAGGCAGGAAAGGGGGGAGGCAAGCAAGGAGGGAGTAAGATATGGAAAGCCAGGGATAGGCCACACTGATCTAGGGGTGGGCGTGGACATGGCCTGTCTGGACTTTTGCAAGGCCTTCGACACTGCCACACAAGAGACTGATAAAGAAGTTGAGCAGCCTAGGGGTGCGATCCAAAGTGATGAATTGAGTTAGAAACTGGTTAATGAATAGGCGACAGAGGGTGGTGGTTAATGGCACTCACTCTAATGACGAGAAAGTGAACAGCAGGATGCCGTGGCACTCAGTTCTAGGACCGGTCATCTGCAGTGTCTTCATAAATGACCTTTCAGAAGAACAGAAGAGAAGATGTGCCTTTTAGCAGATGATGCCAAAATGTGTAATGGGGTGGATACTTGGCGGAGGACAATGGGCAGGGATCTAGGGAAACTTGAGGAGTAGGAAGAGTATGGCAGTTGGGGTTCAATGCCAAAAATTCAGACATGTGCACTTAGGGCATAGGAGCCCAGGAGCAGAGTATGGGACGGGTGTGGAGGTACTGCTGGTCACTAAGCAGGAACAGGACCTTGGGGTTATCATAATTGATGACCTCAAAATGTCAAGACAGTGAGTAGGGCTAGTGGGATGCTGTAGTGCATACAGAGGGGGATCTCCAGCAGGAGGAGGGCGGTTGTGTTGCCACCGCATTGCTCGTTGTTGAGACCCCATCTGGAGTACTGTGTGCAGTTTTGGAGGATGCACCTCTGAAAGGACAGACAGGGTGGAGGCAGCCCAGAGGAGGGCAACTAAAATTTTGCAGGGGTTGTAATGAGGAGAGATTGAGGAGTGCAGGAAGATAATATTGGGGGCTGTAGATGAGTGAAGCAAGAAGGAAAGGATAAAGGAGATAGGTAACTGAGAAGGTAACAAGGGGAGAGGTGGGTCAGGGGAAGCATTGGTGAACAGCACAGGCAGGGAGGGAGTTCATATTCTTGTGTATGCCTACTACTGCACAGCATTCCTGACTATAACAATTTCTTCTGCAGGTCAAGGAATTTCTGAGCACGATCTAGTGTTGGGAAGGAAACTGCCTGCATCATCAGAATTGGGATCCGCTTGAAGAGCCAAAACAGCGCCACAAAAAGAAGAGTTTATCTGTTAGAAACTGATGATAAATTGCTGCTGCATAGAGTGGAAAAATGGGTTGGGGGGAGGGATCAATACAATTTTATGAGATACACATGGAGATTTTGTAGTTGTTTTTTTTTTTTTCTTCCTTGAATCTGGCACCATATAATGATATAAAATTAACTGGCAGGAACTGATCCGTATTCTTGATGTTTTCAATGAAACTGGACCTGCTGTCATTTAAGACAGTCATTTTTACCTCACTAGCCCAAGGGGGGGATGCCGTATCTCCAGAGGCCAACTTGGATTTAAGCAAGGTACAGAACCACTGCCCTCTTCAGTCTGAAAGGTAAATGAAGGTTTAAGCTCACCACCATCAGACTTGACTTTAAAGCAGTAATTTGGTGAAAGGTTTGTACCTATATACCTTTTTATCCCAGTTTAGGTTGCTTTTTTTCCTTCTGTCTTGTACAATGCCATTTTGAGTCTGCTTTGTAATCTTTCTAAGCTCTGAAATAATTAGAGGAGTGCTCCATTAAATATGGCTGCCCCAGGTTTCCTTCTGTTTTCTCAGCTGTATAAGAACACCCACAGTTTAAAGTAAAAACTGCAGTGAACCTGAGAAACATTGTTCCCAGTAGAAGCTGCTTTTTAAAAACTGGTTTCAGTTCTGTTATTGTTACAGGCCTATTAGTAACTTCAGTGGGTGTTTCTGATTTACACTCTGGTGTTAAGTACCGTTTTAGAACTGTATGATGTAGTTTATGTCCCTCTCAACCATGGAGGTATATAATGGAACATGAATGCATTGTGCCAACAATGAAAGAGCTGAGCAAGGGACATACACTACATCATACAGTTCTAAAGTGGTACTTGTCTGTGTGTTGCTCAGTAAATACCCACTAGGATAACTGAAAGGCCTGGAGAGATTGAACAGTAGCGGAACTTGAACCAGTGTTTGAAAAATGTGCTTCCACAGAGGAAACTGACTTACAGATTCAGTGCATTTCTCCTTTAACATTACTTTGCTTGTGACTAAGATGACCTAACATGCTACAGAAACTGCTCCCTCACCTTGTGGGACTATGGAGGCATTGTGGTTGCCTCCAGACAAAAAAGTGAACTCAAACTTGGAGAACTATGTTTCTATGTATGAAATGAAATTTGGCACTATATAAATGGACATGTAAACAAAAAACGTCGGGGCTGAACTCGGGGTGGGGGGGGTGCGAAGAATTGTAGAATTAAATATATTGAAGAAAAACAGTCTAATGTGAATCTGGTGCTCTTCAACACTGAAGGCAGCTCTTACTGGTTAAAGAACCACTGTATTTGCTGGCATGCCTGCAGCTCCTTCTATCCCACTGTGGCAAGCCCTGTGTAGCTCTCTGCATTGCTTCATGCCGCAAAGTTCCACTGTCTATAACCGGTGGCAAGGGTGTAGACAGGCATACTCACTATACATTTGTGTACAGTTTTGTTGAGTGCCTGTCACAAACCATATGCCTTTCTGTTAACATTTTCATTCTAATCTGTAGTATTTGGGCTAGTGTAGGCCACTGAGGAGTGTCTCTTTAAATTTCTGTTTATGAGACAGATACATGTATAACCTCTTTAGAGATTGGATGAATCATCTGACACCAGTCTGACTTGTTTGGAAGGGGTACCATTTGGAGAGGATGTGTACATTTCTTAATGGAGGGGTGTAACTGTTGGAGTGTGTGTGTACAAAACTGACATTTCTGTTAACACCCGTGACCGGTGGTGGTGGTAACTATGACAGCAACAAATTGTGTTCGGTGGCCTGTAGAATATGCTGATGCAGCAGAAGAACATTTTGTTACTGCCGAGCTGAAACCAGGGTGTATTAACATCACTGAATCATTCGTGCCGAAATACGAATAGATCAGCACAGGTCCAAGCTAAAAGTAGGGCTGCCCTGCCCCCTCACCAGCCAAGCGCCTTGTTAGTTGAGCAGTGATATTCAGTTTTAACAAACTGTCCTCTAAACTATATATATGTGTGTGTGTGTGTTTCTATATCTGTATCTATTTTATATATACCCCTTGTTCTCTATATTGAAACATTGTGGAATATTTGTAAAAGAGTGTATACTCAAAGGTTGTATCTGAATTGCCAAATAAATAAATAAATCACAGTACATGGGGGGGAGCTGTCCTGGCCAACACTTCAAGAAGTGGAGGGAGTCCACTTCATGAGGTCGTAATATGATAACTTCCCTTATAAAAACATGGCACTTAAAAAATGATTTGAATGTCCCTTAACCCTTTCCGGGAGAAAAGGCTACACTCCATTTGGGGAGGGGATTGGACAATTTTATTATTAGGCAGGATTAAAGCACTTATGCTATTAAGTTTAAAAAAAAAAAAATGTCAAAGTAATGTCTTCAAAGTTTACATTATAATTGTTTAGCTGTACATGAGGGGTTTACAGCTACTGCCGTAACCCTGTGTAGTAGCCAATCAGAATACTCCATTTCTAGCCTGTGGTTTATAATATATATGAAGTAAAGCTGACCTAGGTAGGGTGGGTGATGGACAGTAGGCTATCTGAGATCAAGTAGCCTTTACTGAATGTGTGTTTAGTGTATTGCTCTCATAGATTAGGTTATGCCCTGACTAGATAAATTGTAACGCGCACTTGTTTTTGTAGGAAGTATGTTCTCCTAACTAGTTTAATGGCAACGCGCACTTGTCCTTACAGGAAGTATTATATGACATAGTATAGCGAGATTTGGTGTCTCTTAACTAGTTTAATGGCAGCGTAAACTTGTCCTTACAAGAAGTAAGAATCCTATAAGATGACACAGTATGGCGAGATTTGGTGTCTCTTGGCTAGTTTAATGCCAGCACACACTTGCCCTTGCAGGAAGTGTATGATGGTGGTGTATAGCGAGATTTTTATCATCTACTAACTAGATAAATGGCAGTGCACACTTGTCCTTACAGGAAGTATAAGATAATGTAGTGTGTAGTGAAATTTCTTGTGCACAGGCAAAATTGATCAGGTGCTTTTATGTTTCTGCTTTTTAATCACACTGGGCAGCTTTTGGGGTGTCATTTGTGCTGAAGTATGCATTCGTATTTGCAGGGCTGCCTTGCACTGTTGAATTCTGTTTGCAGCTTTAGTCCGGTGGCTGCATTTCTGTTTAATGTTTAGTTTGATTCCTGGGCCACCCAGTTAACTGGTGTAACATGGGAGTGGTTTGAATCCTACAGTTTGTTTTTTGGGGTGGAATATTCTGCTGCCTTGGTATAATGACATTTTTCCTTCAGGTGAATGGTTTGAAATGGACTCCAGACCAAACATGTGCTGAACTGTTCTGATTTTATCTCAGTCAAGAAGTGTACCATTGGTGGTTTGATAAATTATTGCTGTGTACTCTAGGTTATTTGCCAGACATGTTAAATGTATGTTTAAAAGGTCTTCTCTTTTTTTTTTTTTTCCATTTGCCTTCCACTCCGCTCTCTGAGGACCCAGGTGCCTCCAATGCCCCCTCCCCTACTGTCCAGGCTAGGGAGGAAATTGGATCCACTGGTGCAAGGAGGGTGGAACCTCAACTGGTTGAGGCGTTCTGGAAGGTGACTGGGCGAGGGAGTATACCCTCTGTGTAACAACCTCCCCCAATGCAAGCTTCCTTAGGACTGCCCTGTTCTCTGCCTGACTGGGATGGCCTGAACTGAAAGTGAGCACACTATTTTTGGGCCAGTTTTACTTGGTGTAAAAGGGTACCACATCCTAAAAGACAGCATGGGCAGTGGGTTAGATGGCCGGCTCAAAGCCAGACTAGGGCAGTAGTAGCTACAAGTCACTCTCATTTGTTAGTCTGGTGGCCTGTACAAAATGGGTTGTGGCTGCTGGTTGTTAGTGGATGCTTGTCCGCACCATGATTTTCACAAATTGGTATCCTCACCTGGGAAGCCAGGAACTGAGATGGGCATGGAGCTTAAGCTACCTCCCTCATCCACAGCAGTTGGTCCTTCCAGTGTGGGGTTGTGGCAGATGAACAGGGCATAGTGGGGGTGCTTGCTGTGCAGCAGCCATTGCTGTGCCTGTCAGGTGGCTAGACGAATTTAGTCTCCAGTGCTGTCAGTTCGGCACTTTTAACATGCATGTCACATTCACTATGAAATTGCCCAGGTCACTGGAGGAAACGAGATGTTTCTATTTTTTCAACTTTCTAAATATGCTAAGTAAATTAAACATGGTATAGCAGCATGTAGCAGGTATAAATCGAATAAAGTCTACATGACGGCAGACTGTGAATGCAAATTGCAGAAAGAAAAAACAAAGTCCTACGAGACACGTACACCATTTTGTTCAGAAGACTTAATCAAGAAGAAAATTTCTGGGGGTGGGGTATCAAATACAGAATGAAGCCGTTTGTAAAATAGATCCATCTTTACAGTACAGCACTAGTCTCGTTTGTAACTTTAAACATAATTTAATTTGTATATATGATGCACTGATGTATCAGTTGTTTTTAACAGACATCTTTTACCTAGGGTTTTTGTTTTTATTTCAAATCAGTTTTGTAATGTTTTGATATGCTTCTGTGTATTTGTTTTGTTCAGCTGTAATAAAGTTTTGTTTTGTAATAAACCGCATTTTTGTTTGGTTACTCATTTTTATTTTTAAATAACAGTGTTAGGTACTGCTTATATGCTTTATCCAGCAGTGCTCTATGTTCCCGATTCCTTATTATTAAAGGAGCCTGCAAGGCATCGCAGGAAGCAAGGCTTGTCTGGGGACAGGTACGGAGGGACACCTGGGCAGGCAGGTGGGAGGTTCCAAGGGGGAGGGTGGAGGAGAGGCAGGGGAGGAGCAAGGCCTTTAAGAAGGGCCGATGAAGAGAGGATCCCTCTTTCAGGTTGCTCCCAGGTTTCAAACAGACTTCCAGGCAGCTCCCGGGTTCCCAGAGGTTTTTCGGACCACCGAGGCGTTTCACAGGAAGGATATCAGGACTCCACAAGGTAAGGCCGAGGCAGGTACCTGGGACCTCAGGCAGGATCCTGTTGGGGCCCTGGAGGCATGCCTGAGGCATTTTGCTGTATGGTGATCCTTTCGTGGAGTTGGGTGGCCTGGGGGAGGGAAGCCAAACAGGAAATATGTAGTTGGGGCCAAGTGGCCTGAGTCCCTGGGAATGTGGCAGGTTGCCCGCATGGTAGTGGGTCACCTGAGACAGCACATGTGGTGAAGGCCCGAGTTGCCTGAATAATGCTACATCCCAGTAGTGGTCTCTAGACCGCGTGACTCTGCGTGCGCCGCCGCCACCAAGAGAGGGCCAGTGAACTGGAGAGTACCTCCCGATACTTGCTGCTGGGTCCGGAGGGTGGGCGGTGTGGCACTGCATTCTCGGTATCAATAATTTTAAAAAAAAAAAAAAAAAAGCTGGCCAGGTGGCATAGAGGACTGAGGCGCTGGCACCTTATCTCGACCCACGCCGGCGACCCGGGTTCGGGAACTGACTCTGGTCGTCTGGGGTCAGCAGGGGAGGATAGGATTGAGTGTCCGATGGACTGCTGTCCTATCCTGGGGTGGTTTGGGACTGGCCTCGCTCACGTAGCGGCCCCCAGTGGAGACTGGAGGCACTACAAGAAGCGACGCGAAAGGGGAACAAGAAAAAAAACACTCCAGAAGTTTAGCCAGATGACATCTGTCGGCCCCAGGCACCTCAGAAGACTCCTCTGGAGGGCCACAGAATGCCTCAGCAGCTTCCGGGACCCAAAAAAAAATAGTGTGCTGGTTCCTCCCTCCGGTGCCTTCCCCCTCGGAGGAGCGGGGACCCACCCAGTGAAGGGTTACACCGGGCTACCCCGTGGAAGGCTGCAGATACGAGGTAGGTGGTCGAAGGAGGAGATAGTAGGGGAATGTTTGTGGACCATGATGGTTCGGAGAGGCAGCTCTGGAGCACGTAGGGGGTATAAATAGATAATGCCAAAAAAAACCATGCAATCCACGTTTCCAGAGTGTGGCCTGAGCGGACAAAAAGAATGCTAACCCCCCCCCCCCCACACACACATCGGAAGCTTACCTGAGCAGCTAACGTGCAGGAGGTCCACGAGGGAAGGGATCGGCATATGACATGAGGGGGTGCACCAGGTACCACATGGCGCCTGATGGGGAAAGCAGGCAGTCGGTGAGGCGGGCGGTAGGGGCATGTCATGCTGGAGTGGCGTTTTTCCAGGAGCTAAGCCTCGAGGTGCTGTTCCATGGGCATGCGCAGTAGAGGGAGCGTACGTGCGTGGGTCTGCGCGAGTAATGCTCGCACTTTCTTCAGCAAGGAGCAGTGGCTTGACCTAGGGCCTTTGCCATGACAATTGCTATGTGGATCCACCAGATGGCGGACGCCAACGAAAGGAATAAATGTATACACAATGAGGGGGATCAGAAAACGAAGGCCCAATGGAATAACTAAAACTAAGTACTAAATGAATTAATGAATGATTAAACATGAAATAGCCTACTTTGGAAAAGGTATAGGTGATGTTAGGAGGGAGGCACAGCAGTGAGAGTTAGGGGTTCATGGCCCATACAGCAAGGGCAATGATGGGGTAACATTTGGGTCGAAGCAGACCAAGACAGAGGGCATGATATACAAGTTAGAGATCTCATGCTGGGTCTCTGGTGGTAAAAAGATGTGATTCACTATGTACCAGAGTCATTGCTTTTTCACTAAGAGCTAGCAGGTTTGAGGGATGCTTTCTTGGCCGCTTCAGGACTGATGTAGGACTCAGAATTGCTGACTGCTGGTCCCTGTGGGTGTAAATAAAAAAATATATATATATTTTGAGTTCCTCATGCCCCTTGCTACTCAGATCAGATACGGGGTCACGTTCTGATGACATAAAAGGCACAGTATGCAGGGTAGTTACTGGGAGGCTACATGATTAATGTGATTGAGGGTGGATTATTAGTTAGGATAGGGTTATTGGAGGGGTTTAACAGTACGACAACTAGCGTCTTACAACATTAGAGCAAAAAAAAAAAGTTTGTATGTTTGTGTATATATATATATATTATATATATATGTATATGTGTGTGTGTATGTATATGTATATACATGTGTACATATATATATATCTACAGGAAGAATAATATGCCATCCCTGATGGAAAGACCTATTGTGGTAGAGGTGGAGGCTGAAACGACAACAAGGGTTGAGCAGGGGTGTTAATTATATATTTCAGAGTGATGCAGCAATGGATTTCGAAACCCAATTGGTGGCCTTCGTTAAGGGGAAAGGCAAGGCATGGTGGGAAGCGCTGGTCCAGGGTGAAGGAGAGTCACCAAGCATGTCTGGGCCACGGCAGCAGCCACAGACAGATGGGGCAGGCCAACACCTGGATCTAGAGGTCCCATTGCAGCCAGCTGAGGTTCCTGGGCAAGAGGAGTCTGTGGTGGTTATCCAGGACCCCACAGAAACATAGAATTTGACGGCAGATAAGGACCGTTTGGCCCACCCAGTCTGCCCATTTCCCTACCTACTGGATAAGCTGCAGATCCTAGTTAACCAGCAGCCTACTTCTTCCTACCCCAACCCCCCAGAATTGCCTTATGACTATCCCGTGCATGCTTGAATTCCCCCACTGATTTTGACTCCACAACCTCCTCCGGAAGGCCGCTCCATGCATCCACAACCCTCTCTGTGAAAAAATACTTCCTTAAATTACCTCTGAGCTGCCCCCCCAATCTTCAAATTGTGCCCCCTTGTTCTTGCACGCCTTTTTTTTTGAAAGATGCTACCCTCTTGGACTTTGTTGATTCCCTTGAGGTACTTGAAAGTTTCTATCATGTCCCCCTCTCCCTCCTTTCCTCGAGGCTATACATATTAAGCTCCTTAAGTCTCTCTTCATATGTCTTCCGGTGCAGACCCTGCACCATTTTAGTTGCCCTCCTCTGGACAGCTTCCATCCTGTCTGTCTTTAGTGAGATTGGGTCTCCAGAACTGCACGCAGTACTCCAGATGGGGTCTCACCAGCTGTCTGTACAGAGGGATAATAACTTCCTGTTTTCTACTGGTGATGCCTCTCCCTATGCATCCCAGTATCTCCCCAGCCCTCCTTGCTGCCCTCTCACATTGCTTGCCCATCTTTAGGTCATCTGATATGACTACTCCCAGGTCCCTTTCCATTCTTGTTGTTAGTATCTCAACCCATTGTGTACTCTTCCCTGGGTTTTTGTTTCCCAGGTGCATACCTTGCACTTCTTGGCATTGAATCTAAGCTGCCACATTTGACCATTCCTCTAACCTTGCAAGTCTCTTCTCATCCTTTCCACCCCACGCTGTGCATCAACTCTGTTGCAGATCTTAGTGTCATCTGCAAAGAGACATACTTTCCTTCCAGTCCTTCTGCAATGTCGCTTATAAAGACATTGAAGAGGACCGGTCCTAATACTGAAGCCTGCGGTACCCCACTAGTAACCCTCCTTTCTTCAGAGTGGACTCCATTTACTATAACTCTCTGTGTCCTATTCTCCAGCCAATTCTTTACCCAGGCTGTCATCTTGGGACCCACCCCCAGGCTGGCTAACTTGTATATTAATCTTTTGTGTGGGACTGTGTCAAATGCCTTGCTAAAGTCTAGGTAGGCCATGTCCACAGCCCCTCCCTGATCTACTACTTTGGTCACCCAGTCAAAGAAATCTATCAGATTCGTCTGGCATGACCTTCCCGCTGAATCCATGTTGCCTAGGGTCCTGTGCCCTCTGGCCTCTAGATACTGACAATTCTTTCCTTTAGAAGTGATTCCATCATTTTCCTATCACTGAGGTTAAACTAACAGGTCTATAGTTTCCTGCTTCTGCCTTGCTCCCACTTTTGTGAAGGGGAATCACATCTGCCCTCCTCCAGTCCTTGGGTACCACCCCATCCTCCCATGATTTGTTAAAAGGGTAGTCAGTGGTGTCACTAGTTCTACCTTAGTTCTTTTAGAATTCTGGGATGAATCCTATCAGGCCCCTTGCTTTGTCCACCTTCAGTTTTAAGAGTTCTTTCAGAACCCTTTCTTCTGTAAATGGGCGGTATCAACTTCTGTATCCAGAGTGTTACTACTGTTTGTTTTATGTATCTCCCCTCTTCCTTCAGAATACTGAGCAAAATATTTGTTTAGTATCTCTGCCTTTACAGTCTCCCTCTGCCCACCCTCCTCCCTTTATTAAGCCTCACTATCCCTCCTTGGTCTTCCTTCGCCCCTGATGTACCTATAAAAGGTTTTATCCCCCTTCTTAACTGAGTTGGCTATCTTTTCCTCGGTTTGGGCCTTTGCTGTTCTGACTGCCTTCCCAGCCTCCTTTTGCTTTAACTGATACAGTTCTCTGTCCTCTCCTTCTGCGATTCCTTGTACTTCCTGAATGCTTTCTTTTTCTCTTGAACCTTCACTGCCACTTCCTTTGAGAACCATAGTGGTTTCTTACATCGTCTTGTTTTGTTTATTTGCTTCACACAAAGGCTTGTTACCTCTGTGATGGCAGTTTTTATTATTCCCCATTGTTCTTCCACTCCTCCTTCCTGCCCATTTGCTAGTGCATTCCGTAGGCACTCACCCATTATGGCAAAGTCAGCCCTCCTAAAGTCCAGTACTTTTGTCTTTGTATGGCTTGACTTTTTGTGAACCATACTGTTTGATGGTCGCTAGTTCCCAGATGGCTACCCACTTCTACATCTGTGATCCTCTCTCCATCTCCATTTGAGAGTATCAAGTCTAATATTGCTCCCTCTCGAGTGGGCTCCAGTACTAGTTGTCTAAGGCATGCCCCCTGTAGGGCATCTAGAATAACTGCACTCTTCGAAGTGGCAGCTGCATCTGCACTCCACTTAACATCTGGCATATTCAGATCACCCATCAGCAGTATCTCCCCTTTTTCTGCCATTCTAAGTATACTTTCTATCATTTCCTTGTCCATTTCCTCCCCCTGAGAAGGGGATCTGTATACAACCCCTGTGCGGATTGTGGTGCCATTGCCTGTCTCCAAATTTACCCACAGTGCTTCTTCTCCTCCCTGTTTACCCTTTTGTTCTGTTGCTTTTATTCCTTCCTTTATGTAAAGAACTACTCCTCTTCCTCTTTTACCCTCCCTGTCCCTCCTGTAGATAGTGTATCCTGGTATGTTTACGTCCCAGTCATGGTTTTGTGTGTACCATGTTTCTGTGACTGCCACAATATCCAGATGTTCCTCCTCCATCAAGGCCACTAATTCAGGAAGCTTGTTACCTAGACTACGGGCATTGGTACTCATTGCTTTCCATTTTTTTGATGGCTTTACCTTCTGTTGCAGCATCCCCCACTAACCGTTCTACCTTGGTCTTTTTCTCATTTAGTACCCTATTTTGTAGGGAGAGGCTGGGATTTTTCTGCTTCTTGTCAGTGCCTCCCCCTTTGACTAGTTTAAAAGCTTGCAATGAAGCATTTAAACCGATTGCTCAAAGACTTGTTCCCTTCCGGGACAGATGCAGACCATCCTGCCAGTATAGGCTGTTGTCCCTCCAGGTGGAACCCAGTCCCCAATGAAGCTAAACCCTGTGCTCCGCTCATTTTTCAACCATTCATTAAACTGCATGGTGCCACTACCTCGCCTCACCCATGCTCTTTGACAGGCAGCACCTCTGAGAAGGATACTGTGTGTGTTATTGTCTTAGGTCCCTCCCCAACTCTGCAATGTCCTCCTGCACTGCTCTAACCTCATGATGAGCCAAGTCATTTGTCCCTAGGTGGACAATTACGTCCAGCTCAGAATCCCTTTGCAGCTGTTGTGATCCTGAGGATGTGCTTCCTGTCCCTCCAAGCCATGGCACCAGGCAGGCACCTTATTCAGTTTTCCCAGCTCCTCCCAGTTCTATCCCCTAATAATTGAGTCCCCACCAGGAGCTGCCTTTCCTTGTGGTGTCCTCTGCCTCCTTCCTGTGGGCCTCCCTTGTGACAGCTGTCCTCGGCCTCCTTAGTCTCCTCTGTGGGTGCATCCATAGGGAGCTATGCTCCCCAGAATGGTGTATGGACTGTGGAGTGGAACAACTGACTGGGTGTGCCTCCGTTCCACCATCCTCACCCTTCCTGAGCCCACTGTGGTCCAACTGCTATGTTTTCTTCGCAATCTCTGAGGTAGTGGTGGTGGCTGTGGTGCTCCCTGGATGGGGGAGGTTCCCTTCCTACTGTCCAGTGTGGCCTGGGGGAAGGTCCCCGTACTACTGTCCAGTGTGGCCTGAAGACGGAAGGGGTTACACCGCCAGTCGAGAATCAAGAGTGACCGCTACCAGCCAAGAAGTCATGGGCCCGAAAGAGGAAGCAAGAGATGGCGATTTGAGACCTGCAAGCAGGTAGGCTTGACCTCGACACGCTTTCCGCAGAGGAGTTGTGGGCCTTGATTAGGCAGGAGGGGCGGGGGCCACAGGAAGAAACTAGAGACAACCAAAGAATAAAACAGGAGTGGCCGGCTATGGAGAGCCCATTGATCAACCTAATGCTCCCACTAGCCCAGCACTTTGGAGTTTGGAGCTGCCAGACACAGCAGCAGCAGGGCTGTCGTTACTGGCACATGGACAAAGTCCATCACGGGGAGCTGTGGAGCTAGGGCAGCAGCAGTGGCTTCTGGGCCAAGAGGGGGGTGCCACTGGTTTCCCCAGGGTAGAGCCACGACATGGAGTTCGGGCAGGGGCTGGCAGAGACAGGCCGGCAAGCCGTGTCAGGATCCTCAGTGCAATCTGCATTGGAGCAGAAGCTCGACCATTTGTTGGTTGTGTTCCCAGACGAAGGACTACGAATGGCGGTCACCAGTTCCCCCGTAGTCAGTGGAACACTGCAGATGGGGACCTTGGAGCTTAGCACCATGGCCCAACCGGTGGCATCGCAGCTAACGCAGCTGGAGTTTGTGTCGTCGGGGGAACCGGTGGTGTCCCATTTGCCTGATAAGGTTAGGCAGCAGATAGTAGACAGGGAATATGTGGATATTTGTTCTCTTCTCAACCAGCCAAAGGAGCCTGAGGAAGGTAAGGAGAAGGATAAGCATGAGAAGGATGACCGGGTTGAAAAGAAGCGCAAAGTACTGGTCCGAAGCACCAGGGAAAATTGGGAGGCAGGTTTTGTAATATATGCAGGCCTCCTCACCCAGGGCAACCCAGTGAAAGCCGAAGGGCTATGGGTGTACTTTAGCCAGATCATGACTATGCACGCGAGCTAACCAGGGGAAGCTGGCTAGAATATGACGAGTTTAGGAGAAGGAAACAGAATGATGCAGGGAGGCCTTGGACTATGTTGGATCTGCCTTTACAGTGGATCATTGACATGGGGTGTCCAACATACCGATAGCGGGTTTCCGATTCGGCAGGCTTCTTCACCTAAAAAGGGGTTTCAAGGGAGTGGGGGGGGGATTGCTACAGCTACAATCGGAACCTGCAAGGTAGAACAGCGCCGATACAAGCATGAATACATGGCATGCGGGCACCAGCACCCATTCCAGCAATGTGGAAGGAAGTTGGGGAATGGCTGGCCATTCCAGAAAACTGTGTTTTTGTTCCTTTTGGGAGGACACTGGGCAGGCCTGCTAACGCCCATTGGGGAGAACACATTGAGTGGTGGCTGGATCGATACTCGAACAAAGAATCTGCTCTTTTCTTGGCTGATGGGTTTAGGCTTGGGTTCCGCATTCCTTACGAGGGCCCCCGGAGGGCATATGAGGTGGACAACCTAAGATCGGCCAGAGATAGTGCGTAGGAAGCTAGGGAAAGAGCAGCTGGGAGGATTAGTGGCCTGTACGCAGCAACCCCCATTCCTCGTCTCCGGGTGTCACCAGTCGGGTTGGTCCCAAAGAAAGCGCCAGGTGAATTCCGGTTGATTAACCATTTGTCATACCTGGAGGGAGAATCGGTCAGCCATTTCATTGACCCATTCCATACATCTGTCACACGTGTCATTTGATGAGGCAGTGGAAGTGGTGCGGCAGGTGGGTCAAGAGGCCATGTTAGGTAAGTCGGATATTGAGATGACATTTAGGTTGCTGCCGGTTCACCCGGAAGACCGTGAGTTGGGAATGAAGTTTGAAAATAGGTATTACATAGATAACTGTATGCCCATGGGTTGCACAGTATTTGAGCAGTTCAGCACGTTCCTGCATTGGGTGAGAATCACAAAGGCAAAATGGACCGAGCTTGTGCATTATTTGGACAATTTTTTGTTTGTGGGCAAGGCAGGATCAGAGTTGTGGGCAGCTGATGGGGGCAGCTCACAAGGTTTGCGCTGAACTGGGAGTCCCGTTGGCACGAGATAAGACAGAGGATCCATGCACACAGTTGTCCTTCCTAGGCATAGAGATTGACACGGCAAGACAGGTCTTTTGGTTACTGCAGGACAAGCTGGGGGCACTGAAGGAGTTACTGGGGAGGGTGACAAAGGCACAGAAGGTTACGTTGCAGGAATGGCAGCAGCTGATAGGGTATCTGAACTTCGCCTGCCGGGCCTTCCCCATGGGTAGAACCTTCATGAGACGGTTGGCCGGGATAGGATCTGCGTGCACGAAGCCACACCACAGGATTCGGATAACTGAGGCTATGAGAGATGATTTGAACATTTGGCAAGCATTTCTGAACTGTTTTAATGGGGTAGCAATATGGCCGGTGTCCAGCCAGGAGCTGGAGCTGTTCACAGATGAGTCTGGGGGCCTGGGCTTTGACTCATACTTTCAAGGGAAGTTGTGCGCCAGCCAATGGCCAGAAGATTGGAACGTGTCGGGGATGCTGTCTCAGATGACAGTCTTAGAATTCTTCCCAATCGTAGTGGCATTGGTGGTGTGGGGTGACTGACTAAGGGATAAAGCCATTACGTTCCGGTCAGACAACACTGGCGTGGTGTTTGCCATTAATGGCCAGTTTGGAGGGGGGGGAGGCAAAGGCCCGATGGGTAACCTAATTAGGGTATTTGTGTTGAAATGCCTTTTGCTTAATATCCAGTTCAAAGCAGTGCATGTTCCAGGAATTGAGAACGGTATAGCTGATGCCCTTTCTCGTTCACAGTGGCAGAGGTTTCGAGACTTGGCACCAGGAGCGGATAGACACCCCAGGGAAGTCCCAACATACTTTAGGGTTTGGTAACGCAGAAGCATGGGCATTGATCAGGAATGCGCTGGCTCCCAGTACGCAGATGACATATAAAAGGGGGCTGGACAGTTTCCTGGCCATACAGCATGCGCAAAGGGTGGAGCAAGACATGGCTGGTGCCTGTGGAACAGCTATGTGAATACGTGCTGCTTAAAAAAGGGAGGGGGGGAGGAGGCTACGGTGAAACAACATTTGTCCGGCATAGCCTGGTTTCAGAAGGCCAGGGGGTACACGGATACCACAAGAGCTTTCCCCATTCACAAGATGTTGCAAGGATGGGCACGGTGGGTACCACGGCTACCGAACCAGTGATGGCCCATCAGCCCCACACTGTTTAGACGTATCTGGGACGCCATTCCCGGGGTCTGTCAGAAGAGGAGACGCACCTATTCAGAACTGCTTATCTCATGGCATTCTGTGGGGCGTTTCAGGTACCAGATTTGGTGCAACCGAGCAAGGCGGCACATCATCAGCTAGTATTGGGGGGATGAGGACGTGGTGATAACCACGGCGGGGATATTCGACCGACTAGGAAAAAGCAAGATAGACCGGGCTGCCTGGGGCCACTGGTGCAGCGTGTGGGCCCCAAATGGGTTGCACTGGGATGTCCGGGCATAGGTCCAGGATTATATGGGCCAGCGGATGAAAGTGGGGGAGGCCTACTTTTGACACGGGTATGGGTCCCTGATGACAGTGTATCAGTTCCGTCACGTGTTGCAGAAGGCGTTGCAGCTACTGGGGCTGGAGGCCAGCCAATTCAACACCCATTCCTTTAGGATAGGGTCAGCGTCGCATGCCAGGGCAGAGGGGCTCACAGATGTGCAGATTCCGGTCCTGGGGAGATGGAGGTCCCAACCTTTTGAGAGTTATGTCAGACCACTGATGTTTTAATGGTATTTCTTTTCCTCTGTCAACAGGTTGTGGAGTGCAGAAGACACAGATTTGGGTGTGCAGACACTCATTCGTACATTGGGCTGCCATAAGAGCAGGGCAGATGGAAGGGGGCAAAGAGCTGTTTTTGGATCCCAGGCAGACAGAAGTCAGTTGGCTGGGATGATGAGGTATGAAATGGGAAGAGTTGTTGCCAAGTTTAAGAGCAGAGGTGCGACGGAGGCAAGCTCCTCTGGATGTCTTAGTAATCCATTTAGGGGGAAATGACCTGGGTCTGGGGAAATCCTTCGAGCTGCAGTTGTGGGTCAAGGATGACCTGTCACGGTTGAAGGGCATGTGGCAAAGGCTATGCATTATATGGTCTGACATTATTCAGCGGCAGCTATGGTGCCATGCTTGCAATCCTAGGGCAATTGAAAAGGTGCGCAGGTTACACAATGGGGCCATGCGGCCATTCATGGTGAGCATTGGCAGGGCAACAGTGCGCCACCCGGAAATCAGTATAATGAAGGGGGAATTGTGTCGGAAGGATGGGGTGCATTTATCAGAAGTAGGTTTAGGTATATTTTTCGATGATATACAGCAAGTTGTGGAGAAATGGGCGTGATGAGCTTGTTGGGGGGGGGGGGTGCGAGCAGGGAACGCTCACCCTGTGGTGGCTCAGTAGTCTTGGAAGGTATGTGCAGAGGGGGTAACTGGGGATTATGAGTCTATGCAGCCGAATCCCCTGAGGCTGACGGGAGGTCGGTGCCAGATGACAGGAGTTACCCCGGTAAAAGGGAAAGTCAGGATGGCAGGCCTCTCTGGGCATACGCTCACGGCAGGGTGGTGTCCTCTGACGGGGGAGAAAACATCCGAAGCCAGTCTTGGGAGCTATCCCTCATGTCCCAGAGCTGGTGTCCTCGCGGGGTTTTGGAATTACCAGTTTGGGGGGGGGGACTCCTGATAAGAGGAGGTTGACCACTGGTGAATCGGAGCAAGCTGATTCAAGGTTTCCAAGACTACCTAGCTGCGCGCATCTCGCTGATTACATGTATCGATAATTACAATTTGGTTTAATAAATACATGGCTGCGGCCATTTTTTCCCATAACTGGTTGTAGTCTGAGTTTGTTCAGGTGGAATGAAATATTTGCCCTATAAGACAATGAAGCAATACCCCCACAATAGCCATGAATACATAGATGTTACAGGACAGATAAAGAAAAAATGTCAACCCAGTCTACTCGGTTGTTCCTACCAAGAACTTTACTCATTTCGGAGCACAGTTATAGAGCTCCCTCCTACTGTCTGTTTCTAATTACCCTTAAGTTATCCCACTGTGTTTTGAAACCTGAGATGGTGCCAGCATTAATCACTTCACTGTTCCATGTATCCATCACCATTTCCATAGAAAAGTATTTCATTTTGTCCTTCTTTAGGTCAGCCCCCCCCCTTCCCCCCAGTTTGAGGTCATGGCCTTGTTAACTTGTAGTTTAAATCCGTGTTGTCAATCCTATCATGTCCACCATCTCCTCCTGTCCTCTAGTGAGTACATGTTAAGGTTGTTCAGCCTTTCCTGGTAAGTTCTTCATAGTTGCCCCTGCAGCATCTTAAGCCTAAAAAGGTGGCTGCAGAGAAAGACATGAGGTTCATCCAGTTTGCTTAGTTTGCCTATTCCCAGCTGACCCTCTCCACTTTCTACTGCCTCTTTACCCTCCTCTTTTTTTGGTGCTACGAGCCCTCTGTAGTTCTCCCACATGATCTTGAACCAGTTTATAGACCTGGCCCCAATACTTCTTTTGGCAATTTGTTCCATTGATCTTCTTTGGGGGTATCTCATTCATCAAGTTACACCATAGGAACCTTCGCCATCGGCAGATCGGGCAGAGCAAAGGAGGCTCCAATAGACTACGCTGTAGCCTCCCTCGGAGCCGGCATTTCTCTCTTTTACCCTTATAGGGAGTGCAAGCTGAACGGGTGGAACTGAGGAGAACTCAAGCCACGGGAGGAGCGGGCGGAACATACAAGGGAGGTAACAGCATCAGGAGTGGTATTTTTTGATCATACTCACCTTTATGGGTCGGCTGTTGTTCCCTAGTCGGGACACGGAGGTACAAGGGGCAGGAGTCACAATCGGGTGATTGCTGTGGGTTTGTGGGTGATTGTTTTTCACGGCAGAGGTAGCAGGATTACTGCCACCCACCCACCCCAGTGCGCTTCCTCCTTTTGTAGGATGGGGGCCCATAGTGTATTCCAATGTCCTGCCACCAGACAGGAAGTACAGGAACTATAAAGACTTAGAATAAAAAAAAAAAAGGGGTTGAAACTATAGACTAGCAAAGGGATGGACACAGCAGGCATGATCGGTGTGGTGCAGTGCAGTGGCTGCGGTGTGGCAGTCTTCAGGGAGACATTCTGCAGGCTGTGATGCTGCCCTATCTGCAGGCACCTCTCTGGGTTGAGAGAGGAGGTTGCCTGTCTCCAGGCCGAGCTGGCAAGGTTACAGGGGACATTCACCCCCACCCAGAGGCCACTGGGTCCACAACCTGAACCTCAAAAGGTGCCCAGAATGAGGAGTTGTTGGTCCACAGTGGGCTCAGGGAAAGTGAGGGAGCGGGAGTCTAAAGCACATCCCCCAACTGGTTCAGCTAAGTAACTTCTACATTGTTATGGAGGAGCGGAAGAGCCCCATGAGGGAACCCACAGCTGAGACCAAGGAGGAAAGGCGGGTCCTCCATGATGGAGCCTCAGGAAAGGGGGGAAGAGGACCCCAGAGGAGGAGGAATCTACTCTGGTGGGGGACTCAATTGTCCATGGAGTGAGGTTAGGAACACCTAGCAAGGGGAGAGGGGAGGTCAAGTGCCTTCCAGGAAGCACTGCATGGAGGGATGGGTAGCGGATTCATAGGCTTGCAAGGGCATTAGTGAAGAGAAAGGAACTGGATGTCATTGTCCACCTGGGGACAAATGACTTGGTGGGGGACAAGGTGGATATAGTCAGGATCCAGGAGGATTTTAGGAAGTTTGAGGGAAGCCTAAAACAGATAGCACACAGTCTCCTTCTCAGAGGTGTGCTACCTGTCAACGGCAAGGGGGAGGCTTGGACACTCCTTATCCAGAAATTCAACTCCTGGTTGAAGGAATGTGTGGAAAGGAGGGTTTTGGCTTTATGGGGGCTGGGGCCACACCTGGAGGGATGAGAGCCTGTATAATGATGACGGACCACATCCATCTGGGAAGGGGACCCTAGTCCTCAGTGAGAAGCTTCAGTAGCAAGCATTTAAATGGGGGGGGAGGGGGGAGTCAAAAGGGACGGGAGGCTTAGTATCACACACATATACCCCCCCCCCCCAGTGGACACATGCAGGAAAATGAGTTGATGCCAGGGACAACTGAAACAAGCAGAGAGGAACAAGAAGGAGAAACGGGCAAAAAGGGAGAAGCAGAGGAGTCAAGACCACATAAGAAAGGTAACTGGGGTGGGGGGAAGAGGCAGAAGAGCAAGAACAAGAGCAGAAGGCTGCAGAACATGGAAGGTCGTAGTAACAAATACCCGCAGCCTGCAAGATAAAATCCCAGACCTGGAGGCCTTGGTTTTTTTTTGTAAACTTTATTTTCATGTTGTCAGCATTACAATAATATAGCCGTATAAAGTGAGAGCCATATTACACAGTACACAAGATTTCCAACGGTGCATATAACATCTTCATAGTCTGTTGAGAGAAATCTTATTGTACATATTACGAATACACAGGAATGATCAATGGCTTGTTAAAATACAGGGAACCAAGTTTCACTTATGGCCTTTTCCGGGGGTTCCAGATCAATTGATATTTGTCTAGTTGATTTCTAACTAAGCGTTGAGTATGTTCTAATTTCATACTATGTAGTAGTGACTGGACCCATTGCACTATAGTGGGAGCGGTGACAAGCCACTAGTGTCTTGCTAGTATCTGTTTACCAATCACTACCCCCAACCGCCAGAGAGGTTGTTCCTCTTTTACCCTACCTCTTCCCACCCCTGGGCCCCCAAAAAGTATCTCTATGGGGTCTGTTTTTCTGGATCCCAGTTATTCTAGATAATAATGAAACTATTTCTTGCTAATAAGAAGCTGCAACTTTAGGGCAGGCCCCCATCATATGATAAAAAGTACCTTCCGCAGCTTTGCACGTAGGGCATAAGTCGGACTTTGTTGGGTCTATTTTCTGTGTTAGTACAGGGGTAAAGTAAGTCCAGTGAAGAACATTATAATCAGGGACCCTGGTTTTCCATTTTTACCGGTAACAGTCACGGAATCCTTCTTAATTTGTGGATTTTGAATTCTTGTACCGGTGCCTCACCGAAATTGCATGTCACTGCACAGAATCTCTAAGATTTCAGCACCTTTTTAGTTTTTTTTTTATTTTCTCTTTCTATGCCCCCTTCTCACAGCATCAGTCTCTACTTTTCAGAGATCCCTAGGCTGGGTATCCCCTAGCTTCACCCCAGGTAATGCTCAAGAGCTCCTGTAGGCCTGCCCCTATCCTGCCTCAATTGTACCCCCTCAGGTGGGAAGGGAGGGGACCCCAGGTCACCCCTCCACACTTCCTTAGTGTGTGTTGGGTAGCCCAGTGGGTCCCTCATGGAGCTTGGTTATGAAGTCTGGGGCACCTGGGTCCCTTCTGCCAGTGGCCGATGTTGGGTGATTGTTCCTGGTTTTCTGGTCTCTGTCCCTGAGGGCACCGGCACTAGAGGAGATCTAAGAAGGCAGGTCACATAGAGACATGCCACTGCTTCAGATCCTGGCTAGTGTCCTCCCCTCCTGATCACTTTGCAGCACCATTGCACCACCACCCATGGTCACACACGTGGTGGTAAAGCAGTAGGACCTGCAGCCCACCCTACCCAGAGGAGGAGAGCAGTCCCCTGGGTGCTCGATCCTACTCCCCTGGCCAGACCTCCTGTAACCCGAGTTCACTTCTGACCCTGGACTGCTGACATTGCAAGCACTAGAGCTACAGCAGCGCCAGTGGGCAAACCCAGATTTCAGCATCTTAAAATGAATGCTGCTGTGCTTTGCCTTCTTTCTGCTTTTGCTGCATATAGAGACAGTAAGGAAATCACCCGCACTACTTTGTATAATCAGCCATTCGGTTTAACCACCCATGCCTAGTGGTTAGAGTAACAAACAGTGATTAAACTGGGTACATCCAGCAGACTTGGGTTTGATTCCCACAACCTCCACTTGCATACTGTGTGACTCCAAGCAAGTCACTTATCCTCCCCAGTGCTTCTAGGTCACTCCTGAAAACAGGCAGTTCTGCCTTGTGGGCCTTACCTGCTTTACAAAGAATATAAAAAAAATACCAATATATGTTTACTACATCATAGAATAGTAGTCAGGGTACCATGTAACTTACCTGAGTTTTTCTTGGGCTGCAGACAGGATGGAAGCTGTCCAGAGGAGGGCAACTAAAATGGTGTAGGGTCTGCACTGGAAGACACACGAAGAGAGACGAAAGGAGCTTACTATGTATAGCCTCGAGGAAAGGAGGGAGAGGGGGGACATGATAGAAACGTTCAAGTACCTCAAGGGAATCAACAAAGTCCAAGAGGGTAGCATCTTTCAAAAAAAGAGGTGTGCAAGAACAAGAGGGCACAATTTGAAGATAGAGGGGGAGTGCTCAGAGGTAATTTAAGGAAGTATTTTTTCACAGAGAGGGTTGTGGATGCATGGAACGGCCTTCCAGAGGAGGTTGTGGAGTCAAAATCATTGGTGGAATTCAAGCATGCATGGGACAGTCATAAGGCAATTCTAGGGGTTGGGGGTAGGAAGAAGTAGGCTGCTGGTTAACTAGGATCTGCAGCTTATCCAGTAGGTAGGGAAATGGGCAGACTGGGTGGGCCCAAGCGGTCCTTATCTGCCGTCAAATTCTATGTTTCTATGTAATGATTTTGTATAGGTAAAGATAAATGTTCAGATATATTTTATGTGTTTTATAAGCTTGTTTTAGACTTTAGTCAGGTTTTGATTGTATTCTCTGCATATAAGCATCTAGGTTGTAGATTGCAAAGTGCAGGATCACTGTTACCAACTAGCTTATTCAAGTTTATAAGCAGTAGGGACATCCAAAATCCTCAGTTGTTTGAATGAAAACTAGTCTGAATGAAAGTATGTTCACAAAGAAGAAACTGTCTTACTACTTATGAAAAGACTTCACAGTGAGCACCCCATTTAGGTGAATTGGATCGTTTGCACCTTTTCTCCCACCTGCTGTTTCAGTCTCTGTGACAACAAAAAGAGTTTTGATAGACTGCTTCAACAAAAAGCAAATGTTAAGTATTTAAGAGTACTTATGTTTGGCCAGCGGATTTTGAAAGCACATTCAGTGACACACAGAAGGTAAGGCCCAAGGGGCTGCATGTTGCTGGTGGGCAGAGTGGTGCTTAATTAACATCTGAACAAAGACATTAAAACTGGGAGACACCCTTTCCATGGATACCAAGTAAAAAAAAGAAACCACATGTTTGGGAGATGCACGAATCCATTTGAAGGTCCTGCACTAATCACTTGTGGATTTTTTATGTGAAGACACTTTATTTCAAAGAAGCAAATTCAAGCAGGTTTTTTTGTGCTCCTCCTACCCCCTGGCCATCCACTCCTTCAGGTCTGCCAAGGCCCCCTACCACCACTGCTGAGTCCCGACCACCATCCACTGCCGCTTATTGCTGTGCTACCAGGTAACCCAAAGTAACCCTTCACTGAGTGGGCCCCTACCCCTGTGGGAGGCTACCAGGGGAGGAGAATTGCCCCAAAGAGCTTCCTGTGTATCCTGGGAATGGCAGGGATCAGAACAGACACATGTCTGGGTCTTCCAGCTTATGGCGGGACCAACAGCCATCCTTCGGTTGGCCAGCGGGTGTTTTCCCATTTTCTTGACAGGCACACGATGTCAAGGCACAAGCCGAAGTCCATCACGCTATCTCCTGCAGTGAGGGCTGACATGTTGTCGGGCCCCTGGCCTCTACCAGGGCCAGCAAATGCTGAGCTGTGAACCCACCCACCTCCCTCCCTGGCTAAGGTGAGTGTCATTGGACGCTCAAGCCTTCACCCCGGCCCCCGGCCAGTCCTCCAACACCCAAGTCGGTTCCCTAAACCTGGTCAGCAGTGTCACAGGCAGAAATCCAATTCAGGCAGTTAAAGTATAGCTAGAAAAAAACAAAGGTAGTCCATCTTAGCGGTGATGGTTCAAATTAATTCACATCTGAGTTCTAACAAACAGAGAGACCAAGTCAGTTGTTACTTGTGTATGTGGAGTGTGGGTGTTGAAGAAAGGGGATCATAGTGCTGTCACTACTGCCATCACCCCAGAGGGATGTGAACTGCATTGTTGCTACTGCCATCACACCGAAGGGGTGGGGGCTGTAGTGTTTCTGCCATCACCACTGGTGGATGGAGAATGTAGTACTGCTGCCATCACACCTAAGGGATGGGGGCCACAGAGCTGCTGCTTATGTCACACCTGAGGGAGGGAGGTCATAGTGCTGTTGCTGCTGTCATCACACCAGAGGGATGGGGGCCATAGTGCTGTTGGTGCTGCCATCGCACCTGAGGGATGGGACCATAGTGCTGCTTCCATCACACCTTGGGGATAGGAGCTGTAGTGCTGCCATCACATCTTGTACCTAAAATAACTTTAAATTGGTACAAGGATGGAAGAATGTGCAACAGTGGAGGTCAAAATTGCTAAAATGCATGTTAGCAGAGTTAAAAATTGTTAAATAAAGTACAGAGAACCAAATACCGGTAAAACTGGATTTTGACTTAGCAGACACCGGTGACAATACCATTTTTCACAATGTGCTAAATGGAATATGCCCTTTCTCAAACCCGGTAAATCAGTGTCCCTGATTATAATGTATAGCTTGCAATCTATTATTTACTGAGCATAACATACCTCGTTTAGAGCCCAATCACCTCCAGTAAGAACTCTGGGTGACAAGTCCTCCACCCACCTACTCTTCAAGTGGTGAAGAGGGTCTGGGAGGGCTCCCAAAAGAGTTTTATGGCATTTAGTTAAGGGTTTTGAGGTTCTATTTAACAAACAATCCAGCATAATTTCTTCTAGGGGTGAGCATTTCAACAGAGGCCAAGTCCTCCTTCCCCCTCCAGGCCCATAGATGTGATCAGACCTGCAGATATGTAAAAAAAAAAAAAATGAGGCCTGTAGGTCATGCTGCTTGGCCAAAGTGTGGTAATCCAGGAGAGCTTCTGCTTCATATAGGTGGGACATCAGAGAGATTCCATTTCTCCGCCATATTTGCAGGGCCTGCTTCACTGAGACAGGTATCTGATCTGCCTCCTACAGCACAGATTTTGTGGATGCAGGGGTCCAGATAATTTTTAGGACTGGGAAGTATTTACTGCTAGCTGCTTTCACCTGGTAGTATTTATATCTACAGGGTAGTAATACCATCCATTGACCTGTCTCGGACACCCATCCATAGACAAGGTCACAGTTCCACTGGGTGTCTGCAACCACTGATCGTCCCTCTCAGATACCAGTGAGGGATCTTGAGATACTTTCCCACTGCTAGGTAGTGCGGTGACCCTTTTGTGTTGCATCTGCCCTGCTTGCCTTGTAGTGCACAACTCTTCAAGCAGTCTCCAGCATGTACGCAACTGATACCTGTCCTGTTTTCTGACCCCACTTCTACTACTGACAGTCTGTTAGTATGTGGATCCATGGCTAGTAGCATTGAATGAAGCTGCCAGTTTTGTGCATATGTACTGTACCAACAAACTGTAAATACACAGGGTGGTAAACAAATTCCTAAAATCATTCAGTGGAAGTAAATCATGCAAACCTGGTAATAAAGTACTCCTTTACTTCCCTTATCTGTTCCTCTGTATGGATGCCTCAGGAGATCTGAAGAATTGTTTAAAATTGTATGTGCTGCAATCCAGATTCTAATACAGGCTCTGGTAAAGGGGTTTGGAATTGGTTTAACTACACTTTTTGCCAGAGCTGGGGTAAGTAGACTATTATATAGAGGGGTATCTATTTCAAATTCCTCAAGCTCCACCCAGGCCCTCCTTGTACTGCGAGTAGGGACCAAATCTACTGTCGAAGCTAGCTGTGCTGCAAGGTAGTATAAATGCGGCAGTCCGAGACCCCCCCCCCCCAACCAGTCGGTTGACATATTTCCTCCTGTATCCTGGGCCGGCAGTTATGCCATAATAATGAAATAATAGCGCCTTGTAAGGATCTAAAGTATTTTTTGGGAACGCATGTTGGGAGGGTCTGAAACAAGTATAGGCATTGTTGAAGTATACACATTTTTACCAAGTTAACCATTCCTATAATTGTCAGAGGGAGAGCGCTCCATGTAGTACAATCTTACTGAATTTTCTCAATTAACATAGTTTAGCTCTGTTAATTTGGAAAATGTACTTGAAAGTTGTACTCCTAAATATTTTAAAGCTTTGACTGGCTGGATGGTCATCCCTGCTATCTGAATAGGACCCTCCCAACCCCCCAAAGGGAGCCACTTGCACTTCCCCCAGTTGATCTTCTGGCCTGATAAGGGGCTATATTTACTAAAGGGATCAATAAAGGAAGGCAGCGAACATTTGAGATCAGACATATAAAGTAGCTCACCATCGGCAAAAAGTGATATAACATGCTTACACCCATTGTGGGTGTAGCCCTGAATATCTGGATGGCTTCTAATGGCGGTGGCCAGGGCCTCTATAGTCAAAACATAAAGTAATGGGGATAAAGGGACAGCTTATTAGCAGAGGCAGACCTGGACATTGCAACAATAACAGACATGGTACATGGCTAATCATGGGTGGGACATTAATGTACCAGGTTATGCTCTGTTCAAAAGGGATAGGGAGGGTAAAAAAGGTGGGGGGCACTGTACATCAAAGAGGGTATAAAGGCAACAGAAGTGCAGGGCAGGCGGGGAGGCCGAGGCTCTGTGGGTCACCCTTGAACCGGGCAATGGCACAGCAATACACACAGGGGTGATCTACAGGCCTCCATCACAAGAGGAGGAAGTGGACAGGGAACTAGTGTATGAAATGCACAACATGGCAGTTAAAGGGGAAGTTCTACTGGGGGATTTCAATATGCCGGATGTGGATTGGACCACCCAGGCAGCTACTTCAGCCAGAAACATAGCCATCCTAGATTCCCTACCGGGAGCAGGTCTCGGGCAGCTAGTGCTTGATCCCACCAGGGACAGGGCGATTCTGGACCTGGTGTTGACGAATGGGGACAGAGTCGCAGAAGTCCAGGTAGAGGGACAACTGGGGTCCAGCAACCATCAAATAGTGTGGTTTAGCATGGACATAGGGACTCAATTGAGTCACACAAAGGCGAGGGCATTAGATTTCTGGAGTGTGGACTTCACTCAAATGGGTAGATGTATCAGAGTAGCCCTGGAGAAGGGTTTTGAGAAGCAGTGGGGGAACTAAAAGGCACCATAGTGGAAGTGATGAACCAATGCGTCAGGTTGGTGTCAAAAGGGAAAAGGAGGATGCCACTATGGTTCTCAGGAGAGGTGGCAGACAAAGTAAGGCCGAAAAGGGTGAGTTTCAGAAAGTATAAGGGGACCCAAAGGGAGGAAGACAAGGAGGTGTACCTTGAGTGTCTAAGGAAGGCTGTTAGAAGCCCAAATGCACAGACCGAAAAGAGATTAGCGAGACAGTGAGGAAAGGGGACAAGACATTCAACAGGTGCATCAGCGAGAGAAGAAAAACGGGGGTTGTAAGGCTCAAGGGGGATGATGGTGAGTGTAAGGAGGAAGACCCAAGACAAGGTGGAAATACTGAATAAATACTTCAGTATTCACTGAAGAGGGGGAGGGTCAGGGACCACAGCTGGGCAACAGATGCAAAGTGGAGGGGGGGGCGGCAGAGGTGGACACGAGTTCATTCACAGTGGAGAGAGTCCTGGAAGAGCTCACTAAACTGAAGGTGGACAAAACCATGGGTCCAGATGGCATACACCCGAGAATATTGAGGGAGCCGCGTAGGGAAATAGCAGCGCCTCTGGCGAACATGTTCACCGAGTCACTCAGCACAGTAGTGGTTCTGGAGGACTGGAAGAGGGCACATGTAGTCCCTCTACACAAAAGCGGTAGTAGGGAGGAGGCAAGAAACTACAGACCAATCAGCCTTGTGGCGAGCTGCCTGGCTGCTAGCCCTTATTTGTAGACATAATTTTGTTTATGTAATTCTGTGCATATGTACATGCCAGTGTCAGCATAAAGGCTCCTAGAGAAAAAACTAGAATTTTTTTTTAAAAAGGGTTTGGCCTTCTTTAGACCTGCAGGCCAGCTGCTTGCCAGGCATTTGCATTCTCAGGTTTTTTAACAGAGATATGCCAAAATCCATTTGTGGGTCGTAAAACCAAGCACTCAGGAGTAGAATGCTTTCATCCAAGGAAGCTGTTATAATATATCACATTTTATGAGGTAACAGGAAAGAAAACATCTTTCTAGCAAACCTGTGTGAGATTCTAACGGGACACTGTGGATTCTTAACACACTAGTGCCAATGGGGTTACTGTGGGACCCTGAGGCATCAAAGGGCTTAACTCTGAAATGTCACATCCATGCTAATTATAGGTCTCAGAATCTGATTCTTAATATGCTTGGAAATTTGGGAAACAGCGCAACAGTGCCATCATCTGGCCTAAAAGAGACATCTCCTGGCCAAACAGAGTAGTTGCTCTGAACTGGGAATTGATGACACTGCAAGATTACAGAAGAGCATTTAAACCCACATTTTGTTTGTATCCGCTCTCCTGACCACAGAGAACACCTGTCAGCACAGAGACTGCCTAAGAACAAGAGGCTGCTACAGAAAGACTGAAATATTTTATAAACCGCCGATTTTCTGGATTTTGAAATCTCATACCTAAGGCATACTTGACTAACATGTTTTAGTGTGCTTTTCTGTATATTTTTCCATTTTTTTTTCCTTATACTGCAACCTAAATTAGTATATGTTCTCTTTGAGTTGTAACTGCTTTTATTAAATTTTAGTAAAAACCTTTGTTTCCCTAAAGAAATTCTGCCTGCGTGAGATTCCTTATATTCTATATGGGACTGTAGAAGATTTATTAATAATTTATGAAAACTGTTATTGCCAGAGGGTCCTCTGTAAGCAACCAAATTGAGAAAAGGGATCTGGAAGGATAGGGAGAATACCAGAGGCTACAAAGATTTTGAACCAGGCTGTTGCATGTCCTGTAGGGAGAAGACCAAATCAGGTGTTACGCAGCTACCCTGAAGAGTGTGTGATGCCTGTGTCTTCCTCCTTTGTGTAACAGCCAAGGAAAGGTTCATATATGGCCACAAGACTTGAGACTGGTATTGTGCCCTTATCCAGAGCTAGAGGGGACACCCAGGATCCTCGTGGCAGAGGTGCAGTCATGACCCTGGCAAGCATTCTAAAGGACGAGGAGGGTATCCCTGTTTCCCCCATCATGGATTGCACTTAATGGTGGGCACTGTGAGCTCAGTGGGCCTGACCCCAGGAATGGGTTTGTGGCAAGCCTCACCTCAGTGGTGGGGAAGATCATGGAGGCACTGCTGAAAGAAAGAATAGTGGCACACCTGGAATCCAAACAGGCCCAGGATCCGAGGCAACATGGATTCACAGCAGGAAGGTCGTATCAAATGAATCTTAGATTTTTTTGATTGGGTGACGAAGAAAGTAAATTGAAGGGTGGCGTTGGACGTCCCCAACCTCGATTTCAGCAAGGCTTTTGACACCATTCCACATAAAAGGCTGGTTAACAAGATGGATAGTCTGGGTATGGGGCACAAGGTGGTAAATTGGGTTAGAAACTGGCTAATGAACAGGAGGCAGAGGGTGATGGTAAATGGGATCCAATCTGGGAAGGGGGGTGACCAGTGGGGTACCTCAGGAATCAGTCCTGTTCAATGTCTTCATTAGTGACATTGCAGGAGGACTGGAGGGAAAGGGCTGCCTGTTTGTAGATGACACCAAGATTTGCAACAGGGTGGATATGCCAAAAGGGGTGGAGACAAGCATGATCTTAGCTTGATCTGCCTTGAGCAGCAGCACTTCAGTGAAGACTGTGATATTTGTAAGTCTTTCCCTGTTAAGACAGTGGAAAAATGCAGGGAGAGGCTTAAAAGAAAACTAGAGGAGGGGTACATGGGCTCTAACTAGTCCACCCCCTCTAAGACTGTGGCAGTTCCTTCCAGAGCCTTTAAATCCATCCCTGATATGAGCGAGGGCTCTGGTAAGAGAGGCAGTCCACCGACTGACTCCCCGGTGCCTGCCAAAAAATTAAAGAAAACCAAACACACTGACACCCCGGCTGAAAAGCCTTAAAGGGTCCCTCAGGTGCCTACTAATGCTCCTTTTCCTGCTGAGTTGACACAGGCTTTCACCTTACTCCAGGTGCTGCAGGGTTTAGTACCTCATCAGCAGCCTGTGATTACTACTGCTGAAAAAGCAACTGTTACTGCCCCTCTTTTGCCCACTGCTACAGTGGCGTATGAGGAGAATGACTTGGAAGAAGAGGGAATTGAACCTGAGGTGTCACCAGAACAGGATTTCGGCTCCCCTCCCAGACCCTCGGAGGATTTCTCTTCCCATTTTCCTTTTGTTAAGAAAATGGTAGAGACCCTGGATCTGCAAACAGCTGAAGAGATCCAGGATGAAGAGGAGGCACAATACATGGAGCTTATGGTACTGACACCCTCAAAAAGGCTCATTCTGCCTATCTACAAATTCTTTAAGAAGGATGTTTTAGAAATCCTAAAGGCTCCCAATACAGTCACACCCACAGAAAATAAGCGTGACAAGAAGTATCAGTTAAAAAGATCTGGTGCTGAGTTTCTTTTAAGTCACCCAGACCACCAGGGTATTGTACAGCAGGCTGTTTGTGAGAAAGCCAGAACTCCCTTATCCTCTCACTCCCCCCCACCAAGAAGGATTTGAGAAAGGTGGACAGCATGGCAAAAAAGGGGTACCTTTCGGCATCCCTGGCAAATCGTCAAGCCAGCTAGCAGGACTATACAGCCCTTTATCAAAAAGCTCTCTGGCAGTCAGTAGTGGACAATGCTGAGGCTAACCCCTCTTTAACAGCGTCAGAGCTGCTAGACACAGCAAAATTGGGCTTGGAGGCTTCCAGACACCAATTTCAGATGGCAGCTGACACCAGTGATACAGCTGGAAGGTGGATGGCTGGTACCATTGCTCTAAGAAGATTTGCCTGGCTGAGGGCTACCAGCCTCACCCAGAACACCCAAACTAAGGCAATGGATTTTCCTGTCAAAGGCCACTCTCTTTTTGGTGCCCAGACTGAGGCATATATGAAAAAAGTAGATGAATATAAAGCTACTTTTAGGTGCAACTCGATCAGATACAGGCCCTCTACTTCAACTTCGTCTTATTCTGGGGGAGGCAGGGGCAGTTCCTCTTTTAGGAGGTCTTTCTTTCAGGTATAGGCTGTTTCCTAGCAGCAGTACCAACCACAGCAGATTGGATGTTACAGAGCTAGAGGTAGAAGGTGTTCTCAGAGAGGATCCCAGTCTGCTCAGCCTCAGCAGCAAGTAAAACAGAACCCCTGACTTCTCCCTTCAGGCTGCCTCTCCACATCCTGTAGGGGCAGACTCAACCACTGTTTCCAGGAATGGTTAAAAATAACCACAGGCAAGTGGGTCTTGGAAATAGTGAGTCAGTGTCTCTCCCTTTGCTTCAAGTCCCTTCCTCCTCCAAGGTTAAAACATTTTCACCAGCTCCCTTCTCAGAAAGAAAACTACTGGAGCAGGAGGTACAAGACCTACTTCTGGCAAAAGCAGTGGAGCCTGTCCCCCACAACCAAAGAGGGCAAGGGTTCTATTCTAGATATTTTCTAACAACAAAAAAGAATGGGGAGTGGCGGCCTATACTAGACCTCAGACTGCTAAACAGGTACCTGGTAAAGCCCAGGTTCAAAATGGTCACAATGGCCATGATTTTGCCAACTCTGCAAAAAGGGGACTGGCTAGCCTCCTTGGACCTAAAGGATGCATATTTCCATATTCCCATAAGGGAGTCACACAGAAAGTATCTCAGATTCAGACTCCTCTCAGGCCACTACCAGTTCTCAACACTTCCCTTCAGCCTTACCTCTGCACCAAGGGTCTTTACCAAGTGCATAGCAGTAGTAGTGGCACACCTCAGAAGACTGGGTGTCACAATTTTTCCTTATCTGGACAATTGGCTAATCATAGGGAAATCCCACCAACAGGTGTCAGACCACCTTTAGGTAACCCAAGATATGCTGCTCTCCTTGGGATTTCTTCTCTACCAAAAAGTCAGTCCTGACCTCTGTGCAGGTTCTGCAGTTCATAGGTGCAGAACTGAATACAGTAGTGGGAAGAGCTTTTCTCCCTCAGGAGAGGACAGAAAGCATTCAACTTCTGGTAGGCTCATTTGCCATGGGTAGGCCAAAGTCAGCAAAACAGTTTATTCAACTGTTAGGGCACATGGCTGCAGCAACAAGCACAGTCATAGGTGCCAGGTTTCAGATGAGAGATATTCAGTTCCACTTCAGAGCACACTGGTGCCAAAGGTGGGACCCCCTCTCAAAGCCAGTACCAGTCACACAAGGGTTACTACAGGCCCTTCAATGGCGGAGGGAACCGGAAAATTTAAGGAAAGGGGTTCCATTTCTGCAGGAGCCTCCCTCCCTGGTTCTCACAACTGATGCTTCCCTGCTTGGTTGGGGTGCTCTCTTAGGGGATCACACCATCTACGGTACTTGGGAGAGTGCAGACTCACTCCTGCACATAAACCTGCTGGAGTTAAGAGCTGTTTATCTGGCCTTCAGGGTTTCTCTCATCTCTTGCAGGGAAAGGTGGTACAAGTCGGAACCGAATACCACAACAGTGTATTACATCAACAAACAAGGAGGGACAAGGTCCACTCCTCTGTGAACAGAGGCAATGAAGATATGGAGCCTTGCTTACTCTCTACAGTCAATTCATCTGCCAGGCGAGGACAACACCTTGGCAGATGCCTTGAGCAGGATAAACCAGGCCCATCACGAATAGGCATTAAACAAGCAAGTGGTGAATGCTCTATTCAGAAGGTGGGGGACCCCAGAAATAGACCTTTTTGCTTCCCACCAAAATTACCACTTACCTCTCTATTACTGCAGGGCCCCAGTGAAGGGTACAGTTCCCAATGGATGCCCTGATTCTGGATTGGACAGGCAGGTACCTCTATGCCTTTCATCCTTGTCCTCTGATACTCAGGGTGCTCATCAAACTCAGGTCACAACCAGCTTCCATGATTCTGGTAGCCCCGGATTGGACAAGACAGCCTTGGTACTCCCTGCTGCTCTCAATTTCTGTGAGCAAACCGATTCACCTCCCTCAGAGGTACAATCTACTGACTTCCTTTCAAGGGAGGGTAGTGTACCCCAATCTCAGGTCTCTCAAGCTCAAGGCCTGGCTGTTGAGGACTTGGAATATGCAGATTGCCAATTCTCTGAAGCAGTTTTAGAAGTCCTTAAGGGTTACAGGAAGCCTTCCACCAAGAAAACCTATGCCTCAAAATGGAAAAGATTTTCCATTTGGTGCAGTGACAAGGGCATAGTCCCAGTCCAGGCCAGGATCCCAACCCTTCTTGTTTATTTGTCTCACCTGCAATCCCTGGGGTTGCAGCACTCATCTCTGAAGGTGTACCTGGCTTCAGTTTCAGCATACCTTTCAACTAGAAAGGATATCTCCCTGGCATCAAACCCTATATTCAAAAGATTCTTTAAAGGGCTCTCTCATTTGTTTCCCCCTCACAGGGAACCAGTGCCAGCATGGGACCTTAATATTTGCATTGCCCAACTTATGCTTCTGCCCTTTGAGCCTATGACATCTGCAGAGCTTAAATTTCTTACATGGAAGGTAGTTTTTCTGGTAGCAATCACTTCTGCCAGAAGGATAAGCGTGCTACAGGCCCTCTGTGTGGAAAGGACTATGTTTATTTTTTTTCCAAAGGGACAAGGTAGTGTTGAGAACTAATAGGAAGTTCCTCCTCAAGGTGGTTTCAGATTTCCATTTGAACCAGTCTATAACATTGCCAGTTTTCTTTACTGAACACTTTAGCTCAGGTGAGCGTAGATTGCACAGCTTGGATGTAAAAAGGGCACTGAGTCATTACATGACATACCAAAGATCATAGGCAGGACAGACAACAACGGTTCTTCACCTATGGGAAGTAGGTAAGGGTACTCCTGCTTCAAAGAGGACTGTCTCTCGAAGGATAGTCCAGTGTATTCAGTTTTGCTACTCAAAGGCAAGCAAGGTTCCTCCCTCTGGTCTTAGGGCCCACTCTACAAGGGGCACAGCTGCCACTATTGCAGCTGCCCGAGAGGTACCTCTAATGGAAATATGTAAAGCAGCTACCTGGTGGTCAGTACACACCTTCACTACGCATTATAGCCTGGCCACCCAGTCCAGGATTGATGCCAGATTTGGCACAGCAGTCTTTTTCCTAAATAGATTCTGGCCCACCTCCTTGAGGTACTGCTGCATAGTCTGCAAGAGTAATAATATTAGTGGATTCCTGGGGTTAGAAGAAAAAATTACCTGTAGTAATCTTGTTTCTTCCAAAGGGATCCACTAATATTATTACTCCCCACCCTTGCCTCCCTTTTCAGAATCAGTAAGAATAGAAATCCTCTCAACAGCTGATAAGATGTATAATTGGAGTGGCATGCCACCTGCTGGCACCTTCTAGTAATGTCTTAACTTGTAAGTTCTTTTCTAAAGGCATATCTGACTTCAGAAAAAAAGGGGACATTCGTTTATACTAGTCCTTTGGTTAATGTTATTTGCCCAGTTGGGCATTATTTTTCTATAATTATTTAAATAGTGATTCACATGTTGTTATGGCCTTTTTGCAGGCTTCTAAGAAATCTGAGGTAGAATGTAGGCAGTTGACACTGGGCAGTTTGAAAATAGATGCACAAGCTAAACATTCCATGATTAGCATAGCATTCTATTCTCTCTGGAGCAGTGCTGGCTTAAGGGAGCACTGCAAGAGTAATAATCTTGGTGGATCCCTTTGGAAGAAGCAAGGTTACTACAGGTGAGTAATTTTTCCTTTTCCGTCACTGCCACTGCAGAAAGAAGATTGTCTCTACAGACAAACACTCCATTTGTGTCTGCTGTCTTGGGCCTGACCACGAAGTCTCCAACTGCGAGCTCTGCCAGAAGTTTAATTAAACCACCCTTTAGCGACTCAGAAAGGCTCTTACAAAGTTTCTAATGGAACAGCAGGTAGCCAGCTCTGGGCAGGGGTCCTCCGGGGCCTGGTTGCCAACTGAATCTTTGAGCAACCAGGCCTCCAAGGCCTGAGACAAGTCCTTGAGGGGGGGGTGTCACAAAAAAGACCAAGATCGCGACCGCTTCTCCCGGCATCGATCTTGCTCCTGGTCGACCTCTCCTTTTTCTGGAGGATCTTTGCTGCGGTCACTCTGCAAAAGAACTGCTTTCGAGGTCTCTGTGCCTACCAGACCCATACCGACAGCACCTCCACCCAATTCACAGGGTGCCCGGCCGTCGACCTCCGGGTCGTCGGCTCCTTGTCAATAATTGCTTTGTCATCGATGACTCTCCTATTGGGGCCTGCCCCTTTTGCCAATCAGGGCTACAGGTTCATCGGGTTCCCAGGCCACAGCAGGCAGATTGTCAACACCTGTACCATTGAACCCCCCCGTTGACGTCCACTATTGACCTGAATGAAGTATTGGTCAAGTTCACAAATGTACTCATTCAGCAGCTTGGTGCCTTGAACAGGCCCACTTCACCGACGCCGTCGACGGCTGCTTCATCAACACCTGTTCATCGAACCTGGGAGTCTTCCCCAGAGGCCGGCAGCAGCAAATGAGACGCCAGACCCAGAGGTAGAAGTGGTTGACGATGAAGAGGAGTATCACCTTGACCTCATTCTTCCTGATGATGTGGAGGAAGAGATCCTTTCTGACAAGTCCACTGCCTCTTCTGTTAGTGAGGACTCTGTGAAGCATACTCCCAGGTCCCCTCCTGAGGACCCCACATTCCTTAATGTGATGAAGCAGCTGTCTTCCAGCATGTGCTTCCACACTGAGGAAGAGGATGTCACCAGAAAAGATCTGGTAGACTTCCTGGAGATTCCAGAATCTCCCCCAAAGATCATTCCTCCAGTGCTCCCAGCATTGAAGAGGGCAGCCACAGCAGCCTGGCACAGACCAGACATGGTGCCAGCTGTACCACGCAGGGCGGAAAATCTTTATCTTGCCCCTCAGGGTCTTCCCTATTTTGCTACCCAGGACGAAACTGATTTAGTGGTCATTAAGGCAGCTCATGACAGATCCAGTTTGCCTAAACACCATAGTTCCCTTCCCCCAGACAAGGAATCTCATAGAATAGACCTCTGGGGGAAAAGAGTTTATGCTTCCTCTACCTTAGGCCTGAGAATTGCAAGTTATCTGTCACACATGGTCAAATACCAGAACACTAACTAGAAAAACAAGGCTATGGCTCAGACCCTTCCGGAGGGCACCCAGAAGCAGGAATTGCTTCAGTGTTTCCAGGCGGCTGAGGATGTTAGTAAACATCTCCTCAAGGCACTGTATGACATGGCTGATACCATTGCCGGAGCAGCTGTCACTGGCATATGCCTTGTAGGCACTCCTGGCTCGGAGTTTCTGGATTTGCAGCGGACATGCAACACAAAGTGCTTAATGCCCCTTTCAATGGCACTAAACTGTTCAGCCCTGATGTCCAGGACCTTATAAAAGATCTGCAGACCTCTGGCACGGCCATCAAATTGGTCCATTCCCTCTACCATACCCAGCCAAGGGGCAGAGGGCGGCCTACTTTTCCTAAACAGACCAGTAAGTGGGGATCCACTCCCTGTACCCAGGGAAACATAGAGCTCAGCCTCCCTTGCCCACCCCCTCTGGTGCCAGAGTGGTGGCCAAGCATCCCAGAAGTGAAGGACCAGCCTCCGCGGCTGGCTCCACCTCACCCTGACTCCTTACCAGACATCCCTCCTCTGGCTCAGACCCAGGAGGCAATGGTTGGAGGTCGGGTCTCCTTCCATCTGAAACAATGGAGGACCATAATTTCAGATGCATGGATTCTGCAAATCATAGACAACGGTCACATGATGGTGCTCATACAGCAGCCTCCAGACACCCCTCCTCCAACTACCCCCGGCTCATTTGTCTCTTCTCTGGGAGGAATTACAGTCTTTTCTGTGGATGCAGGCCATCGAGCCAGTGCCCAGGCGCCAGAGAAGCCAGGCTTTTATTCCAGGTTTTTTCTGGTCCCCAAAAAGACCGGAGATCTGAAACCCATCGTAGAACTAAAGGAACTCAATCTGTTCGTCCAGTACAAAAAGTTCGGAATGGTAACTTTGCCATGCCTAATACTCCTCCTCAAGACTGGTAACTGGCTCTGTTCAGTGGACATGCAGGATGCTTACCTGCACATCTCAGTCTTTCCTCCTCACAGGAGGTTTATTCGTTTTGCCTTTCAGGGCGAGTATTATCAGTTCAAAGTGCTGCACCACGAGTCTTTACCAAGTACTTGGCAGCGGTCACAGCATCTCTCAGAAGAGAGGGGACTGTATGTCTTCCTTTAGCTGGATGATTGGCTCCTCAAGGCTCCGTCCAGGAAACAACTTTTGCTGACTCTGGATTGCACTCTCCAGCTCTTCCACTCCCTGGGCATTACTGTCAATCTGCCCAAGTTGGTTCTAGTACCGTCCCGAAGACTGCAGTATACAGGGGCAGTTCTGGATTCTGCACAGGGGAAGGCCTTCCTCCCCAAAACAGGATGGAGTGCCTCATCTCCCAAGCTCAGGAGGTCGCTCAGAGTCGGTACATCTCTGCCAGGGCATATATCAGATTGTTGGGCCTAATGGCAGTGGCCGTTCCCACCATTCTGCTGACCAGGCTTCATATGCATACCCTTCAGGTGGACCCTCAGGGTACAATGGGACCAGCACATGGACGAGTTGGACCAACCAGTCCTGGTCTCTTCTCCAGTACGCAAGGTACTGCAGTTGTGGATGGATCCCTTGAATCTGCGTTAAGGTCTTCCCTTCAAGATTTCTTCCCTACATCAGAGCTTAACCAGATGCTTCAGGTCTGGGCTGGGGAACACACCTGGGTCCCTTCCAAACCCAGGGCTCCTAGTCCCAGTGGGAAGCCGCCCTGCATATCAGTGTCTTGGAGATGAGAGCGGTACTCTATGCCATGCAGACCTTTCAGGAGCATCTTGCTCTGGGCCAACTGCTGGTACAGTCAGACAATTTGAGTGTAGTGTACTACATCAACAAGCAGAGCGGGACTCGCTCTTACCCCCTTTGTCGGGAGGCCATGAGAGTGTTGTACTGGGTGCTGGAGCACAGTCTGACACTCTCTGCAGTCCACGTGCCAGACGTCTTAAACACCCTGGCGGACAGTCTCAGCAGGACTCAGTTCAGCATGCACGAATGGGAATTTCTTTCATCCATCGCAGAAGACTTGTTCGACAGATGGGGTCATCTAGAGTTGAACCTTTTTGCATCCCCACTCAATGCAAAACTGCCCAATTTCTGCTTGCTAGATCCAGGGCCTGGAGTTTTACGAACATAGAAATAACTGGCAGAAAAGCCTCACAGGTCTATCAAGTCTGCCCGAGTGTGCAGCTTGCAGTTTAATACTACTGCAGCTGCCCCTCCCACACCCAGTCCTCTCCCTCTACACCTCTCCCAGGCCTATCCCCCATTATATTCTTGTCTGTACTGCCCCTTTCCCTGACTGTATCCCATCCCCACTTAAAGCTATCCACTGTCCTTAGTTTGATTATCTCCTCCAGCAGTGCATTCCATCCTGCCACCACTCTCTCTGTGAAGTAGTTCCTCCTCATCTCTTTCCTGAACCTCCCCCCTTCCAGCTTCAGATTGTATCCCCTAGTGACCCTTCCCCCCTTTATGCGGAACAATCCTCCCGTTCTGACTTTGTTTATACCTTTAAGTATATAAAGATCGAACTTTGAGATTCCACTCTTTCAGCAGGTAACACAATAAGTACTGAGGCTGGCAGACGGCAGTACTCAACGGAAAACTTCTAGTCAGAGACTTCGGCGGGACCGCCACCTGACATCGCCCGCCTGACGTTAATGTTACGTATGGTATAAAGGAGGGCAGTCCCCAGCGCCCTCAGTTCTTTTCCTGCCGTTGACTTGCGTTCATCGGCTCCACGAATCGCCTCTCACTAGTTCGACCGCCATATTGTATCTGCCCATTGGGCTGTTTTCCTTTGTTTTTTCACCAAAAAAGTTTGTATTTTCTCAGGTTCATTTTCCTGCTTGTCATCTTTGCTTAAATCTTCTATAGAAAGGCACTCCTCTAAGTATGCCTGCGGCAAACAGATCCCTTCCTAGGGACAAATGACTTAGCTGGACATGGGATCCGAGCAGTGCAGGAGGAGTTTGTGGAGTTGGGGAGGGGTCTTAGCCAAGTAACACAAACGGTAACTTTCTCAGAGGTCCTGCCTGTCTATGGCATGGGAGAGGCTAGGGTACTAAGCACCATGCGATTCAATGAATGGTTGAAAAACTGGTGTAGAGCACAGGGTTTTGACTTCATTGGGGACTGAGGCTCCACCTGGAGGGATGCACGCCTATACTGGCAAGATGGTCTGCATCTGTCCAGGAGGGGGAAGCAGGCTCCTAGGTGATAGGTTTAAATGCTTCATTGGCAAGCTTTTAAACTAGCCAAGGGGGGAGGTGTCACAAATCCACTCAGCAGGTCAGGCCCTCTGCTCCCACAGTGCCAACCTCCGAGCGCAGTCTTGTGAACAGTTAACAGAAACAGGGTAACCCTCCTGTCTGTTTTGTGGGTTTGAATCAACCTTTGGTCTCAAGTCTTGGAGGGATTCAAACTGTGAACCTGTTGTTAGCGTACTTAATGTACAGGCTTAAATAATTCTGCTCTTCGGGGGGGGCAGATATCTTTCGTCTACAGACACCTAACCAGGTGTACAAAATGAACCCTTAAAAACTGTAAGACCTCAGATAACTCTTACCTTTTCCCAGTTTGGTATTACCAGTAAGCTTTGTATCATGTCAGCTTTAACCATGTATGCTGCACTTGTCAAGAAAAAGAATTTCAAAGGCACACCAAGTAGTCTCTAAAGTGGAGGTTTACTTAAAGATAGATAAAAAAAATGTAATGTAAATGCAGAACCATATATCACAAAACATACAAATCACTTAAAAGAATAAGGTTTTTAAAAAAGTGCAGATTCCTACCACTAGTACACTTAGATTTGTCTGTTCTAAGGTATTCTTATCTCACAGTGCTGTAGATGTTTCTTTTTCAGAGTCCAAACATTTTTCTTAGTGGAAAACAGAATGCTGTTTTAAAACTGGCTTTGCCAACCTCTTTGCATGAGGTCACCTAGCTCCTCCCTGTCAGAATATAAAGATTATACAACCAGGATGTCATCACTCAGAAGGTAAATAAGGTTAATTTCTAAGTCCTTCTTTCATCCATGAGCAACATCCTGATTTTACAGACATCAGAGGAACATTTATGACTTTGCACTGGTGTGACATAACCTGGTTTTCCTCCTCTAAACGTCATAAAATGGATATATTCTATCCTATCAGCTGGCAAGCTACAATAAAGCTAGATAAACAGGAGATGCTTAATTTGGGCCCTTTCTAGCCTGTAATTATCTCTTGGCCTTCCAGGTAACACCTTGTATCTAAAACCTGGGAGGGGGGTGTGTGGGTCATCCCACAGGCTGTTTCAGCATCTCTCACGAAAAACATTCAAGAACACATTTTTATATTACAAAAAGCATATATTAATCAGAACCAGCTGTCTGAGTCACAGGAGGCACTGGTGAGAAGCAGGGAATTCCCGGCCTCCCCCCACAAAACAGGGTCATCAGCAAGGTAAACACCAAGGTAGAGAGGTCGATAGGGAGCAGGACAGGGGTAAATGGAGAAACGGTCAAAGACAGTAAGGGCAGGGTTGGGACTAAAAGAGCTAAGACCATAAAAAAAATCAGGGTGATGAGTACCAATGCCCGTAGTCTGGGTAACAAGCTTCCTGATTTAGTGGCCTTGATGGAAGAGGGACACCTGGATATTGTGGCAGTCACAGAAACATGGTACACAGAGAACCATGACTGGGATGTAAACATACCAGGGTATGCAATCTACAGGAGGGACAGGGAGGGTAAAAGGGGAGGAGGAGTAGCTCTCTATGTAAGAGAAGGGATCAAAGCAACAGAACTAAAGAGTAAGCAGGGAAGAGAGGAGGCACTGTGGGTCACCTTGGAGACAAGTAATAGCACCACAGTCCGCACGAGGGTTGTATACAGACCCCCATCTTAGGGCAAAGAAATGGACAAAGAAATGTTAGAAGGCACCCTTAGAATGGCAGAAAAAGGGGAGAGTTTGTTGATGGGGGACCTGAATATGCCAGATGTTAACTGGAGCACATGTGCTGCAGCCACATCCAAGAGCGGGGTCATTCTCTATGCCCTGCAGGGGGCATGCCTCAGACAGCTAGTGTTGGAACCCACTCGGGAGGGAGGGAGCAATCTTAGACCTGGAACTCTCAAATGGAGATGGTGAGAGGATCACAGACGTGGAAGTGGGTAGCCATCAGGGAACTAGCAACCACCAAACAGTGTGGTTCACAATAAACACAACTGTAGAGTCAAGCCATACAAAGACAAAAGTACTGGACTTTAGGAGGGCTGATTTTGGCAAAATGGGCGAGTGCCTAAGGAATGCTCTAGCAGATGGGCAGGAAGGAGAACAATGGGAGAAAATCAAAACTGCCATCACAGAGGCAACAAGTCTTTGTGTGAAGCAAATAAAATGAAGTAGAAAACCACTATGGTACTCAAAAGAGGTGGCGGGAAAGGTTAGGGAGAAAAATATAGCATTCAGGAAGTATAAGGAATCACAGAATGAACAGGACAGAGAACTGTATCAGTTAAAACAGAAGGAAGCAGGGAAGGCAGTCAGAATAGTGAAGGCCCAAACCGAGGAAAAGATAGCCAACTCTGTTAAGAAGGGGGATAAAACCTTTTATAGGTACATCAGGGAGCGAAGGAAGGGATAGTGAGACTTAATGAAGGGAAGGGGAGGTGGGCAGAGGATGACAGTGGAAAAGCAGAGATACTGAACAAGTACTTTTGCTTAGTATTCACAAAAGAAGAAGGGGGGAGGTACCTAAACTAAGCAATAGAAACACTTTGGACAGGGAGGTCGATAATAGTCCATTCACAAAAGAAAGGGTCCTGAGAGCGTGTACGGTCGTTTTGTCCCTAGACAGATTGTCGCGGTTAAAATGACGCGGTCTAAATGCCGTGTGGACAAAAGAACACCAGTCACTTAGTCGCTGCCAGCACTGGTCGCAAGTATATAGTGCCACATGAACTAAGTTGTCGGCAGACAAAACATCGTCCTGATTAATCTTTGTATATTTGAATCATGAGACTATATTTGTATCATGAGATTGTAATGGAGCAGTTGTTTTTGTAATACAAAACTGGCAGAACTAGAAATAATGGCAAAAGTTATAATGGTACACTTTTTGTACACCTTTTTATTTTCTGTTAGCCTCGTTGCTCCAATTAATAGTTTAACTGGTGCAGGACCTTGTCCGCCCATTGTCTCGCACTTGCGGGCATAAAGTACTTCCCACAAGAAACATTTTGCTGTGTTACAAATGGAGCTATGTTCCCAATGAAGTGTTTGCCTGTTTGAAGCTCCGCTTTGTAACAGTAAACGCTATGCCCCGGTAGACTGGTATGTTCTAAGCGCTGCAGTGATAGCCCTGCCTAACCCTGCTCAGCTCAAGTCTGCAAATGCTGGACTCACTTGTAAGTTAGACGTACACTGTGAGTTAAGTTTGTCTCTCTCCTCGAGTCTGCAAATCAGGAGAGGCACACCCTATATGCAGCCCATATTAAAGAGTAAGAGTGATACTCAAGCCGTCGACTGAAATACCAGCCATCGGGAAGGGCAAAATAAATGCTTGTCTCCCAAAAGAATACTTACTAAAACACAACAGAAAGTGGTCTTGTCATTTTAAAGGAAAGAATGTATCTTAAAGGGGGACACTTACTGCTTGCAAAATATACTGTAGAATGTTGCCATACATCAGAGGACATAATGTTGCGGATATATGGTTGCGGCGGCTGCTTTGTGCCCGCTACATATTGTATCGGTGCGAGATTGAATATCGACGCTGTCGTTTGCTACAGTTTGACTGCGACAAATTCAAATGCGATGAATCAACTGTATGCCCCAGAGAGAACCCCTAAAACTCAGGGTGGACATAGTAGTGGGGCCTGACAGGATTCACCCCAGAATTCTAAAAGAACTAAGGAGAGAACTAGTGATGTTACTGACTACCCTTTTTAACAAACCGTGGGAGGACGGTGTGGTACCTAAGGATTGGAGGAGGGCAGATGTGATCCCTCTTCACAAAAGTGGGAGCAAGGCAGAGGCAGGGAACTACAGACCTGTTAGTTTAACCTTAGTGGTAGGGAAAATTATGGAATCACTTCTGAAAGAAAGAATTGTTGAGTACCTAGAGGCCAGCGGGGCACAGGACCCGAGGCATGGTTTCACAGCAGGAAGATCATGTCAGACTAATCTATAGATTTCTTTGACTGGGTGACCAAAGTAGTAGACCAGGGAGGGCTGTAGATATGGCCTACCTAGACTTTAGCAAGGCATTTGACACAGTCCCACACAAAGATTAATAAGAGTTAGACACCTGGGAATGGGTCCCAGGGTGATAGCCTGGGTAACAAATTGGCTGACCAACAGGATGCAGAGGGTAATAGTAAATGGAGTACACTCTGAAGAAAGCGGGGTTACTAGTGGGGTACTGCAGGGTTCAGTACTAGGACCGGTCCTCTTTAATTTCTTTATAGGTGACATTGCAGAGGGGCTGGAAGGAAAAGTATGCCTCTTTGCAGACGTTACAAAAATCTGCAACAGGGTTGATTCACAAGGCGGGGGCGGAAAGGATGAGAAGGGACTTGGCAGGGTTGGAGGAATGGTCAAAAATATGGTAGCTTAGATTCAATGCAAAAAGTGCTAAGTAATGCACCTGGAAACAGAAACCCAGGGAAGAGTACACAATGGGGCACAACAACAAAAATGGAAAGGGACCTGGGGGTAGTCATATCAGATGACCTTAAGGTAGACAAACAATGTGAGAAGGCAGTACGGAAGGCTGGAGGGATACTGGGATGCACAGGGAGAGGCATCACCAGTAGAAAAACTGAAGTTGTTATCCCTTTGTACAGACAGTTGGTGAGACCTCAGTTAGAGTACTGCATGCAGTTCTGGAGACCCCATCTCCGTTAGGACATAGACAGGATGGAGGCGGTCCAGAGGAGGGCAACTAAAATGGTGCAGGGTCTGCAACAGAAGCCATATAAGGGGAGACTTAAAGAGCTTAATATGTATACCCTCAAGGAAAGGAGGGAGAGGGGGGACATGGTAGAAACATTCAAGTACCTCAAGGGAATCAACAAAGTCCAAGATGGGAGCATCGTTGAGAGAAAGGGATGTGCAAGAACAAGGGGGCACAGTTTGAAGATAGAGGGGGTCAGCTATGGGGCAACGTCAGAAAGTATTTTTTCACAGAGAGGGTGGTGGACGCATGGAACCACTTTCCTGAGGAGGTTGTGGGATCAAAAACAGTTGGAGAATTCAAGAATGCATGGGACAGACAAGGCAATTGTAGTGAATGGTAGGAAATAGTAGGTTGTTGGTTTACTAGAATCTGCAGCTTATCCAATACCTAGGGAATGGGCAGACTAGGTGGGCCAAGCGGTCTTCATCTGCTGTCAAAGTCTATGTTTCTCTGTTTCCAGGGGCAGCCATTCCACCTGCTTGCTGTGTCTAGGACCAGACCACGACACCCAGGCCTGCCAGCACTGCCAGAAATTTAACAGCAGGACTCGGATCCTCTGCCAGAAGACTCTTCAGGCCTACTTAACGAACAACGCCTGGCAGCCATGCAGAGAGAGTCCTCTACCAGGAGAAGTTCTTCCCACCATAAGTCCTCTGGGAAGCATAAGGAGAAAAGAAGGAGAGGGAAAAGGAAAGATCTCCCTTCAAATCTCATTCTTCTGACTCCCGCTCTGCCTCCCGGGGCAGTTCAGACTCTACCTTCCAAGCGACCCATTCGTCCTCCCGGCTAACAGTTCTTAAACCTCCCACCCTTGTTCGGGTGTTGGGAGAGAAAGGCCATGACTCAGGCTCTACCCTGCAGCCTCTCAAGATCCGTCCGCCTGCTCAGACTACAGGCCAGCATCCAGAGGTTTGCAAGCTGACGTCGAGCCACTCCGGGTCATCTTCAGTGTCTGGTGCCGACTCCTGGGACAATTGTAAGGCTTCAGGGCACTCCTCTGAGAGGTCAGCCTCTCAGCCCCCTAGGACATCCAAACCATTGTTGGACAAATGTTCATTGACCACGTCCAAACCATCATTGGACAAATGTTTTTCGACCAATCTTTCGTCGGGTAGTGACTCCCACCGATGACAGGTGTCCAACGTCACCCTGCTGGTGACCCATCCTTTGGCACTGATGACACAGTCTCCAGCGTCACCGGTCTCGCCTCCGCCGCCGGCTGACGAATGGTCAGGACTCAGCCCTCCCAAGGGACATCGAACAACAGCCTCAAACCGGGCATTGACCACTAAGGTTGGGTCTAACGTCACTTCCCCAACATCGCCTCATGTCCGCCAGCCATCGCCAGATGACTCTCGGCCAGACCAAGGCTCTGGTCCGTCAGGCCTAATGCCGGACACAGATCCTAGGCTCCACCTGTCCCAGGTGAAAGATCTATTTGGGTACTGGTGGGAGACAGTATGCATGGACTTGTTGCCATCGAAACTCCTGCAGACTGAGGACCCCCCAGCTGGTGCAGGGGCTTCTCTGCCTTCTTCTCCTGTCCCCCCTTCAGGCAAAGACACGGGAAAGGAGCCCACCTCTCTGGGTAAAAGCAAGGGCAAAGCTCCCCACAAGCATCGCTCCAGGTCCAGGTCAAGTAGTCCAAGCTCCTCAGGCTCCCCTGACCGTGGTAGACCAGAACACAAATGTACCAGATCGAAGTCCACCTCTTCGTCAGTGAACTCGGACCAGTCCTCCAACCCATCTTCCTCTCACTGCTCGTCTATTGGGGACCTTGCCCCCGTAGATCCCAGAGATACCCCTAAGTCGCCACCCGATGATCCCTCCTTTATGGAGATCATGCGACATATCCAAGAAAATTTGGGTAAGGAAACGGAGGACCTGGACCCAGACAGACTAAGACTGATGAAATACCTACGTCAGAAAGACACTAAACCAGTGGTCATTCCGACCCTGGTTGACACCTTCATGAATGTCACCAAGGCGGCCTGGAAATGCCCCCATTTATTCACGGCCATACCCAAGAAGGCAGACTGTCTTTATAGGGCCCCAAAAGAAGAACCCTTTTGGGGGGAGCAGCCACTGGCCAATTCAGTGGTCATTTTGGCTGCCCCACGACAGGTCACAGTGGCCGAAGCACCTTAGTACCCAGCCTCCTGACAAGGAGTCTAAGCAGCTGGACTCCATGGGGTAGAAGGTATATTCTTCCTCCACCTGCACCATCAGAAGTCTGACTTTTCTGACCCACATGGTGCAGTTTCATTATGCCCTGTGGGAGCAGGGACTCAACCTAATTATGGAGCTCCCAGACTGCCCACAAAAATTAGAGCTCGAAAAGCTGATGCAGATGGGCTCAGACGTAGGTACACATGTCCTCTGGTCGGCCTACAACTCGGCAGACATGGCAGCACGGGCCACGGCCACAGGTGTGCATGTGCATGTGTGTGTGTGTGTGTGTGTGTGTGTGTGTGTGTGTGTGTGTGTGTGCACGCTCGCGGTGGTGGCACTCGTGGTTTAGGATCTCCGGCTTCGCCCAGGATGTACCAAAAGATATTCTGGATGCACTGTTCCATGGCTCCGTTCTCTTTGGTGAGGACTCGGAACAGATAATCACCAAATTGCTGGACTCTGGCAAAGCCATTAGGTCGGTACATTCTAAGTACAAACCAAAGCAGAGGCCCTTTCGTAAACCTTGCTTTTGAGAAAGAGGGGGACAACAACCTCGTTTTGTGCAGCAACAGCAGCAGCAACAGGGAAATTATGGTCGCATGGGCCCTTACAGAGGCCCCTCAGGCTCCGCCTCCAGGGCAGCTAAATCAGCCCAGACTGCCCTCCCGCAACTGCCTGACTTCTTGCAGAACCCACCCCCTTTCTTCACAGAGACCGGGGAAGTGGTCGGAGGCTGTTTTTCTCTCTACACCAGAGAGTGGTGGGAGATCACCTCTGACCAGTGGGTCCTACAGCTCATTGACAAGGGACACTCGATCAAGTTCCTTCAAAAGCCACTGGACAGGCCATTCCCCAGTTCCCAGGCACATGCAGAGCTAATTTGAGCAGAAATCCAGGTGCTCCTGACAAAAAGGGCCACAGAGCCAGTACCCCCATCTCAGAGGGGCACAGGCTTCTATTCTCACTTCTTCCTGGTCCCCAAAAAGACCGGGAACTTGCACTCTATTTTGGACCTCAGTGACCTCAACCAGTTCATAGAATACAAATGGTTCTGGATGGTCACCCTTCAGGGGATCATACCCTTAATCCATCAAGGGGACTGGTTAGTGTCTCTAGACATGCAGGACATGTACCTCCACATAATGGTGGCAAAACTGCACACGAGGTTTCTCCGGTTCGAGTTTCAAGGAAGACATTACCAGTTCAGGGCATTGCCCTTCAGCCTATCCTTCGCACCAAGGGATTTTACCAAGTGTCTGGCAGTGGCTGCAGCCACTCGCTGAAGGAGGGGGCATTATGTCTTTCCTTATCTGGACAATTGGCTTCTAACAGCCCAGTCCAGAGGACAACTGCAGCACACGATTCAGGCCACCTGTTCTCTCTTCGGAGAACTAGGGATGACAATCAGTGCAGCAAAGTCCTCCTTGATTCCGTCCCAGTCCCTTCAGTTTATCAGAGCTCTGCTTGACACCACCAGAGGGAAGGCAATCCTCTCAGAAGACAGGGCTCTCCGTCTCCGGGGGTTGGCTCATCAGATCTCGTCCCTCCCAAGGGTTCCAGCCAGGTCAATTCTTCGGCTCCTAGGCCATATGGCCACCTCCATTTGTCCTAGTCCCACTAGCCAGATTGCATATGAGAACGATTCAGTGGACTCTGAGTCCAGTGGGACCAATGTTGGGATGACATGGATCTTCCGGTTTCCATTTTGGAACCAGTTTGCCAAGAACTTGGCTGGTTGATGACGTTCCCTTCCTTATTGGAGGGGACACCCTTTCAGAGGCTGACTCCTACCCAAGTCCTAACATCAGATGCCTTGGTCATAGGCTGGGGAGCACATCTGGATGCTCACCGGACACAGGGCACCTGATCAGTAGCCAAGGGAACTCTCCACATCGGTGTCCTGGAGATGAGGGCGGTTCTGTATGCCTTACAAGCTCTGAGCTTGGCACTCCACCCAGGACAGTGATTTTTTACATCAACAAGCAAGGGGGCACGCATTCTTACCCCCTCTGCCGAGAAGCCATGCTGGACCATTGCTAACTGGCTGGATATTTCGACGGTTCATGTCCCCGGGGCACAGAACACCCTGACAGACTCTCTCAGCAGGACCCGGTCCAGAGCACACGAATGGGCCCTTCTGCAATCAGTTGCTGATGATCTATTCGACAGATGGGGCAGGCCAGAGCTGGACCTCTTTGCCTCCCCTATCAACAGAATATTGTCCAGTTTTTGCTTGCTAGATCCAGGGCATGGAGTTTTCTGGTGAGACCCATTGTCCCTCTCCTGGAGCAGGAGGTTCCTTTACACATTCCTTCCCTTCCCACTTCTTTAGAAGGTGCTTCTCAAGCTGCAAGCAGCAGGGGCACAGATGAACTTCATGGCCACATTATGGCCATGACAGATCTGGTTTCCACGGTATCACATCGCAAGAGTGACGTGAATACAGCGATGATCATCACAGCGATATTTCCAACAGTTCGCTGTGATGGTCCGCTGGGTTCCTGACACTGCTGCCTCTGGGGTGTTTGCCCCCTCCCCGAACCAACTCCGACTCAAAGTTGGTTATTTTAAGTCCGGGGTGCAGGGGGCAGAGCCCTCTGAATGGGGGGTGTGGGAAGCTTTGCCCCCCACAGAAAACAGTTTACTCCAACGACGGCACAACACCAGTTGGCGGTGTTGTGCTGTCGCTGTTCTGACGGTTGCTGTGCTCTGTGTCGCAGTGGCATGGTGGAATCAGTTTCCACTACTGCAACAGCTGGCAGCTGAACCACCGGTTCCTCTGCCTCTGAGCACTCACCTGCTCTCTCAGGATGAGGGGACCCTGGTCCACCCGAACCTCCAGTCACTGCATCTCCATGCATGGCTCCTGAGAACCCAGCCAGGTCACACTTTGGAGTCTCTGACAGGGTGGCCATTGTTCTGGTGGCAGCTAGAAAGCCTTCCACCAGAGCCACTTATGCCATGAAGTGGAAGTGCTTCTGCCTCTGGACTTCCGCCCACTGCCTGGATCCCTTAGCCTGTTCAGTGAACTCGATCCTCGAGTATATCTTGTCCCTCTCGGACTCTGGATTGGGCTACTTCTCCATTAAAGTACATCTGTCTGCCATTTCTGCCTATCATGCTTCTGTTCAGGGCAGAACTGTGACTCAGCTGGAGGTAGTCAGGACCTTATTAAGGGGTATCCTTCACTTGAAGCCCACCATTAGAGACTCTGTTCCTCCCTGGGACCTACTTTTCCTGCTGGAAAAGCTCACCTTAGCCCCTGTTGAACCAGCCTCGGACTGTGAGATTCACTTCCTTTCATGGAAAGTGTTATTTTTAGTTCCTGTTACTTCTGCTTGAAGAATTTCCGAGCTTCAGGCCCTAATGTGTAAGGAGCCTTATTTGATTTTCCGCAAGGACTGAGTGGCCTTGAGGACCAATCATAAGTTTTTACTGAAGGTGGTATCTGAGTTGGCCCTTAATCAAGACATCCACCTTCCAGTGTGCTATCCCGATTACTCTAATAGGGGTGAGGCTCTTCTCCTTACGTTGGACGTTGATCGCATTTTGCGATTCTACCTCTAGGAAAAGAGAGTTTCGACGCTCAGATCAGCTTTTTGTTTCTTTTGCCCCCAAGATCCGGGGAGCATCTGTGGCCAAACAAACCCTTTCAAAATGGCTGGCTAACTGTATTACATTCTGTTACCAGAAGTATGATGAACCCTTGCCGGGCCCAGTGAATGGTCACTCTGGAGTTACCTGTCAAATCAGTCACAAGCTGTAAAAATCTCTGATGAACTCTCTGACTCCAAACCAGTCCTCTCGGGTGTACCGCAGGGATCAATTCTAGGCCCGCTCCTCTTTAGCCTGTTCCTCAACTCCCTCCCAGATTTCTGCCTGGAAAAAATAATCTTATATGCTGATGATGCTATAATTCTCTCTTCTCACAAAGAGCCAAACTCCCTACGCCAAAGCTTACAACTTGCCTTCTCTAGTGTTGAAAAGTGGTTCCTGGATAGTAAACTTGTGCTTAACCACAATAAAACAAAAGCCATGCTTTTTACCAGTCACCAAAACAAAAATAGAAATACTCCACTCACCATAAAAACCTCTGCTGGAAATACACTGGACCAAGTAAATACTTTCAAATACCTTGGCATCACGTTTGACCAAGGGCTTACTTTTGCAACCCACATTGACAACACGGCGAAAACAGTGAACCAACATCTAGGAATACTATTTCGAAACCGACAATTCCTAAACCAAGCTGCGCTGAAGATAGCTATACAGAGTTCCATAATCTCAATCATTGACTATGGCTTTATTATCTATGGCTCAGCTACCACCACGGCCTAAGGCGTATCTCAGTCGCTCTAAATAAGGGTTGCCGGCTCCTCACGGGGGCACTAAGACTGACACACACTTGTGAGCTTTACTATGAAACAGGCTGGTTGCAACTATCAAATCGCCTTATATATCTCACCTGCATAATGGGAAAAAAAAATCTATCTTGGGACTGACTCCATTATGTATCCAAAACCTACTCCGTCTGAATCATGGCATGCTTCCCACCACCAGATCTGAACACCAACCTTTTCTGGTTCCCAGATGTCGGACCGCACAGGGACAAAGAACGTTCACGGACAGGGCCCCACCTGGTTCAATGCTCTAAGTCCACCAACTCTATCCTCAACCTGTCTTGGAGCTTTCAAAACCATGCTCTATGCCCACCTCACTACCACTAGCAACTGTGATTGCATTCGATAAAGGCTATTCCTCCTCTTGACCATCCTCACATCCATGGCCTACCCTCCCTGTCTAATGAACCCGCACGTACCAATACTACTCCTGTCTGCCTCCTAACTCACTCTTTTCCTCCCCTTTCTGTCCCCTCTCTCTTGCTCTACTGCCCACCACTTTCCCTCCTTTATCGCCTCCCTGTTGGCTCCTACTTATCTCCCTCTCCCTGGAAGTTTTTTATTTCCTAAATTGTTTACTGCCTTGAAACTGTTTAAAGCATATTTATAATGTAACTTCTAAATTTTACTGCCTTGAAACTGTTAATAGCATATTTATTATGTAACTTTTCCTTCTGGTATTACTTGTAATGTGTATTGTTTGTTTGATGTTCTAAGTGACGTGGAACCTTTGTAAAAGAGCCCTGGCTCAAATGTATTAATTCCTAGACCAATAAACTAAACTCTACGAGGGGAGTAGTGGCATCTTTTGCCGCCCTTCAAAATGTGTCTACAGTGGACATTTGTGCAGCAGCCACATGGAACTCTATCCATACATTTGTTAGGCACTACAGTTTGGACATTGCCTCCAGACACAGAGCGGGCTTTGGTCTCATGGTTCTGCAGGAACTCCTTTCTTGAACACACTCCTCTGTTGGCTCTCATATGTTTCCTCCTCCCAGTTCCTGTCTGGGTCTCCTTTACTGCTTGGGACTCAGTCCTTATTGTGTTACCTGCGGCGAGAGCTGACTCTCGAAGTAAGATGGTACAGTTATGTAAGAATGTACCATAACAGTAGATCTTTGAGAGAAGTTCTTGCAGCAGGTATGGCTTCCCGCCCGACTTCCCCCTAGGGGACTCTCTACTGCACATGGTTTGCATTGGCAACATTTCGGTTGCCTTGTGGTATTTGCCTCGGTTCTCAGTTCCTGTTCACCTTCCATCATCGATGCCGGAGTCTCTGGCAGGAGAACTGAGGAACGCTGGGGACCACCCTCCCTTTATACCATACGTAACGTCGGGGGCGGGTCAACATCGGGGAGCGGTCCCCGCTGAAGACTGCTAGCTAGAAGTTTTCCATGAGGGCCTGCCGGCTTCAATCCTTATTGTGATACCTGCTGCAAGAACTTCTCTTGAAGATCTACTGTTACGGTAAGTTCTTGCACAACTACTGTCTCTATCATGTCCCCACCTTTCCCTTCTATCCTCCAGTGAATACATGTTGAGCTCCCTAAATCTTTCCTCATAAGGCATCTCCCCTAGCCCCATGATCATTTTTGTCGCCCTATACTGCACCCCCTCCAGCAATCTCACATCCTTCTTGAGGTATGGGCACCAGTACTGTACACACTACTCCAAGTGCGGCCTCACGAGTGATCTATACAAGGGCAGGATGACCTCCTCTTTTCTGGAGGTGATACCCCTGGCAATGCACCCTAGCATCTAATTTGCCCTTGCTGCCGCCCTCCTATGCTGGTCCGATACCTTCATGTCTCCTGGGACTAGTACCTCCAGGTCCCTCTCCTCCTCTGAAGCTGCTACCTGCACCCCTCTGGCCCGTAGCTGGTCCTGAGTTTTCTGGCTCCGAGGTGCATGACCTTGCACTTCTTAGCATTAAACCCCAACTGCAACTCCTCTGACCAGTGTTTGAGTTTAGCTAGATCCTCTGAGTGCCTGCCGTCCTTCCTCACTGTCCACTTTTGCACAAATCTTTGTGTCATCAGTGAACAGGCTGATCTTACTCTTGACCCCCTCTGCAAAGTCCCCTATGAAGACATTGAGCAAAACAGGGCCCAGCACTGAACCCTGTGGTACTCTGCTAGTTATGGGTCTTGGCTTGGATGTCTCCCTACTTACAACTACCCTCAAATGTCTGCCCTGAAGCCAGCTCCCAACCCTCCCCACCAGTTTCTCCCCTGCCCCCGGGTCCCTCAGCTTGCTCAGTAACCTCCCATGCGGCACCGAGTTGAAAGCCTTTCTGAAGTCCAGATATAGGACATCCACAGCATGGCCTTCATCAACTGCCCCAGTGACCCAATCAAAGAAGTTGATTAGGTTAGTCTGGCAAGATCTTTCCAAGGCAAACCCATGCTGTCTCTCATCCTGTAGTCCAGTACTATACAGAAAGGTTATCAATCTCTCCTTCAGAATGGTCTCCATCAACTTCCCCACTATAGAAGTCAAAGTCACCTGTCTGTAATTGCCCAGTTTGTCCTTGGGCCCACTTTTGTGGAGGGGCACCACGTGAGCCATCCTCCAGTCCCTGAGTACCTTTCCCATCTCCAAAGAGGTGTTGAGGTCCATCAGAGGGCCTGCCAACACCTCCGCCAGTTCCTTTGGGACCATTGGGTGTACACCGTCTGGTTTTGTTGCCTTGTCCACCCGCAAAGTTTTAAGGCCTTTTATTTATTTATTTTGAAAGTTGGATTTACAATCTTTGAGTCAGGGACTCATTTACAAAGGCACCTCGTTGCAGGGAGGGTAGACATGGTTATAGTGTGAGATACAACAGTGGTAACATACAGGTGCAATACTGATAACAAAAAGAACACAATATAACAGTGGTTTACGGGATAAAGTTACATGCAGTAAATAGCTATCGTATAAAAAAAAAAAAAGAAGGGAGCAGTCCAACGGACATTGTCAAGTCTATGGGCAAGAAACGGGGAGGGACCCCAACATTAGGTTGATTAAGGGCAATTACAACTTCGGGCGCCAAAGAGGTGGTTATGGAGAGCGACTTTAAAGGGACCAGTTTTGGTAGACTTGGTGACAGACAGCGGGAGGGAGTTGAACCATGTGGGGGCGCGGTAGTGGAAGGACCTTTGGGCTAGGTTTTAGAACCCTATCCTCCTGATGACCCCATCTGTTACCTCAGCCCTCAACTCTCCTCCATTCCTCATGGTATTCGGCCATCCTTTTCTTTCATGAACACCAGGCAGAAGTACTGATACAAGGCCCTCCTGGTCTTTCCCTTTTCTGCCCATCCTCCCTCTTGATTCTAACAACTTGTCCCTACAACTCCTCTCTATGTATTTGAAGAACTCCATATCTCCCTCGCTGATCCCCTGAGCCAATTTCAGCTCCCTTGCTGCTTTGGCTACCCTGACTGCCCTACTCATTTCCCCAGATGCCTTCGTAAACACCTCCCTGTCTTCCTCACTCCCAGATTTTTTGAACCTGCTGAAGGCCAGTCTCTTATTCCTCACCTTCCCTTCCACTTCCCTGCTGAGCCAGCTAGGCTTTTTTGACCTGGACTGCTTACTCTGAGACTTGGCGCACATGTTCGTGGCCTCATTCAGACCCTTCTTAATGATTGCCCACTTCTGTTCAGCATCCATCCGTGGGCTAATTTCAGCAAAATACCCTTCTAGGATGCTGCCCATCCTGGCAAAATATGCCTTCCTGAAGTTTTCCACTCTTGTCTTGGTCTTAGCCAACTCCCTTCTTGTGCTGAGGAAAAACCACAATGAGCGGTGGTCACTTCCTGCTAGTGGGTCCTGTACGATGACATCCTGAACTTGGTCGCCATTTGTTAGCACAATGTCCAGTATGTTCCCCTCCCTGCACTAGGTAGCTATCCTGGATAGTCTTCAGCAGTACCTGTTCCCTGATGTTTGTGGTAGTCACAGTCTACCAGTCAACCCCAGGTAGGTTGAAGTCACCCACTATAACCATATTCCCTTTGCCACTGACCTTCCTGATTTTCTCCCCCAGTTCCTTGTCCATCTCCTCGCTTTGTGAGGGTGGCCTGAACACCACCACCATCCTGATCTTCTTACCTTTGGAGCAGTACCCATACAGCTTCAGGTGGCGGCAATATCTACCTCCCCTTCCGCCATCATTGCTTGGAATTCTGCTACCTTGTTTGCCAAGCTCCTTGCATTCAAAGATACAACAATCCACCTTGTGCCTTGCCCCTCCTCTCCCCGTACTTCCCCCTTACATTTATTCCTTGCTAGATTCCCCTCCCTCTCTTCCAATCTGTCTGGGAGGTGAGGCCAGTCCCATCCTGCCCCCCCCCAGTTTAAATTTATTTTCGTTTTAATGTAATTCTCCAGCCCATTTCAATGTCCGTGTACCCTTGATGCTGAGATGCAGCCTATCCTTGGCATAGAGCCCCTTTTATTCCATGTCTCTCCCCACTCCCCTACTACCCCTTGCCGTACCCTATTTTCGCACACCACCCCAGCCACCTATTGAACTCCTCTATTCTTAGCTTCCTAGCGGTACTTGCCCTAGGTACCAGGAGTAACTCTGAGAATGCCAACAAAATGCCCACTTGATTGCAGATTCTCCCTAGTTCCCTGCACCTCTTCTGCACTTCATCCACTGTACTGCCCTCCAGGTAATTTGTGCCTAGATGTACCACAATATGAGGTTTATTTCCACCCCGCTCCACACATTTCTGAATGAACTGCCCTTCCCTAACCACTGTCATACCTGGCATACACTCCACCCAGGGTTGGCTCTTCCTTGCTCCCTTACCTCCCCATCTCACTCCCCTGAGCATAGAATCCTCTAGTATAACTACTCGATTCCCCATCTCCTACCCTACCCCCTGTTTTGCCCTACTACGGACTCCTTTCCTTCCGTGTCCTCACCTCTATTTCCCTGTCCCTTCCTCCTTCCATCCCCCCTGATTGCATCTCCACCTGCGCTCTTCCTCCTCCATCCTTTCTGTGCTCCTTCCCCTGTCCAGCAACCTCCCCTCCACTAATTGTACATCCCCTGACCGCCCCTATCATCGTGCTTCCCTCTCCCCCCTTTCTACCTTTTTTGGCCCACCTCCCCCGTTGGTTAGTGTGTTCGTGACAACCCCACCTGCTTCCTTCCCCCCACCCACTTCTACCCTACAGTCTTTCCCCTCCTCTTGCACCCGGTGCTTACACCTTCCCTCATGCCTTTGGGTGCTACTGCCCCTCTTTCCTTTTCTTTGTCTGCCTATTTCCTCTATTGATGTCTTCTCTTAGTGCCCCTCCCTGTGTCTGCACTTGCCTGGCATGGCCTGTGGCCTGCTTTCCTTCCTGCTGATGCCCTGCAGATGCTACTCGAGACGCTGTACTTCCTTGGTTGTGGCACTCATGTGTTGGGGTCGCTTGTCCCCCTGGGAGATATATATACTGACTCTGGCCTTCCTATAGACCCAACCAAGTCACGTGACATGCTATCTGCCCCGATTCAGTCCCACCCTCTCCAGCCTACCTCCTGGACCCCTGTTTGTAGTACAAAATCACTTACTTCATCATGAATCCACACTTGTCCCCTGAATCAGTTGCTTTTACACAAAATGAAACAAAAACACTTCCTTCCCTCATTTCGTCCCATTCTAGCCGCCTCCTTTTCTGTAGTTTTCTGGCGAGACACGTTGTCCTTCTCTTGGAGTGGGAGGTTTCTGTATGCATTCCCTCTGTTTCCTCTGATACAGAGGGTGCTAATCAAGTTGCAGATGGGGGGGGGGGGCAGCATGATTTTGATGGCTCCATTCTGGCCTTGCTAGATATGGTTCCCTCTACTTCAGCAGCTGGCAGAGGAACCTCTGATTCCTCTTCTTCTTTGCAGGAATCTGCTGATCCAGGATCAGGGGACCCTGGTCCATCCCATCATCAGGTCCCTTCATCTGCATGCCTGGCTCCTGAGAACATAGCCATTGCCAGGTTCGGAGTCTCTAACAGGGTGGCGGATGTCCTGGTGGCCACCCGGAAATCTTCCACTCGCCCCACATATACCATAAAGTGGAAGCGGTTTGCCATCTGGGCTGCTAAACATGCCCTGGACCCTTTCACCTGCTAGGTGAATCATATCCTGAACTACCTGATCTTTTTGTCTGTTGCAGGCCTCCAGTATTCCTCACTCAAGGTCCACCTTTTGGCTATTTCTGCCTCTCATGAGCCTGTGGGTGCGCACATGATCGCTTAGCTGGATGTCTCTTGTACTTTTCTTCAATGCATCCTACACCTGAAACAACCAGTTCTAAGGACGTGGATATGTTCTATCCACACTATTTGGTAGTGTCCTTTCCCTTTAAGAGTTGCTGGAAAGTCTTCAAGCTGGCTCTTCCCGCCCACTCGGGTGGTATATCCCTCTGATCTGCCCCATGATGCCAGATCTTCCTTTCTGCTGGAAGAAGCAGGTTCTCTCCTTACCGCTCCTGCGTTGAGTAGGCCCTGGTGCTTAAATCTTCGGATTTATGTCCAAAACTTAAACTCGTTAGAGTTTCATCTTCATCTCGATCTTCAATCATGACCGCAATGGAGGACCAGTCCTCGCCCATATTTCGACGGTGCCCATGCGGGTAGAAGATGTTGCGTACTGACCCCCATGCCATGTGCGTTTACTGTCTGGGCCACGAGTACGATTCCCAGGCTTGCAATATTTGCCGGTCGTTTCCACATCGGTCATCAAAGACCGCCTCGCCCGCCTGAAGTTGGGGCCACCCAGAAAAACGACATCCGCCAGTCAAATCCAAGGATGCCCGTTGGGTGATCTCCGTGACTGCGGGGTCCACCAAGCAGCTGGAGCAACTTAAGGCCTTCAAGGAGGAGGTGTCTCGGGCCGCCGCTCAGTCCTCTTCAGCTTCGACCTTTGTTCCGCTCAAGTTGGGCTCCACTTATTCGGGCTCCTTCAAGGAGCTGTGCCAGTCTCTCTCGACCAAGGGCCAAGGGAGAGGACCCTTTGGGTTTGCACCGCTCCCGCTCCTGCAAGGAGGAGTCCAAGAGAGAAAAGAAATCGACTAACCATTGACGTTCTTGGGATCGGGAACATTCACGGTCTCAGGAATCTCAGGTTTTGACCACAGTTGAAACCACGGCCTTGGCCGCTGGCTTCACGGAGACCCCGTCAGGCCAGTCGGTTGAGACGTGGGCTGACGATGAGGCCGAGATTTCTCTCGACCCTGTCAACCCATTGTTGTTGGAAGAGGCTGACAACTTCTTGTTCAGGACTCTGGTCCTGCCAGTGACCACCAAAGGGGCGACTCAGCCCACTGAGTCAGATCCTACAGTCACTGACCCAGACCAGAAGGAACCATGGCACTCCCAGACTCCCTCCGAGATCCCCCATCAGCACTCCTGGTGGCTGAGGTCAATATCTAGGTCTTTGTCATCTAGTGGTTCAAGCATATCCCGCCAACACCGGCAGTCCTGCTCTCGACACCATGAGAAGTGGTGCCACCGCTATTCGTCTTCATCCTCCTCGGGTGAGGAGAGGCTTCGGCGCAAGTTGCGTCGCTGCTACAAAGAACTCATGTGGCAACAGCTTGTGTCCGGTCTGAAGCCGATCCCAGCTCCCACACTGGCCATCACCTGGCTGACAGGCCGACACCAACACCCCTGGAGGGGCTGTTTGACACCGTTCCTCCTCCTGCAGAGCCAGTTCAGACCATCTCGGTTCAGCCAAAGTTGGCCTCTCCACCAACTGTGGTGGAGCCGCCGACCGGGACTCCAACGAAGAAGACCCGGTCCGCTCAAGGGCTTCCCTATTGGCCGTCAGTCACTCTTACACTTGACCACCCGCGGCCAGTCCGGAGTGACTTGGGCGGTCGGCCACACTATGCAGACTCCTCGAAGTCCAAGGATTCCTCACTGCACTCTTGTCTGGTCGACATGGAGTTGGTGGGGGACCTCTCGATGAAGAAAGGACCCACGTCTTTCATGGGCATCCTCGGTCTCATCTCCGAGTCCATATGGATGAAATTGGAGCCCATCCAGAAGTGGGGTCGCTATCCTCTCACAAAGATTCTGGATAAAGGTGACTCTCTGACAGAGGCTTTCCCAATGGCTGAGGCCATTGTCAGCCCTGCCCTGGAGCTCTGGCAGTGCCCCGCCTCCTGCCCTGCACCCTCGGCCTGGATGGCCTGCAAATATGCGGTGCCCACCAGTACCCTCTTGGGGTTCACGGAGCACCCTTTGGCTGAAGTGTTGGTGGCCGACTTCGTGTTTCAGTGCTTGGGCAATACCGAGGATGTCGACAAACTGCCAGACAAGGAGCTCAAGAAATTGGACCATTCAGCTAAAGAGGTCTATGCTGCCTCCTTGCCCGGCCTCCACCAGTCGAGCTTGGCCGTCATGATAGCACACTTCTCCCATGCCCTTTTGGGCTCTCTGGATGAGGTGACACCTCATCTTCCTACGGACCTCCAGACTACGGTCAAGCAGGTCTGGGACCAGGGTTGAGCTGTGGCCAAACAGCAACTTCAGATGGCTCTGGATATCAGAGATTTCTGTCCCCGCTCAGTGGCGGCTACAGTATTCATGCGCCGTAGGGCTTGGCTGCGGATCTTGACCGTCACGGCAGACTCTAAGCACAAGCTGGCGGATGTTTCATTCTTAGGCACCGACCTGTTTGGGCCCGGTGTGGAGGGGCACCTCCAGCATATCAAGAAGTCCAATGCCACCCTGCACTCTGTTACATTTGCCCAGAGAGATCCCAAGGGCTCCAAGCAGCAGAAGCATGAGCCCTTTCAGTCCTCCACTCCTGCGGCAAAACCAGTCCAGCATCAGTCTGGCCAGCAGGCTCAGTCCTGGTGACCAAGGCCCAAGGCCGTGGCCTCAGTGGTCCGTAAGCCCAGAGGGAAGGGACCCGGTGGCTTGTCAGATGGATTCTCCTCCTCCAAGCCTGCTCAGTGACTGGATGGGGGGTGCCACCCTCATGCCCTTCATGCCTCCCTTGGGTCCTCCTGTGGGGGTCCGGCTTTGCCACTTTCTTTCCGCCTGATCTGCTGTCACCATGGACAGGTGGGTTCTGGAAGTGGTCGGTCAGGGTCTACCTCTAGAATTTGAGCAGCACCCTCCCAGCCGAGCCCGCGCCCCACGGGAGGACTTGGTATCCACAGACACTCGGTCAGCTCTTCGAGATGACATAGCCCAGCTCCTCCGCAAGGAGGTCATTGTCAGGGTTGTGGATAGAAACATAGAATTTGACGGCAGATAAGGACCGCTTGGCCCATCTAGTCTGCCCATTTCCCTAACTGATGGATAAGCTGCAGATTCTAGTTAATCAACAGCTTACTTCCTCCTACCCCCCACTAGAATTGCCTTATGCCTATCCCATGCATTCTTGAATTGTCCCACTGTTCCTGACTCCACAACTTCCTCAGGAAGGCTGTTCCATGCATCCACAACCCTCTCTGTGAAAAAATACTTTCTAACATTACCTCTGAGCTGCCCCCCATCTTCAAATTGTGCCCCCTTGTTGTACATTTCTTCTTCTGAAAGATACTACCCTCTTGTACTTTGTTAATTCCCTTGAGATACTTGAAAGTTTCTATCATGTCCCCCCTCTCCCTCCTTTCCTCAAGGGTATACATATTAAGCTGCTTTAGTCTCTCCTCGTATGTCTTCTGTTGCAGACCCTGCACCATTTTGGCTGCCCTCCTCTGAACAGCCTCCACTCTGTCTATGTCTTTGCGGAGATGGGGTCTCCAGAATTGCACACAGTACTCTAGATGGAGTCTCACCAACTGTCTGTATAGAGGGATAACAACTCCCTGTTTTCTACTGTTGACGCCTCTCCCTATGCATCCCAGTATTCCCCCAGCCCTCCTTACTGCCTTCTCATATTGCTTGCCCACCTTTAGGTCATCTGATATAATTACTCCTAGGTTTCTTTCGATTTTTGTTGTTGTTATTAACTCACCCCCATTGTGTACTCTTCCGCTGGGTTTTTGCTTCCCAGATGCATTACCTTGCACTTCTTTGCACTGAATCTGAGCTGCCACATATTTGACCATTTCTCCAACCTTACCAAGTCCCTTTTCATTCTTTCCAGCCCACCTTGTGTATCAACCCTGTTGCAGATCTTTGTGTCATCTGCAAAGAGACATACCTTTCCTTCCAGGTGTTCTCCAATGTCACTTACAAAGACATTAAAGAGGACCGGTCCCACTACCGAACCCTGCGGTACCCCGCTAGTTACCCTCCTTTCTTCACGGTGGACTCCGTTTACTATTACCCTTTGCGTCCTGTTGTCCAGCCAGTTTTTTTATCCATGCTACTACCTTGGGACCCACTCCCAGGCTGGCTAACTTGTATATTAATCTTTTGTGTGAGACTGTGTCAAATGCGTTGCTAAAATCTAGGTAGGCCATATCCACAGCCCCTCCCTGGTCTACTACTTTGGTCACCCAGTCAAAGAAATCTATTAGGTGTGTCTGACATGACCTTCCTGCTGTGAAACCATGCTGCCTTGGGTCCTGTGCCCCACTGACCTCTAGGCACTCAACAATTCTTTCCTTCAGAAGTGATTCCAGATTGTGAGAAAAAGAACGCTGATAAAAGAAGCAAGCATGGGGGCGCTAATGAGCAGCTAAGCAGTAGGACGTGATCTCCTCGAGCTCTGTAACCCAGAGACTAAAACAAGTTAACATTTTGGCTTTTGGAACCGGATCACCAATTCTAGCAATATCATAAGCTCACACTATACAGCGATGGACGAATATTTGGTAATTGTGCCCAGCAAAGCCACTAGAAATGCAGGGAAAAATCTGAAGAAACAGCCAGCTGGGCCCTCCTCCGAAACATCAGGCCCTATATCCTTCTTGGTGGCAGAACTGGTGGTTATTGGGACGCGAGGTAACTACTCAAGTCCTCGCTGCTCTTAATCCCTGCTTGGAGAAAATGGAAAACAAAATCGGAGCTAAACTGCAGGAGATTGCTGAGCGGACAGCGGCCCATGAGGAAAGACTGGCGGAGGTGGAAGAGCGCACATCAAAGGTAGAAGACACCCTACATCCACTACCCGATAAAGTAACTGTGCCAGAGAGAGAGCAGGAAGACCTCAGGGAGGCCCTTGACTATCAGGAAAATTATCACTGTTGCATGAATCTGCGCTTACGAGGTCTCCCTGAGGGTCAGGAAGACACAGATGTGCTGAAGTGTTGTGCGGAACAGCTGCCTAAAATCTTGAAGCTGCAGTCGAAAGATGGTGAAGCACAAGATTGAACGCGCGCATCGCACTGTAATGCCCGAAACCAGGACCAGGCCAACCTCCCTGAAGCATTATTATCCGCTACCACAATTTCCAAGATTGAGAAGAAGTTATTAAAACCTTCTGAAATAACCAGCCGATTGAGATTAATGGTGTCAGAGTCCATATTACACAGGATTACTCGACCAGGCTCCTTAAGAAACGCAGAGTTTTCAATGCTGTGATGGCCCAGCTGAGGGAAATGCATATTGAGAACTTTATGGTTTACCCAGCCATTCTGAAAATTAGGCATGAGGGCGCTACATTCTCCTTTGGGATGTGGACAAGGCCAATGTTTTCTTCAACGACCTCAAAAAGAAGGTGGGCTGAAGCAGATGTCGGGGACAGTCCTCTACACCAATGGTTTCCCCGGTGATCATGAATAGTTAACTGTGGTTGTTGTTACTTGTTTCACGGAGCCCTATGGATTTGGTTGAACTGGCCCTATGATACTTAAAGTGTGCCCTCCTGAGCCTGCAGTTGGATAAATGGTTGGAAGGCGCCTTGCCTACGATGCCTGCAGGTGGTGGGAATGGTCGTTTATGGTGATCGAACTAGCAGCTGAAGAGAGACTCTTTCAAGGTAGGCCGGGAGGGGTGATCGGCGGTTAGGGTCTGGCACATTTACTATTGCTACCGCGCGGCCTGCTCTGCTGACCTCCGACTGGGCCAGATATTTGGGGCGCTCAAATAACATTGCTGATGAGATCGCTCAGGGGGGTAATATTTTGTACACTCTCCATACGTTTGGGAGTAGAGGAGAGATGAGGGGACATTGAGGAGACGACTCGCTTTGATGCACTCCTTCGTTGTACTTCACGAGGGGTTTAAATATTAAATGGGGTAGTTTTTTCATTGCTGTAGCATGGATCCAGGTTCTTTCTTAAGGTTTTGAAGGGTTGGTCTCTGGTGGGTAGGGGTGAGAGGGGATGGCTGTTCAGGTGGCAGATGGTGGGGTACATAGCCATGCAGAAGGATGGCAAGCAGGATGAAGTGAGTGGGGTGGGGGCAGGTGGGGAACGAGTTGCTGTGGAGTGGGATGTTGATTGCGAAAATTATGGGTGTGATTGATGTTGGCGGTGGGGGGTCAGGGAAGGGGGTGGGAGGACTCGCATGGAGGTACTGTGGGATTACATTGCGGGGTAAATTGTATGTTACAATGTTCTTTGTTCAGTGTTGTTCAACTGCTTTCTCATGTTGATTTTTTTAAGAGGTTCACCAAGCTATACGTATTGCTAATGCTGTCATGGATAGGTATGCTGATGCCCTGGAGGGAAGGAGACAAAACGCAGATAAAATGGTGGCATATAATGATTTAATCATACAGTCCTGGAATGTGCGGGGTTTCTCTTCCCCAGTTAAGAGGAATGCTATTTTGAAGGCCCTATGGAGGGCACATGTACATGTAGCTTTATTGCAGGAAACACATTTGACGTCGATGGAACACGTAAAGCTTAAGCGGGGATGGGTTGGAGCATGTTACTCCTTTTCATTTAATTCTCGTAAGCGGGGGGTGGCGGTCCTGATGCACGAAAACCTACCCTTACAGGTCACAAAAGTGACTGCGGTCCCTAAAGAAAGTAGATATGTGTTTGTATCCGGGACTTTATATGGTGTACAAGTTACATTTGGGAGTATTTACGCACCAACAAACTTAGATCCGGAGTTCTTTAGTAAAATCTTGGATATATTGGTGAAAGAGCAATTTGAGAACCTCATTATGGAAGGGGATTTTAACTGCACACCAGACGCAGTCTTGGACCATTCATTGGGTAGAGGGCGGCGGGACCCATACATCAGGAAATGGAGAGAGCGATTGCAGAGCTGAACATGGTTGATGTGTGGAGGACGGCGAATCCCCAAGGAAAGGAGTTTACTTTCTTCTCCAACCCCCACAAGACACGGTCCAGAATAGACCACGTATATGTTGCGCTGAGTTGGTATGAGAGGCTGGGAAGGGTGGAGCATGGGCCTATACAGCTGTCAGACCATGCAGTGGTAACATCATCTTTTAGGTTGCCGAAGGAAAAGGGGGATACATATTCGTGGAAATTCCTTATGTATATGGTGGGGTCGCAAGAGATTCAGAAATACTTAAAGGACCAATTTAAATTTTATATAGACACCAATGCCTCGACTGCCTCCTCCAAACAAACACTATGGGATGCTGGTAAGGCCTATATGCTGGGTGCAATTATAGGTTATATGGCAAAGTATAGAAGGGATAAGCTGGAAAAACAAAGGGACCTTCAAAACAAGGTGAGGCTACTAGAGGGGAGGGCGGCAAGGGACGAGGGAGGCGATGAGGTGCTGCACACATTGGCGGTAACCAGGAAGTCGCTGAACTCTCTGTTGTTAGATGAAGCCAAGATGAGGTTATATTATTTGAAACATAGGATGTATGAATGGGATAACAAGCCAGGCCCACTACTGGTATATTTAGTCAAGGGTAGGAAGGGTCCAACGCATATTGTGGGCATTAAGAATGTACAGGGTCAAATTGTCACTCAGTATAAGGAGATAAGGGGAGTATTTAAAGAATATTATGAAACACTATATCAGACAGAAGGAGGGAGGAAGGAGGGGTGTATGCAGGATTTCTTTAATAGATACCAACTACCTCAGCTAACAGAACACCAGCAAAAAATGTTAGGTAGGGAAATTACCAAGGATGAAATTGGATCAGCTATCAATACTCTGAAGTCTGGGAAGGCCTGTGGGCCCAATGGATTGCCGGACGAATATGATAAAATAATGAAAGATGAAATTCGGGAGATTATGTGGGAGCTGTTTAAAGAAGGGAGAGAGAGGGGCGAGTTATCTGCAACAAGTGGCAGGGCTATGGTGTGCCTGATCCCTAAGCCAAATAAAGATTTAATGGAGTGCGCATCATATAGACCCATATCCCTTTTAAATATTGGCGCCAAGATATATGCTAAGATCCTAGCCACTAGGTTAGAGGGCATACTGCCAGAGTTGATCCACCCAGATCAGACTGGCTTTATACAGAATAGGCACTCGTACCATAATATAAGAAAGGTTCTTCATGTCCTGGAACAGTTCAATTGACCTTGAAGGGGGGGGGGGTGGCCATCCTGTCTATGGATGCGGAAAAGTCATTCGATAGGATCGAATGGGCATACCTCTTTGAAGTTTTGAGATGGTTTGGTCTGGGGGAAGGATTATGTAAAAATGGTTGGGGCACTCTATGAGACACCCAAGGCCGCAGTGTTAGTGAATGGAACACTCTCAGAGCAATTTACACTACATAGGGGTACAAGACAGGGGTGCCCCCTATCCCCCCTACTCTTTGCAATGGCAGTGGAACCACTGGCCATAGCCGTCAGGGAAGACCCGATAATACATGGGGTGGTGGGAAAGTGCAGTAGGCAGCATAAGATTATGCTGTATGCCGATGACATGATATTATACATTAAAGAGCTCTCAAAGTCCATGCCAGCTCTATTGGAGATTGTATCTCAGTTCGCCATTTTTTCCGGATATAAACTCAATTTGGAAAAATCGGAGATTATGCTTTTAGGGCAGGAGGCGGGAGGAGGTAATACGTGGGGCTTACATAGAGTGGGATCATCTTTTACTTACCTAGGTGTTAAAATAGGGAGGGATCTTAAATCCTTATATAAATTAAATTGCAGCCCATTATTAAAATCGGTGATGGTTGAGTTAAGCAGATGGAGAGCTCTGCCCATTTCGTGGTTGGGCCGTATTAATTTAAATGAGATCAATGTATTGCCTAGATTGTTTTACCCATTACAAATGTTGCCCATGGGGTTAACAGGGAGAAATATTAAGAAATTTGAGAGGGCATGTTCTAAATTCCTTTGGCGAGGGAAGAAACCAAGGGCTAGTCTAAACAAACTGAAGGCGGACAAGGGTGGTGGGGGGGTTGAATTACCCAGATATGAAGTTCTACTACCTGGCAGCACAAACTAGGATTATCAAAGATTGGGTATATCGGCCTAGAGAGGCTAGCTGGCTAGACTTGGAGGAGGCAGTCCAGGCTGTTCAGCTATCCTCCCACCTGGCTGAGGGGGGGAGAAGAGCATATCTAGATAGGAAAGTTCATAGCATCTTAGTGGGTAGTGTAATAGATAGCTGGAAACAAATTAAGAAAATGGTTGGGCATTGGAAGGGGGAGACATTCATAGTGCCGTTGGTAGATAATCCCTTTTTTATACCGGGAATGGGTGACCCCTCATTTCAACTCTGGGAAAGAGGGAGGGGGAATCCTATGCCTCAAGATTTAAGGACCCGAGATGGTGTTTACCTATTTAGTGAACTTAGGGAAGGGTTGGGACTACCAGCCACTCACTTACTTAGGTACTTCCAAGCCAGAAAGTACATTCAGGATTTAGATAGACAGAGGGAGCCAGACTCCCAAATCCACAGCCTTGAGAGTCTGTTACATCAAGTTAAGCAAGAATCCAAAGGTATAACAAGGAGAGCCTCTCATGTCTTATGTGCTCAGTTACCAGACAGGACCGTTAAAACTAAGTGCCTATGGGAGAGAGATCTGGGACTGGACTTAACAGAGGAACAATGGGCACTGACGAGAGACGTACATCAGGGGCTCTTGATGTGCAGTAAATATAAAGAAGCAGCATATAAATTTGTGCACAGACTCTACTGCCCACTGGTGGCAGTTAATGGGTATAACATGACTGTTTCTGCAATATGCCAGAGATGTGGTGCTGCCTTATGTACATATATCCATTCATTTTGGTCATGCCTAGTACTTCAATCATTCTGGGAAGAGGTGGCAAAGGAGCTGACGGGCATGAGGGGTCGTAATACCACGGCAACACCACTTCTAATGCTGTTCAGCCTGGAAGACGCAGACCAAGATGATTGTGCTCCTGCTGAGAGATGGGTCAGAATCCTTTTGGCATTGGCATGCCAGTGTATCTTAAATACATGGGTTTCTGGGGATAGACCCACCTTAATGCAACAGAGGAACCTGGCTTGGGAAGCCTTGAAGCTCAAAAACTTGACGTATAACGCTAGGGGATGAGAGGAGACCTTCATAGATATGTGGACGCCATTCTGGAGTACCATGGGTCCTTCGGAAAGGGCACTGATAAGTTGAGATCCAGAACCATGGAGGGTAAATAGTCAGAGGCCGAAATGCCCCGCTTCTATAAGATGGAGATGGTGGGTTTAAACTATTAAATATATTATGATACCCATGATTGGCTATGACAGAAACATGGCATAAGATTGGAAAATGTATTAACAAACAGCATACCTTAGGGATGGACTTCTTGTTTTATGTAATAGATAGCTTGGACCTCTGATTAATTGTTTTTTTTTTTTTTTTTTGCTTTGTTTCTTTTTATAGCTGTTTTATGGTATATTGTATGAAATGTACAGGGGGCAATATATTAATTATGGCTGGAAATGGTTTGAAATGTTTTGAAGAAAATGCCCATGTATATAATGGAATGATAAATGTTGTTGTTGTTACAGTGCTAATAAGATAAACTAATAAAAAGTTTATGCAAAAAAAAGAAGTGATTCCATCATTTTCCCTGCCACTGAAGTCAAACTAACTGGCCTGTAGTTTCCACCTCTGTCCTGCTCCCACTTTTGTGAAGTGGAATCGCATTTGCCCTCCTCCAGTCCTCAGGTACCACCGCATCCTCCCATGATTTGTTAAAGAGAGCAGTCAGTGGTGTTACTAGTTCTACCCTTAGTTCTTTTAGAATTCTTGGGTGATCCCATCAGGCCCCATTGCTTTGTCCACCTTCAGTTTCAAGAGTTCTTTCAAAATTCTTTCTTCTGTGAATGGACTGGTATCGACCCCCCATTCAGAGTTTCTCTCTTATTTGGTTTAGGTACCTTCCCCTCCTCTTCCGTTGTGAATACTGACCAGAAATATTTGTTCAGTATCCCTGCTTTTTCACTGTCCCCCTCTGCCCACATTCCCTCCCCTTTATTAAGCCTCTGTATACCTCCCTTGGTCTTTCTTCGCTCCCTAATGTACCTATAATAGGTTTTATCCCCCTTCTTAACAGAGTTGGCTATCTTTTCCTCAGTTTGTGTGTTTGCTATTCTGATTGCCTTCCCTGCCTCCTTCTGCTTTAACTGATAAAGTTCTCTGTCCTGCTCCTTCTGTGTTTCCTTATATTTCCTGAATGCTATCCTTTTCTCCTTAACCGTCCCTGCCACCTCTTTTGAGAACCATAGTGTTTTTTTCCTTCGTTTTGTTTTGTTGATTTGCTTCACACAAAGACTTGTTGCCTCTGTGATGGCTGTTTTGATTATTCCCCATTGTTCCTCCACCCCTCCTTCTTGCCCATTTGCTAATGCTTTTCTGAGGCAATCTCTCATTTTCCCAAAGTCAGCCTTCCTAAAGTCCAATACTCTTGTTTTTGTATGGCTTGACTCTATGGCTGTGTTTATTGTGAACCACATTGTTTGGTGGCCACTTGTTTCCAGATGGCTACCCACTTCTAAATCTGCGATTCTTTCTCCTTCCCCATTTGAGAGTACCAGGTCTAAGATTGCTCCCTCCCGAGTGGGTTCCAACACTAGCTGTCTGAGGCATGCTCCCTGTAGGGCATCAAGAATGACCCTGCTCTTGGATGTGCCTGCAGTAAAGGTACTCCAGTTAACATCTGGCATATTCAGGTCCCCCATCAACAATATCTCCCCTTTTTCTGCCATTTTAAGGATGCCTTCTATCATTTTCTTGTCCATTTCCTCCCCCTGAGATGGGGGTCTGTACACAACCCCTGTGCGGATTGTTGTGCCATTTCCAGTCTTCAGGGTGACCCATCACTCATCAACTTCCTGTTTACTCTTTAGTTCTGTTGCTTTAATCCCTTCCCTTACATTGAGAGCTACTCCTCCTCCTCTTTTACCCACCCTGTCCCTCCTGTAGACTGTGTATCCTGGTATGTTGACATCCCAGTCATGGTTCTCTGTGTACCATGTTTCAGTGACTGCCACAATATCCAGGCATCCCTCTTCCATCAAGGCCACTAGTTCAGGGAGCTTATTGCACAGACTGCGGGCATTGGTACTCATCACCTTCCATTTATTTTTATGGCCTTACCCCTTTTAGCCCCATCCCTGTCCTTACTGCCTTTTTCTGCATTTGTCCCTGTCCTGCTCCCTACTGACTTCTCTACCTTAGTGTTTACCTCTCTAACTACTGTGTTTTGTGGGGGGAGGCTGGTATTTCCCTGCTCCTTTTCAGTGCCTCCCCCCCTTGGCTAGTTTAAATGCTTGCCAATGAAGCATTTAAACCTGTCACCTAGGATCCTGGTTCCCCCCTGGACAGATGCAGACCATCGTGCCAGTACAAGCCTGCATCCCTCCAGGTGGCTTCCCAGTCTCCAATGAACCCAAAACTCTGAGCTCCACACCAGTTGTTCAACCACTCATTGAATCCCATGGTGTGGAATACCCTAGCATCATCCTTGCCATAGACAGGCAGCACCTCCGAGAAGATTACCGTACATGCTACTTGTCTAAGGCCCCTCCCCAACTCCACAAACTCCTCTTGCACTGCTGTGATCCCATTCACAGGCAGGTCATTTGTCCCTAGGTGGACAATGACATCCAGCTCCCTCCCTTGTGCAGCTGCTCTCGTGATCCTGAGGATTCGCTTCCTGTCCCTCTGAGCCGTGGCGCCAGGCAGGCACCTTACTTCCCTATCCCCTTCCTCCCCCACTTCTACCCCCCCAATGATCGAGTCCCCCACCAGGAGTTGTTTCCTTCCCCTGTGGGGTCTCATGCCACCCTCCTGTGGGTCTCCTTTGTGGAGGTTCTCAGTATCCTCCTTGGTCTCCACTGCAGGTGCCTCCATAGAGGAACCACTCTTTGCCAGAACAGCATATGAATTGTGGAGAGGTACAACTGGAGGGATGCACCTCTGTTCCACCACCCTCTCCCTCCCTGAGCTCACCTTGGTCCACCGACACACCCAGGGTTTGCCTCCAGGTACTTCCTACTGTCAAAGTGGATGGACGGCTGGCACCCTATTCTAGATCTGCATGACCTGAACCAATTCCTCAGGTCTCGCACCTTCAGGGTGGTAACTCTGTCCTAGATCATACCATCTCTGGAGTAAGACATGTGGTTTTGCTCTTTGGATCTTCAGGACACGTTTTTTCATGTCCCGATCTGTCCATCCCACCGAAGGTTCCTCTGCTTCCGAGCCTAGGGAGCCCTCTACGAGTTGCAGGCCATACCTTTCAGCCTCTCCTTGGCCCCAGAGTCTTCACCAAATGCATTGCAGTGGTGGCAGCTTACCTGAGGCACTGCGGAGTCTGGGTGTACCCCTACCAGGATGACTGGCTGATAGCAGGTTCCTCCAGGCAGGAGGTGGATCAGTCCAGGGACCTGGCCCTCAAGACCTGCATCGATCTTGGCCTCCTAGTCAATGAAGCCAAGTCAGAACTCATGCCCTCGCAGGTGATCAGCTTCATCGGGACAGAGCTCGACTCTTGCAGAGTCAGAGCCTGGCTCCTGGTGGACAGGGTGGAGATTCTCTCCTCCTTTGCCCAGTCATTTTTGGTTGGGCACTTGCACCCTGCCCGGGACTTCCTGTGCCTTCTGGGTTACATGGCGGCCTGCACCAGCGTGGTCTGATGGGCCCGTTGGCATATGTGATCCCTGCAATAGGAGCTGGCCAGCCAGTGGTCTCAGCGCAAAGGTCACTTTGACGAGCTGGTCACTGTGACCCAGAGGATGTGGGACGCCCTCCAGTGGTGGCTTGTCCCAGAGCATCTGCAGAAAGGGATCCAGTTTGTCCGCCCCAAGCCGACGGTCGTCCTGACAACTGACGCCTGTCTTTCGGGCTGGGGTGCCCATCTGAGGGAACACAGAGTCCAGAGGCTCTGGACCTACGAGGAGTCCCAATGTCACATCAACCTGCTGGAGCTCCAAGCAGTTTGGCTGGTGCTGACTGCATTCGCTCCATTTGTTCAGGGTCAAGTGGTCCAAGTCCAGATGGACAACACCACGACCATGTACTACCTCAACAAGCAAGGCAGGACGCACTCCCTGCCCCTGTGCAGGGAAGCTTCCCACATCTGGACTCTTATGCGCTGCCTTGAGGTGGATCTCCTAGCCATCCATGTGGCAGGAGTCTCCAATCAGCTGGCGGATGCCCTCATCCGGGTGGGCGAGGCTTCTCATGAGTGATCTCTCCATCCGGAGGTAATTTACAGTCTGTTCTCCCAGTGGGGCACCCCTCAAGTGGACCTGTTCATCTCCAGGGAGAACGCGAAGCTGAGGCTGTTCGGTGCCCACCCCCCCTCAGCAGGGCTCGCTGCAGGGCGATGGCTTCTTGAGGCCTTGGATCTCAGGCCTCTTCAATGCCTTCCCTCCTTCTCTTGATCCACAAGGTGCTGCTTAGGGTCAGGAGGGACAAGACACAAGTGATACTGGTGGCTCCAGACTGGCCACGCCAGTATTGGTACCCCAGTCTTCTCAGCAACAGGCTCCCGAGGCATCTTCCAGCATGCCTGGACCTGCTCTCCATCAATCAGGGGAAGGTATTCCACCTGGACCTTCAATCCCTGTACCTGACAGCCTGATTCCTGAGCGGCTAGAATTCCAGGTTTTGGGTGTCTCCGAAGATGTCCTCACTGTCGTGAAGGCATCTAGAAAGGAATCGACCAGAAAATGCTATGCCTTCAAATGGAAGAGATTCTCCATTTGGTGTCAGGGCAAAGGGTTGGACCCTTCGACCTGTCCAGTGGCTAGCATTTTGGACTACCTGTGGTTTCTCTCCAAAGGGGGACTTTGGTTGTCGACCCTTAAGGTGCACTTGGCAGCCATCTCTGTTTACTGGGCGCGGGCTGGTCAGCAGTCGGTGGTGCAGGTGAAAGTGATCTGGTGCTTTTTCAAAGGCTTAGATCACATTTCTCTCCAGTGCCTGAACCACCACCACCACCACCGTGGGACTTGTTGTTGGTTTTGGCAAAGCTCATGGGCAAGCCATTCAAACTGATGCACAGGTGTGACATGTCTCACCTGTCATGGAAGACCACCTTCCTGATGGCTATCATGTCAGCCAGAAGGATCAGTGAGCTCCAGGTGCTTTCAGTGGAGTCTCCTTACCTGGTCTTCCACAGAGACAAGGTTGTCCTGCGCCCCAACCCAGAGTTCCTCCCAAAGGTTGTGTTGGAGTTTCACCTAAATCAGGTGATGACTCTTTTGGTGTTTTTCCCGAATCACACCTCGGAGGCCGAACACAGGCTCCATACTCTGGACCTGAGGTGAGTGCTTACTTACTACAAAGAGTGCACGGCTGGAGTTCGGGGAGAGGTTTGTTGTTTGTCACCTGTGCTGAAGCCACACCTGGCAGACCTGCAGCCAAGTGGACGATTGACAGGTGGATCACTTCCTGCATTGATCTCTGCTATAGGTTGGTGGGTAGCGAGCCTTCTAGAGGGCTAAGGGCTCATTCCACCCGTCATACTGCTGCATTGGTGGCTGCTTCTAGGGATGTCCCTATCCAGGAAATCTGCAGGGCTGCTACCTGGAAGTCTGCACACACCTTCATTTCCCATTACCACATTGACTTAGAGTCATGCCAGAATGCTGGTTTTCGGGCCTCAGTTTTCCAATCCTTATTTCTTAAGTAGGGGGTGTGCGCCTTGCCTCCCTCCTCCCGGAGAACTGCTAGGAGTCTGCCAAATTGTGTGGCTAGAACAACATATCCACATTCCTAGAAACACAGGTTACTCACCTGTAACAGTAGTTCTAGGAGTGGTATATGTTGTTCATCAACACGGACCCGACCGACCTCCCCAGGCTCAGGCACACAACCTCTGCTTCCAGCGGGTAAGATCTGGCATCATGGGGTGGAGTCGAATGATATACCACCTGGGTGGGTGGGAGGAGCCAGCTTGAAGACTTTCCGGCAACTCTTAAAGGGAAAGGACACTGCCAAATAGTGTGGATGAACAACATATACCACTCCTAGAACTACTGTTACAGGTGAGGAACCTGTGTTTCATTCCCCTGTCCCGGGATGGGACATGAATTTTGTTTTGGAGACGTTGACCCTATCTCCTTTTGAGCTAATCGCAACTTGCGATTTGCGCTTTCGCTCTTGGAAAGTGCTCTTTTTAGTTGCAATTACTTCTGCTCAAAGAATGTCAGAGCTTCAGACCCTCTGATGCAAGGAGCCTTATTTAATTTTTTACAAAGATGGGTATCTTTGCGCACAAAGCCTAAGTTTCTGTCCAAGGTGGTTTCTGAGTTCACAGTAAATCAGTCTATCCACCTTTCTGTTTATTTTTCTGAGCATGCCAATCCAGGGGAAGCTCTGTTCCTTACATTAGATGTGCGCAGAACTCTGAAGTACTTTCTGCTTCAGATGAAAGAGTCCAGAAAGTCGAAGCAGTTGGTTGTTCATTTCCTTCACCCCAGGTAGAGAGGGCACTTCAGTTTCTAAGCAATGTTTATCCAAATGGTTGGCTAATTGCATTGTGTTCTGCTACAATAAGTACTGCAAAGAATTGCCTGGTGCTGTCAAAGCTCATTCCACCAGAGCCATGGCTACCTTGGTGGCTTGTTTCAAAGGGATCTCGGCCACTGGCATTTGTGCGGCTGCCACCTGGAGTACAGTCCACACTTTCACCAAGTATTACCATCTGGACATTGCCTCAAGAGCCTGTGCAGGATTTGGCAGGGCTGTGTTACAAGGACTTCTGTCTTAAGTTTATGGAGATCCAGCCTCCCAGACTGTCTGTTTACACTTGTCACTGCTTGGTACTCATTCCTACATTGTAACCTGATGACTAGGATACCCCCAAAGAAGATAGAACAGTTACGTAAGAACTTACCATAACAGTAGATCTTTGAAGGTATCTCAGTCATCAGCTATATTTTCCCTCACACCATTCCCCTTCTTGGGGCTCTTGTCTTGGAATTGGTTATATGGTGTATCCAGTCTTTTTGTTTAGGTCTGGGTACATTTTTCTCTCCTTGGTTCCCCAGGGTGAGAGCCATGCTCCCTTCATCTCCGGTGGGGAAAGACTGATGAGGGAGTGGGGCTGCCTAAACCTACATAGGATTGGTGATGTAGATGGCGTGGGTGGCCCCAGTTGTATTGCTGACAATGTTCCATGTGGATTCACCTTCACCAACGGCGAAGGTTCCTATTGTGTAACCTGATGACTGAGAACCCCTCGAAGATCTACTGTTACGATAAGTTCTTACATAACTGTTATTTCCGCCACACCTTCGATGAAAAACTTACTTACATCCCTTTTAAATCTCTCACCAACTAGTCTCCACTTGTGCCCCCTCATCTGGGTGGTTTATTTATTTTTCCCTGTATATATTTATTGCATTTTATTTTTTGTTGTTGTTATAGTTGTTTTTACTTTTTGTCTCGTGGTCGTGAGAGGACTGTGGGACTTAGAGTAATTTTTTTGAGTGTTTAATTGCTTTATTATATTATTGTTTATTTAGTTTTATGGTGGGTGGTTGAGTTTTATATTTGAAGTTTATTTTTTTTTATCTGGTTTTAATTTTATAGCAGTTTGATGTGTCTGCCAGTTCCACTTGTTGTCCGCTACTCGGCCTCCGCTCTCCACACCCTCCGCCCCTTCTTCTCCCCCCCCTTGCCACCTCAGGTTTATCACCGTTGTCAGGCTTTGGGGATTGTGCGAGGGGGGAGAGTGGGGCGAGGGGGTGTTGGAGGGTGTGAAACATAGAAACATAGAAGTTGATGGCAGATAAGGACCGCAAGGCCCATCCAGTCTGCCCATTTCTTTTTCTACCTTATAAATGTGCCATTGGCCTTTGCTCTGTCAGTGACCTATCTATTCATAGACAATGGAGTGAGCGTTGCTCTCCCATTCGGGTGGTAAGGCCTCGAAGACGCCTTGGGGCGAAATGGGTTCTGGAGCGCGGTAATCCCATTCTAGTTCCCATACCCAAGGGCACCTCTTCTTTTAGAGGGCAAGTGGTCAGGACAGCTCGTCACCCTCGCCCAACTCGGGTACTGTTGTGCAATGCCAGATCTGTCTGCAATAAGACTGCTCTTATAGTGGACTTTGTTGCGAGGGCAGATCTGGCTTGCATTACCGAGACCTGGTTGGATGGGAATGCAGCCCCAGTTTTAGAGGCCGCTGTTCCCACCGGGTTCTCGGTTATACACCGCCCGAGATTGGATCACGGGGGGTAGCGGTCTGTTTCAAGACTGAGTTGGGTCTAACTGAAGTTTCAGTTGAGGAGGCCAGATCGTTTGAGTGCATTGTGGTAGCTGGGGTGGGGTGCAGGATTGCTCTCATCTACCGTCCACCCGGGGATGAGAAGCTTTTCCTGCAGGAAATGGAAGATTTAGCACCGACATGGCCTTGGAATCCCCAGATTGATGGTGCTGGGCGATTTCAATGCCTGGGTCGATGACAGATCTTCGCCTTTGTCAACATTTCCTCCAGGTGATGTCATCTCTGGCTTCACTCAGGTTGTTTCCACAGCTACTCACAAGGAGGCACTCTCTTGATCTGGTCTTCCTCCTGGGGTCGAGGCTTCCGACTTGGGGGTGGAACCAGTCGGTTGGTCTGACCATTACTCAGTTGGATTCAATTTGTGGCCCCTGATAGGTCGGCCCCTGTGGAGATGGTCAAACACCATCCATTGCGGACGCCATCCCTGAAGACCTGTTGGCGGTTATTGACCTCTCAGTGTGATTTAATTGTGCTCTGATCCTGAGCAGCTGGTGGTGGCTCATAATGGGGCCATCTCAGATGCCCTGGACCAGATAGCTCCATTCCGTGTTAGCCCCTTCCAGCGCCGTCCTGCCACCCCTTGGTTTGATGGGGCATTGAGAGGGCTGCGGAGGTTAGGGCGTAGGTTGGAGCGTCGCTGGAGGAAGACTGCCTTGGATGCCGACCATCTTATTTTGCTAGAGCATTACAAGCTCTATCAAACTGAAATTTCCCGTAAGAAGGCAGAATTCCTGTCCAGGGAAATCTCTGTCACTCAGAATTGACTGGCTCAGCTCTTCAGAACTGTTGACAGATTGTGCAACCCAGCCTGTCAGCAGTTCCGTCGAGTTTTTATGCAGGTTGACTGTGAGGAGATCGCTCGATTCTTTGTGAATAGGGTGGAAGGCATTCGGAGGCAGTGTTCCCAGCCTCACTCTATGGTTGTTGCAGTTGATCGGGGTGTTGTCCCAGAGCCCGGAGTTTCCTGGAGCTCCTTTGATCTTCCTGACCTCGTGGAGACTATGAGTATTGTCTCTGAGATGTGCCCAACTTGTTGTAGTTTGGATACGGGCCCTACTTCCTTGATTTTAGAATGTAGTGAATTTATTGGCCCGGTCCTTGTTCGGATAATTCGGTGTTCTTTGGAAATGGGAGTTTTCCCTAGCTCTCTGAAAGAAGGGGTGGTGACTTCCCTCCTGAAGAAAGCTTCCTTAGACCCGAATGATTTCGCCAACTATCATCCAATCTCTAACCTCCCTTTTTTGGGGAAGGTTATTGAAAAGGTTGTGGTGGCTCAACTTGACAACCATTTGACCATCCATAGTTTATACAAGCCTCTCCAGTCGGGTTTTCGTAAGAGGCATAGCACCGAGACTGCTCTGGTTCGGGTGCTCAATGATCTCCTGATGGCGAGAGATCGGAGACACCGTCCTATCTTGGTTCTCCTTGATCTATCATCAGCTTTTGATACTGTGGACCATGGGGTTTTGCTTGAACGTCTGAGGTCCATCTGTGGGCTCTCAGGTGTTGTCCTCAGATGGTTTTCATCTTACCTCCTGGGGAGAACTCAGAAAGTGGTTTCCGGTTTACATTCATCCGGGGCTGTCTCTTTCTTGTGGGGTACCTCAGGGTTCGTGTCCTCCCATGTTGTTCGAGTATATATGCTACCCTCGGGACATTGTAAGATGGTATGAGCTGAGGTTTCATTGTTATGCCGATGATACCCAGCTCTACCTGTCTTTTGCACCCGACCAGGTTAGTGCTATCTCGTGCTGAATAACTGCCTCGCTGATATCCAAGACTGGATGAATATCAGTGGATTAAAGTTGAACCCGGGAAGACTGAGGTTATGGTGGTGGACCCTGGTCGCAGGGGCTGAGGGTCAGGGATGAGGTCCCCTCTGGATTAGTTCTTGGGGTAGACCAGATCCCCACCTCTGAGCAGGTGCATAACCTGGGTGGAGCTTGACACTGGTTTGACCTCCATTATCAGGTGTCTGCAGTAGTCAAGACTTCATTTTCCATCTTAGAAACATCTCCAGGATTAGGCACCTGGTTCCACCTGGCGATTTGCCGGTTTTGGTCCACGCCTGTGGTGACATCACGTCTTGATTATTACGCTCCCTGTACCTAGGGCTTGCTGGGGTTGAAATCCGCCGCTTGCAGCTAGTGCAGAATGCTGCAGCACGTTTGTTGACTGGGGTGTCTAGAAGATCTCACATCACCCCTGTGCTGCGCACTCTGCACTGGCTGCCTATACAGTGGCGGATCACCTTTAAAGTGGGTCTTTTGAATTACAAAGCCCTACACGGCTTAGGTCCCGACCACCTGAAAGAGCTTCTGGTGCCTTACGCCCCTCTGAGACAGCTCTGCTCGGCTGACGAGGGGTTGCTGGAGATTCCGAGGGTGAATTTGAAGTCCTCTGGAGCCCGTGCGTTTGGCTTTGTGGCTCCCACCCTTTGGAATTCTCTGCCCCGCCAGCTCCGAGAAAGTACAACTGTGGAGGGGTTTAAGAAGGCCTTAAAATCATTTTTATGGATTCAGGCCTTCTCTGTTGTATTTTAAATCGTTTTATTTATTTATCTGTTGTATTGTTATTGTTGTCCTTGATTATGATAAATGTATGAAGACTGTAAAGCGCCTTGAAATATTTGACAGGCGCTTAATCAAATAAATTTTATTATTATTATTATTATCTTTGTGTTACCATTTCTGATTAACAGGTCTTCACTGCCCACTTTGTTTATCCCCCTCAGTAACTTGTAAGTTTCGATCAATCTGTTCTCTCTCCCTGGCCTCTCGTGTGTATATACTTGGGTCTGCCAGCCACTCATATGATCTGCCCTGCTGGCCTGGTATCATCTTGGTGACCCTAGGCTGCACAGTTGTAAGCATATCCTTGTCCTTCCTCAGGTGTGGGCTCCAGATCTGGGCACATTATTCTAGACAGGGCCTCACCAGGGACCGGTACTGTGGCAATATCCCCCCATCATCCTTGTACTTCGCTAAAGTTTCCAGCAATCTTACTTTGAGAAATGGCGCTTGCAGCAGGTTACACCCTTAGGACTGAAGCTGGCAGGTGCCAGGACCCCATGGAAATTTTCTAGCTAGCAGTATTCAGTGGGGGACCGCCTCCAACGTCGGTCCCGCCCCCGACGTCAGGCATAGTACATAAGGAGGCGGTCCCCCAGAATCCCCAGTTCTTTTCCCGCCGTCGACTCGCCAGCATCGGCCACTCAGTCTCTACCTAGTGCACAACAACTTAGAACTTCTAGAGTTTCTTCAAACTGATGTCCTTTCTAACTCCTTCACTTGAGGGACACCTTTCCAAGTGTGCCTACGGAAAACAGATCCCTTTTAAGGATCCTCATTCCTCCTGCGTGCGGTGCTTAAGCCCAGGCCACAATACCAAGGCCTGCACCTTTTGCAAAGGGTTCAACAGCCGCACCAGGATCTGCCATTAGAAGGCACTTCAGGCTTATCTGCTGGAAGAAAAACTGAAAAGGATGGACCAAGAACCTTCCTCCAGGGGCGATTCTTCTTCCAAGGCCCATAAACACCAGGACAAACACCAGGAGAAAGTATGGTCCAGATCCCTGAACCGGGCCTCAGACTCCCATAGCTCAGGCTCCACTAGATCGGGCCACTCTCCCTCCAGAGCTCGGTCTCAGTCCCCTCCGGTCAAAGTCCGGGCTTCAGGCGGTTCTTCGACTCTCCAGCCCATCAAGACTTCAAGGCCCTCGGCTTCCTCCACTCCCTCTCGGGCCTCTTCCAAGTCTTCCGAACGCCATAAGTCTTCCTCATCGACCCGACGTCGGGACCCCGACTCCAGATCGGTCTCCCAGCCTCCCAGAGGTCCGGATCCACCACCAAGGAAGACCAAAAACCTGACGTCCCTAAAGCGGACGTCGGACTCAATGTCGGCCAAGCACCCGACGTTAGCCAAGCATACAAAGTCAGCTAGGCGTTCGCCAGAACCGAGGACACCAGTCAGGCACCAGACGCCGGCTGGACATTCTCCAGCCCCGAAGGCATTGGCCAAGCGACCGACGTCGGCCTCGCATTCACCGGAGCCGAAGACCACACCCCAGTCACCGGTGGACACCGGTTACAGGGATTCCACAGAGGAGGACACTACACTGCCCAAAGACCAGGTGGGCGACACTGAGGATGCCGGGCTCCCGAGGGAACCTTCGCCCACCCTGGAGACACCCGCGGACCCGATGCCCGACCCCAGCGATGGACCACCGGTGCCAGGCCCTTTGTCTGGCATGAATCTACAAGAAGTAAAGGATCTCTTTACTTTCTGGTGGGACACCATCCGAAGGATGTGGTCCCTGTAAATCCTCCTCCTCCTCCTACCCCTTCACCTCCTACACCCCCTCCTCCATCTAAGGGGCCAGCAGGACGACCACCAACCCCTAAGGAGCAGACTCCACCTCCTAGGGGTAGATCCACAGACAGGAGAAGGCCTCCCTCAAAATCTCCATCAGGGTCCCCCAGCCCCAAGGGACCCAGATGTCATCAGTACACTCCGTCAGGGGAGGACCCCAGATCGGATACCTCGGATTATTTCAGATCTTCTTCTCCACTCAGCATTCCATCACCTGACCCACATGACCTTCCCAGGTCTCCTCCGGATGATCCCTCTTTCGCTGAGATCATGAGGCACATCCAGGACAACATGGGGTAGGATGCTGAAGACCTTGACCCCGAACGACAGCGCCTTGCCCGTTATCTTCGGCAGAAAGACCCAAAGCCTGTGGTAATGTCACCCTTGGCGGACACCTTCGCGGACGTCATCAAGGCTGCATGGAAGCGTCCGCAGTCCATTCCCGCTATGCTGAAGAAAGCTGACCACCTGTACAAGGCCCCAAGAGAGGACCAGTACTTGGCTCAACAACCTCTGGCAGACTCCCTGGTCATTATGGCATCGCATGACCATTCCCAAAGACCTCAACATATGAGCACACAGCCACCGGACCAGGAATCCAAACAATTGGATGCCCTGGGGAGGTGCACTTATGCGGCTGCTACATGCACCATCAGGTCCCTGAACTACCTAACCCACATGGTACAGTTTCAGAATGCCCAGTAGGAACAGGGCCAGGACCTGATCGATAAACTTCCGGATGGTGATCAGAAGGCGGAGCTCCTAAACCTTCTCCGCACAGGGTCTGATGTGGGTACCCAAGTACTACGAGCCACATAAGATTCTGCAGACTTGTCTGCCAGAGCTGCAGCTTCAGGCATTTGTCTCCGGAGACACTCTTGGCTCTGTGTCTCCGGCTTCACCCCGGACATACAGAGGAACATTCTTGACGTCCCCTACAATGGCGAAGTACTCTTTGGTGAACCCTCGGAGAAGGTTATCACCAAACTCCAGGACACTGGGAAGGCAGTCAGGTCTGTACAGGCCATGTACAGATCCAGGCCTGGTTCCTTTCATAGGAACCAGAGCTGTTTTTGCAGCTGGCAACAATGGCAGCAGCCACGTTACGGCCAGCAACAAAGGGGCACCTTTCAGCGTAAAGCCCAGGCTAAGTCATCCCCAGGCAGAGGCCAACACTACACCAAACCAGCCCAGCCTGCAGGGACCAGTGCTGCCACAGCATGACTCCTTCCCGGCCCACGCCCCTCCTCTGGATCAACGGGCACAAAAGGTCGGGGGTCGCATCGCTCGCCACTTTTTAGGGTGGCAGTCGATTACCGCTGACCAGTGGGTTCTCCAACTGGTCAAGAAAGGTCATTTCATAGAATTTTTCGACCACCCACTGGCAAGACTTCCCCTGCTTTCCTGCTACTTGGGTCAGCACGCCCTGCTCATACAGCAGGAGGTGCTCACACTTCTCAGAAAAGAAGCTATAGAGCAGAGGGGTGCAGGATATTATTCTCACTTCTTTCTGGTTCCAAAGAAAACAGGGGACCTCCGTCTGATACTGGACCTCAGCGATCTCAATGAGTCGGTCCTGTACAAACGCTTCCGTATGGTGACCCTCCCAGGTCTGATTCACTTGCTCAAGCAGGACGCCTTTCTAGCGTCCTTGGACATGCAGGATGCTTACCTGCATATACCCATTGCTCAAGTGCACAGGAGGTTTCTGCACTTCGAGTTTCAGGGCCACCACTATCAGTTCCGAGCCCTCCCCTTTGGACTGTCATTGGCACCTTGGGTATTCACGAAGTGCATGGCGGTCGTAGCGGTGACTCTGAGGAGACAAGGCCACTATGTGTTCCCCTACCTGGACGACTGGCTTCTCATGGCACCCTCTCGGGAGGCCCTGATGTCCGCCATTCATTATACTCAGTCTCTGTTCGAGAGTTTGGGCATCATTATCAATCAAGTGAAGCCACGCCTAGTTCCGTCACAGACTCTGCAGTTCATAGGCGCAGTTCTGGACACCGTCCAGGGGAAAGCTTTCCTCCCCCAGGACAGAGCGGAACACATCAGATCCCTCATCAGGGACATGTTGGTGAAGAAAACCGTTCCTGCCAGATTGGTCCTTTGCCTGCTCGGACACATGGCTGTGGCTATTGCAACAGTCCCCCTAGCCTGTCTCCACATGTGGGTGACCCAGTGGATGTTACGGATCCAATGGGATCAAAGGCAAGACCATTTGCAGCTCCCAATCCTGATCACGAAGGCCGTAATCCGGGATTGGCAATGGTGGCTAGATCCGAAGAATTTATTGGCGGGAGTCCCCTTCATTGCGCCGTCTCCAATTGTGACACTCTCCACGGACACCTCAGGGCTCGGATGGGGAGCACACCTCGACGGTGTCCGGTCTCAGGGCCTGTGGACAGCCCAAGAAACTCATCTCCACATAAATATCCTGGAAATGAGAGCTGCTTCACGCCTTCAGGCCTTCCAGTCGGAGATTCCACGGTACCCTTCTGTTACAAACAGACAATTCGCGGTGATGTATTACTCAATAAAAGGAGGCACCCATTCCTACCCGCTTTGCAGGGAGGCCATGAGGGTGTGGGATTGGATTTGGCGACCCGGTGCAAACCTCATTGCCGCTCATGTCCCAGGAGTGGACAATGTCATCGCAGACGGCCTGAGCCGCTCTCAGGCCAGAGTCCACAAGTGGGAACTACTTCAGGAGGTAGCAGAGGATCTGTTTTGCAGATGGGGACACCAGAGTTAGACCTTTTCAGGCCCCCATCCAATCCAAAACTGCCCAATTTTTGCTCGCTAGATCCAGGGCCTGTGTTTTCTACAGACGCGTTGTCCCTCTCCTGGGCGGACAGATTCCTCTAAGCCTTCCCCCTCTTTCCGTTGATCCAGAGGGTTCTTCTGAAACTTCGCAAGGAGCAAGCGATGCTGGTACTTATCACGCCATTTTGGCCCTGGCAGATCTGGTTCTCTCTACTACATCAGCTGTCCCGGGAACCTCCAGTGCCTCTGCCAATCAGCTCCCACTTGCTGTCTCAGGAGGTGGGTTCCTTGGTTCATCTGGACCTTCGTTTGCTGAACCTACACGCTTGGCTCCTAGAGACATAGCCATGATGTGATATGGGGTCTCGCAAGAGGTAGCAGACGTTCTTGCTGCTGCTAGGAAACCGGCTACCCATGCTACTTACGCCATGAAGTGGCGTAGATTTTGTATATGGGTTCAGGCATGCATTTTTTTGCCTATGGATTGTCCAGAAAGGTTGGTCTTGGGCTACCTCCTGTCCCTTTTTCAGACAGGCTTGGCCTACTGCTCGATTAAGGTACATCTCTGTACCATTTCAGCCTATCACATTCCTGTAGGCCAATGCACCATATCTCAGTTGGACATGGCACGAGCCTTCCTGAGAGGTGTTCTCCACCTTAGGCCTCTGATTAAGGATCCGATTCCGCCATGGGATCTACCCTTTGTCCTGGAGCAGCTTATGCTGCCACCCTTTGAACCAGCCGCGGATTGTGAGCTACATCTTCTTACTTGGAAGACATTGTTTTTAGTTGCTGTCACCTCGGCCAGAAGAATTTCTGAACTTCATGCACTTATGTGCAAAGAACCTTATTTGGTTTTTCACCAAGACATGTTATCCCTATGGACTAATCCTAAGTTTCTGCCTAAGGTGGTCTCAGCTCTCACCCTTAATCAGGACATCGATCTACCAGTGTATTTCCCCAAGTATTCTAATCGAGGAGAGGCCCTGTTGCACAATTTAGATGTGCATAGGTGTCTCCGATACTACCTGACCAGAACCAAACACCACCGAAAATCGGACCAGCTTTTTGTCTCCTTTGCCCACAGGATGATGGGAGCTCCTGTTTCCAAACAGTCGCTGTATAGGTAGCTCATTCAGTGTATCACGTTCTGTTACCAGAAGCGCAACAAACCCTTACCGGGCACGGTTAAGGGTCATTCCACAAGGGGGGTGGCTACCTCCTTTGTGGTCCTAAAGAATGTGTCCACCTCGGCCATTTGTGCTGCAGCTATTTGGAGCTCCATGCACACTTTCATCAGGCATTATAGCCTTGATATTGCATCGAGGCGAAGAGCAGGTTTTAGTCTAGCAGTCCTTCAAGGACTTCTGTCCTAGGTTTACGTTCTGTTAAGTATCTCTACCTTCCCTCCTCCCAGTGGTGTGAGATTTCCATTATTGCTTGGGAATCAGTCCTAATGGTGTAACCTGCTGCAAGAGCTGTTTCTCGAAGTAAGATAGTACAGTTGCGTAAGAACTTACCGTAACAGTAGATCTTTGAGAACAGCTCTTGCAGCAGGTACTTTCCCTCCCACCATCCCCGCTGGAGGTAGATTCTAATTCCAATATCCTTCTCCTAGGATCAGGTGTTCTCAGCATCTCTGATTGCCATTTGATGGCGGATCCTCAGTCTCCTCTTCTGATGCCATCCAGTGGCCGGGAGTCTCCGGCGGGAGAACTGGGGATTCTGGGGGACTGCCTCCTTATGTACTATGCCTGACGTCGGGGGTGGGACCGATGTCGGAGGCGATCCCCCGCTGAATACTGCTAGCTAGAAAATTTCCATGGGACCTGGCACCTGCCGGCTTCAGTCCTAACGGTGTAACCTGCTGCAAGAGCTGTTCTTGAAGATCTACTGTTATGGTAAGCTCTTACGTAACTGTACTTCTCCTTGACTTTATTTAGATGAGGGCTCCTCTGTGGATTTTTGCTGCTAATATGCATCACCTTGCTTTTTTTTTGGAGGGGGGGCATTAAGTTTCAACTGCAATATTCTGGACCACTGCTCCACACTACACATCTCTTCATGTCGCTTACTCCCTCATCGGTGTCTGCCCTCCAATAGAGTTCGGTGTTGCCTGCTAACAGACTTAATTTACCATTCAGTTCCACTTCTGTGTCATCAGTGTACATATTGAAAAGTACCTATCCTAGAACTGAACCCTGGGGCACTCCACTTGAACTTTTCTAACATCAGAGAATTTGGCATTTAGGGCCACTCTCTGGGTCCTGCTTGGCAACCAGTGACAGTCCACCTAGTTATTTTGTTCCCTGGTGCCCTATAATTTGTACACATTTTCTGTAAGGCACTGAATCACATGCATTGCTGAAGTCTAGGTATACGATATTGATTAGTAACTGAGAAAAGTGTGAGGGTTGCTCAGTCCCACAAAGGACTGTAAATGCTATCACTAACTGAAGATTCAGTGCAGTGTAAAGCAGGGTGTTCCCCTGTGAATGCTGAACATTGCTGTATTGCTAATGTTTCACACAGGATAAGAATCGTTGCAGCTGCCTCACTCGCTAACACCCCAAGCACTCACATGTCTTCCACTTCTCTACCTGCACTTCTCACACCTTACTGCTCTGGTTGGGTATGTTGGTCTCTTGTGTATCCTCTGGTCAATGGTGTCTCCCCTATTTGTAGCCACCAGGACATGGTATCCCTGTATTACTGCAATGTTTCAAAATTGTTAGCTATACTTTGCATTTGTTCCCCTCTCTGGAGTTCTACTGATGCTGTGTTCCTAACTATGTGCAGTCTTTTGTTATGTACCACATGTCATGTGTAACCTTGTAAATAGTAGTACTACTACTGTATTGTCTCTACCCCTGCCTTACGGCCCAGGTCATGCCTGAAAACGGTCCACTGGACCAGTGCACCTACCCGGTTATCAAAGTCATAAATAAATAAATAAATAAATGAAACACCGTATCTCATTCTTTATTGTGACATTTTGTGCAAAATGTTACTGGCATGCAGATGTTCAGTGTCCACAGGGGAACACATTTAAGCAACGAACGTGGTAGAAGGCAGGAAAAATGGGCAGACTAGATGAGCCAGGTGGTCCTCATCTGCCGTCAAATTTCTGTGTTTCTATGTTTCTACACACTCCCTCCTGCTCTTGTCAGTCCCCTATCTGATCCTACTCTATTATACTATGATAAATTGTACTGTTTCCTATTTTATTTTGAACCAGTTGTTAATACCTTGTATGCTTATTTTTGTATTTCCTGATCTTACTTCGAGATTCGCTCTTGCAGCAGGTAACACCTTTTGAACTGAAGCCGGCAGGCGCCAGGACCCCACAGAAATTTTCTAGCTAGCCGTACCCAGTGGGGACCGCCCCCGACATTGGCCTGCCCCCAATGTCACAAATGGCATAAAAGGGGCGATCCCCCAGCCCATCCCTAGTTCTTTTCCCGCTGTCGACTGCACAAGTTGGAACTCTACGGACACCTTCAGCTAGTTGACTGCCATCTTTCTGCGTTTTCAATGCCGTCTTTGTTTTATCATTTTTTCCAAATGTATGTCCTCTTCTTCTCCAACTTTTTCCATCGAGAGATGCCTTTCCAAGTGTGCGTACGGCAAGCAGATCCCACATAAAGACAGCCATTTGGCTTGCCTTTTTTGCCTGGGCCAGACCATGTTATTGAAGGCTACCAGCACTACCGTGATTTCAGACCACACACGTGGCTCTGGCGCCAGAAGACCCTCAAAGCTTCCTGCTGAAAAAGCAGCTATCTGCCATGGAGAAAGAACTTCATTGCAAAAGCTCTTCTTCTTCTTCTCCTTCCTCCTCATCATTTCATAAAGAAAAGAAATTGAGTGGCAAACACAAGTACCAGGAGAAACAGAAGGAGAAGTCCCAGGCAGAAGTCTGCTCTCGGTCCCCGACGACTTCAGTGACCCCCTTCTCCTCCAGGCAGGCCTCCGGGCATCTGGTCTCTAAACCTCCTTCCCTCATCTCCGTTATGGGAGAAGGCTTTTTAGGGTGCGGGAAGTCCTCCCACACCTCTCAGCCACTGAAGTTTAAGCCCATCACCTCTGTGGGCCCTAAGCCTAGTGTTTTGTCTGGTGACTCTTTGGGCGGCAGGCTGTTGTCTGTCACCCTCCCGGCCAGGGTATCTGCCAAGTCCGCTCTGACATCAGGGGCTGTTGCTAACAGGTGGCACCTGGGACAGTCGCCCTCTTCCTCTGGAAGCAGTGGGCGTACGTCCCACTCAGCAGTTTCTCCTCCTCCACAGTTGACTCCACCTAGGCATCCGCTAGCTAGTTTTCCAGCCCGGCCTCCACATACATTGGGGCCATTGACGCCTGGCCTCACCAAACCCCCCCCCTGAAGAGTCTTATGCCACCGCAGATGCAGGTTGACTGTGGTGCACCTAGTGAGCTGATGCCTGGGGACCAGACGCCAGATGACCGGATGTCGGATCCGCTACCTCCAATGCCTGGGGACACTCCCTTGGTCCCGATGCCAGAGGACCTGGGACAGACCACCCTGATGCTGGGGTTACCCGAGCCGGATGACCTGACTCCAGAGCCATCTAAGCCAGCCCTTCCCCCCCGCCAGATACTCCAGCTCCACCACAGGGCCTCAATGAACTGTTTGCAGCATGGTGGGCCTATTTTAAAGATGAAGAAGGCCCCACAATCCCTGCTAAGCCATCTTCCCAGGGACCTCCTCCAGTCAAACCCTTGGGCCGCCCTCCTGACCTGCCTCCCAAGGAACCAACGCCTGACAAAGAGCTCACTCCTCCCAGGGAACGGCCGCATAAGCCTCCAAGGTAGTCTTGCCCATCCAGCCAAAGGGATTTGGGCTATCCGTCCGACCTGTATGTCAGGAAGGACACCCCATGCTCCCTGCCTGACGACCCTTCATTTATGGATGTGATGCGTCACATCCAGTAACACAATGGATGGGACATGGAAGACCTCAACCCAGAACGAAACAGGTTGGCCATCTTTCTTCGAAGAAGGATGCCCTACCCATGGTAGTCCCTCCAGTGGTCGACTCCTACAAGTACACCAACAAACTTGCTTGGAAGTGTCCTTTCTCAACCCCAACCATATCCAGAAAGTCAGACCGTTTGTATAAAGTCCCCCAGGAAGACCCTTTTTATGGGGAACAACCTGAGGCAGACTCTGTTGTGCTCAATGTCGCCCATGATAGATCCAGACAGCTGCGTCACCTCAGTACACAAACCCCAGATAAGGACTCCAAGCAGTTCAATTATCTGGCCAGGAAAGTTTCTTCCTCCTCTACTTGTGTCATCTGGTCACAGAACTTCCTTGCCCACATTACAGTACAGTACCAGAATGCCCTGTGGGACAAGGTACTGGAGATTGTTCAGACCATGACAGACTCTCCCGGCCGGGCGGAGCTTATGGCCATTATGAAGTCAGGCTCGGACGTCAGTAATCATGGGTATCCGGGTATCTTACGATACTGTGGACTTGGTGGGTAGAGCCGCTGCTTTTGCTGTCTGTATCTGCCCATACTTGTTATTCCATGGAACCCACAGCAAGTACAAGGACCATGAGCTCATAATTAATAACCACGAAGGCGTCAATCTTGAGCAGGTGGATATGTTTAAATATCTAGGCCTGACCCTTGACTGCTCCCTGTCATATACCAAACACATTGACAATATCGCTAAAACTGTGAACTCCCGTATAGGGCTACTATAAAAGCATAAACATTGCCTAACGGCTGAAGCCCTGAACCTCGCTATCCAGAGCTCTGTTATCTCAACTATTGACTACGGGCTTGTTATATATGGATCCGCTACTGATACTGCACCCCGGCGCATAGCTGTAGCCCTTAATAAGGCATGTAGACTCCTTATTTCAGCCGCCCGCCTTTCTCACACGTATGACATTTACGAGCAGGCTAACAGGCTCCAGCTATCTGGCAGGCTAAAGTACCAGACCTGCATCCTAGCTAAGAAGACATCACTGGGCCTTATGCCCCATGGGGTCCAATCAATATTGACCCTGCAGTGTGTATGCCGCCTAACTAGAAGATCGGACAGTCTAACCTTTACAATACCTTGCTGTCGGACCTCTCAAGCTCAGCATTCTTACCTTGTCAGAGCCTCCACCTGTTTCAACTTGCTACCTACAGAAATCTCCAACATTGCCACGATTGGTGCTTTTAAGTGTAAACTGCGTCAACACCTTGTGGCTAGTGCCTTCTGTGATTGCTTCTTATAATCCCCTCCAGGCATACTACCCTCAAGCATCCCTCCTAACTGCCTCAGCTCCTCTTCCTCTCCTACCCCCCATTACTGGGTATAGGATGACTCTGTCTCCTTTTCTTTTTCATCCACCCTTTCCTTCTCCCTTGCTGTTTCCCATCTACCACATACCCAACGCAATGCCCTCCCCATTTCTCCCGTCCTCCCTCTCTCTGTCTCCCATACCACCCCCTCACCACCACTCTTCTTTCTCTTTTCCCACTAACCCACTCCTAACAAAATTTCACTGAGCCGCCTATGACTTGTACTGTATAATTAACTCGCAACACAATTCCTTGACAATGCCTTTGGCTGCTATTATTGTAACCTTATTTTTTTTTTTTTGTAAGTTCCATTGTAATGATCATGTTATGTTTTGTACCTTATTGTCCTTCTTGCCTTGACGTGGAACCTTTGTAAAAGAGCCCTCGGCTCAAAGATGTCATCCGAAATACAAATAAATAAAATAAAATAAATAAAAACTATTGGCTGAGAGTCTTCGGGTTCGCCCAGGACATCCAGTCCAAAATAATGGATGCCCCTTTCAGAGGGCCAGTTTTATTCAGGGAAGACACCCAGAATATCATTTCCCATTTGCAAGAGGCTGGGAAAGCCATTGGGTCAGTGTGTGCCATGTACAGGCCCAAGCAGCAACCTAAACAGTCCTTTTGTAAGAATGGCTGACAGCAATACAGAGGACAGCAGCAGCAACAACAGTGGGCAGGCTTCAAGTGCAAGGCCTCCACCCCTGCTTCCAGAGTTTTGGCCCCTCAGGCCCCAAGAACCTCTCAACCCACTCTCCCTCTCCCCAGCTCCTCTGCCCGAGTTGTTGCCCGATCCCCCTCCAGCAGCTGAGGCCTTGGGGGAGGCAGTGGGGGGTCGATTCTCCTTGCACATCGAAGGGTGACACCAAATAACATCAGATTTCTGGGTTATGCAGCTCTTCAAGAGGGAGCACACTCTCGAATTTACAGAGATTCTTCCAGTCAACGCTCCAATGCAGTCTTCCTGCTCTCCAGCCCACAGCATCCTCATAGTAGAGGAAATCCAGGCTTGCCTTCAAAAGAAGGTCTTAGAGCCTGTCCCCCTGAAACAGCGAGGGACAGGATTTATCTCCCACTTCTTCCTCGTACTGAAGAAGACGGGAGATCTCCATCCCATCCTGGACCTAAGCCACCTGAATCAGTACATCGAGTACAAGAAATTCAGGATGGTTACCTTGACAGGCCTGCTACCTCTGCTCCACTAAGGGGATTGGCTGTGCTCCCTAGACATGCAAGATGCATACCTCCACATTCTGATCTTCCAGCTGCACAAGAGGTTCCTGCGCTTCCGTTTTCAGTGGCATCATTACCAGTTCAGGGTTTTGCCCTTCAGTCTGTCCTCAGCACCGAGGGTGTTTACCAAGCGTCTCGCCGTGGTAGCCGCAAGTCTCAGGAGGCAGGGGCATTATGTCTTCCTCTACCTCGACGACTGACTTCTAACCACTCCCTCTTGGGACCAGCTTGAAGGGACCCTTCGAGATACCTTCTCCCTCTTTCAGGACCTAAGGGTCACGTTAAATCTCCCCAAGTCCTCCCCCTGGCCAAGTCAGCGGCTTCAATACATAGGAGCAATCCTGGACACGGCACAAGGCAAGGTCTTTCTCCCCCAGGACAGAGCAGAGCACCTTCAGTCCCATGCTCAGCAGTTACTCTCAACTCACCAAGTTCCAGCCCAGGCAGTACTCCGACTGTTGGGCCATATGGCAGCAGCCAGTGCCACAGTCTCCATGGCCCGACTTTACATGAGAATGATTCAGTATAATCTCAGAGTTCAGTGGGACCAGAGGTCAGATGACCTGGACCAGCCGGTCCTAGTATTCAACCCAGTCGCACAATCCCTGACATGGTGACTCGATGCTTCCAACCTTTCCAGAGGGGTTTCCTTCAGGACAGAATCTCCCACCCAGATCCTGACCACAGATGCATTGGGCCAGGATTGGGGAGCTCATTTGGGCACTCGCCAGACTCAGGGATCCTGGACTCAGCAAGTGCTTCACCTCCACATCAATGTTTTGGAGATGAGGGCAATCCTTTACTCCCTCCAAGCCTTTCAGACAGTCCTACTTCAGGGCCTTCTGCTGACACAAACTGACATGTTGGTGGTGTTTTATTTCAGTAAGCAAGGTGGAACACACTCTTATCCTCTCTGCAGAGAAGCCATGAGAGTGTGGACTTGGGCAGTGTACCATCAGCTGGAGCTCTCAGCAGGCTACATCCCAAATGTTCACAACACTCTGGCAGACAGCCTCAGTTAGACTCCGTCCAGGGCACATGAGTTTCTTCCCGCTGTGGCGGGGAAGGTTTCTTTATACCTTCCCTCATTTCCCACTTCTGCAACGGGTACTCATCAAGTTGCAGTCAGAGGGTGCAGAAATGATCCTGGAGGCTCCGTTCTGGCCTCGACAGATCTGGTTCTCACTGTTATAGCAATTGGTGGTGGAACCTCCGGTGCCCTTGCCCTTTCAGTCAGACTTGCTCTCCCAGGAGCTGGCCTCCCTGGTCCATCCAGATCTCAGATCTCTGCATCTGCATGCATGGCTCCTGCAGACCTAGCCATCTCCAGGTTTGGGGTTTGCTCCAGGGTAGCAGACATCCTAGTGGCAGCCAGGAAACCCTCCACTAGGGTGACCTACGCTATGAAATGGAAAGGGTTCTGTGTTTGGGACACATTTGGACCCATTCACCTGCCCAGTGAATTTGGTGCTGGAATATCTTCTCTCCCTTTCAGATGCAGGACTCAGCTACTCTTCTCTAAAAGTGCACTTGTCTGCCCTTTCTTCATACCATGTGCCTATTGAAGGCAAGTATGTTGTACAGCTGGACCTTGCCCACACTTTTCTGTGGGGCATCTTACACTTGAAATCTCCCATTTGGGATCCTGTCCTGCCTTGGGACCTTTTGTTTGTTTTAGAGAAGCTCACTCTGCCGCCCTTTAAGGCTGCCGTGAGCTGCTCTTTCTGTCATGGAAAGTGTTATTTTTAGTTGCCATTACTTCTGCTCGAAGAATTTCCGAGCTTCAGGCCCTGATATGTAAAGAGCCTTATTTGGTTTTCCACAAGGACAGGGTGTCCTTTGCAGACTAATCTTAAGTTTCTGCTGAAGGTGGTCTCAGCATCTATCTTGAATCAGGATATCCTCCTACTGGAACATTACCCAGAGTACTCGAACCAAGGGGAAGCTTTGTTACATATTCTGGATGTCCACAGGGTGCTCCATTATTATTTGGAATGCACCCGTCCAGTTCGCAAATCTGATCAGTTTGTTTCCATCGCTCCCAGAATGGTGGGGGCTCCAGTTTCTACACGGTGTTTATCCAAATGGTTGGTTAACTGCATTGTGTTTTGCTACAACAGACTTTTACCGGGCTCGGTTAAGGGTCATTCTACCATGGGCATGGCTGCTTCTTTTGCCTCACTTGAAAAATGTGCCTGCTGCTGACATTTGTGCAGTGGCAACTTGGAGTTCTGTCCACACCTTTGTGAAGCACTACAGTCTAGACTTTGCTTCTCGCTGCAGGGCTGGCTTTGGACTCGCAATCCTTCGAGAGCTTCTGTCCTGATTTCCTTTGAGGAGACTTAACCTCCACCATTCTGCCCAGGATTTCTTCTCTACTGTTTGGGACTCTGTCCTAAATGTGTTACCTGCTGCAAGAATGAATCTCATAGTAAGATAGTACAGTTACGTAAGAACTTCCTGTAACAGTAGATCTTCGAGAGGAGCTCTTGTAGCAGGTAGGGTATTTCCTTCCCTCCTTCCCCCCGGTGTTTTTTTTCCTCCATCTCAGATACCTTCATTCCTCAGTTCTCCTTTTTTATCTCACTTGCTGGTCTCCAGCGGTGGAACTGGGGATGGGCTGGGGACCACCTCTTTTATACCATGTGTGATGTCGGGGGTGGGCCAAGGTCGGGGGCAGTCCCCCACTGGGTACTGCTAGCTAGAAAGTTTCCATGGGTTCCTGGCATCTGCCAGCTTCAGTCCTAAAGGTGTTACCTGCTGCAAGAGCTCCTCTCGAAGATCTATTCTTACGGTAAGTTTTTACATAACTGTTCTTTCCCCTCTGCTCCAGGTCGCACCTGGAAACAAGCCTTTGGCTCATTATGCCTCTCCTGGTTACCTATTTTCAACAAAATAAATAAACATCACTTTGTGTTTTTTGCCATTGAATTTTAGCTGCCATATTCTGTAACACTGCTCCACACTTTCCACAGATCTCTTCATGTTGTTTATTCACCCATTAGCAGGGCCACCAGAAAATGACGGAAAAAGTATTTTCAAAAATGTTAGCGCTCTTACCTCCAGACAGGGTCGAGAATCTTTCATCCTTTACCAAATCATCTAGAGTTGGGCAGTAGCTCCCAGCCTAGGATTTACTCAGGTTTTAGGGCTTCATGGCCTCCTCCATTGCCATTTTGTACTGGGCCTGCTGGAGTATGAGAGCCATCCAGTGGAAACTGGGCGCCAGTGATCTGAACTGCGCTCAGCCCTGAATCAGTCAGTTTGGGTGACCTGGCTAATGCTGGATGCCATCCATTGGTAGCTGTCCCTGTCTAACCTCTCAGAGGGAATTCCATTCGTCTGGTCAGAGCCCTTGGTTGCATTGTGATGGATATGTCGCTGGGGTGTGCATCTGATTGACTACAGGGTGCAGACCTGGTGGCCCTTTTTTTTTTATGTATTGTCTGTTTATGCACCCTTCTCTCCATGGTTGCCGCTCTCTTCTGGGTATCCTATGCTCTCTCTGCCCACCCCCAGTACCTCCCATAAATCTAGCAGACCTTACACCCATGCTGCCTCGGCCTACCCCCCCCAGGCAGGGAGGAGGGGAATCCCGGGACTTCCCCCTTCAGTCCATTAGTGAGTGTCGGGCAGTCTGAACAGCTCCCCACAAGAGCCGGGTTATGGTGTCTGGGAGCTGGATCCCTTCTACGCCAGCATTTGCGGTGCTTTTTCCTTGTTCTGGTGCCACCCCTCAGGACATTGGCATGCTAGGGCAGCCAAGGGGCGGAGCACATTGCAACGTGCAATCACTCCAGTTCCCGACCGATGTCCTCCCACCCGTTTCCTGCCGTCCCACCACCCGTAGTCACCCAGATGGCAGTAGAGCAGCGGGACATGCAACCCACCCTCATCCTCCTCCTCGGAGGAGAGCAGCCTATGGGCACTCGATCCTCCTCCCTCCAGCCGCTCAAGTCCGGTCCTGAACCTGGGTCACTGGCACTGTGAACGGTAACCCTACCGCTATGCCAGCAGGCCAGCTAGACCTAGTGGCCTTGATCGCAGAGGCTGACCTGGACATAGTACCAATAACCGAGACATGGTACACTGGAAACCATGACTGGGAGGTAACAACCAGGTTATGATTTTTTCAGGAGGGATAGAGAGGTTAAAAAGGGAGGGGGTATAAAGGCAACTGCAGTACAGGGAAGGCAGGGGGAGGCTGAGGCACTGTGGGTCATCCTTGAGACAGGCAACAGAACAGCAGTTCGCACAGGTGTGATCTACAGGCTTCCAGCACGGGGAGACTAGTGAAAGACATCCACAGGATGTCAGCAAAAGGGGAGTTACTGCTGCTGGGTGATTTTAATTTGCTGGATGTGAATTGAACCATCCCGGGAGCTGGCTCAGCAAGGAGCCGAGATATCCTGGAATCCTTGCAGGGAGCAGGCCTCAGGCAGTTAGTGCTATAGCCCACCAGGGTCAATGCAGTTCTGGACCTAGCACTGACAAACTGGGACAGAATCATGGAAGTCTAGGTGGAAAGACATCTAAGGTCCAGAGACCACCACATGGTGTGGTTTAGTACGAGTACAGTGTCGCAGTCAAGCCAAACAAGGCTGAAGGTCTTGGATTTTGGGAGGATTGACTTTACTAGGATTGGGATATATATCAAAAAAGCCCTGGCAAGGAAGGAAGTCAGGGATGCAGTTGAGGAACAGTGGGCAAACCTAAAAGGAGCCATAGTGGAGGTGACAAACCAGTGCACTGAACAGAGAGACGAGGGCAAGAGAAGGCAAAAACCACTACGGTTCTCAAAGAATGTGTCAAAGAAAGTAAGGGCCAAAAAGTTGGCTTTCAAAAACTACAAGGGGACGCAGAAGGAAAAGGATGGGGAGGTGTATTTAATTAGACACAGAGAATCAGGGAAAGTGGTTAGGAGGGCAAAGGTGCAAACAGAGGAGATAATAGCTCAGATGGTAAAGAAAGGGGATAAGACATTCTATAGGTACATTAGTGAAAGAAGGAAGACCAGGGGTGGGATTGTAAGGCTCAAAGGAGAAGGAGGGGAAAGTGTGGAAGGGGACCTAGAAAAAGTATCAGTACTGAACAAATACTTTTGTTCGCTGTTCACAGAAGTAGGGGAGTCAGAGGGACCACAGCTAGGTATCAGAAACCAAGGAGTGTGTGTGTGTGTGTGTGTGAGTGTGTGTGAGAACACCAGTCCATTTACAGAACAGAGTACTAGAAAAACTCACAAAACTGAGGGTGGACAAAGTAATGGGACCAGATGGCGTACTTTCTAGGATATTAAAGGAACAATGGGCAGTGCTGGGAGCACCACTGGCAGACCTGTTTAGCGAGTCACTCGATACAGGGGTGGTTCTGGAGGACTGGAGAAGGGCATATGTGGCCCCTCTTCACAAAAGTGGGAGCAGAGTGGAGGCTGGATAACTATAGACCAGTCAGCCTCACCTCCATAGTGGGGAAGATTATGGAAGCACTGCTAAAGGAAAGGATAGTGGAACACTTGGAATCCAGAGGAGCACAGGATCCGAGGCAGCATGGATTCACTGCAGGAAGTTCATGTCAAACAAATCTGATAGATTTCTTTGACTGGGTGATGAAGGAGGTGGATTGGGGGGGTGGACGTTGCCTACCTCGATTTCAGCAAGGCCTTTGACACCGTTTTACATAAAAAAAAACTGGTAAACAAGCTGGGTAGCCTGGGTGTGGGTCACAGGGTAGTTAACTGAGTTAGAAATTGGTTGAGGGACAGAAAGCAGAGGGTGGTGGTGGTGAATGGGGTTCAATCTGAGGAAAGGGGTGACCAGTGGGGTGCCACAAAGTTCAGTCCTGGGGCCAGTCCTTTTCAGTATCTTCATTAGTGACATTGCTAAAGGACTAGAAGGGAAGATTTGCCTCTTTCCAGATAACACCAAGATCTGCAACAGGGTGGACACTCCAGCGGGGCTGAAGAGAATAAGAAGGGACCTAGAAAAACTGGAAAAATGGTCTGAAATATGACAGCTAAGATTCAGTGCATAGAAGTGCAAAGTCATACACCTGGGGTGCAAAAACCCAGGGGAGGGTTACAGGATAAGGGGGTGAGTTCTTGACAGTCACCAAAGAAGAAAGGATTTGGGAATAATCATTTCAGATGACCTAAAGGTGGCCAGGCAGTGTGCTGAGGTGGTGGGGAGGGCCAGTGGCATGCAGGGGTGCATAGAAAGGGCGTATCACTAGTAGAAGAAGGGAGGTGGTAATGCCACTGTACAAAGCACTGGTGAGGCCTTATCTGGCGTACTATGTACAGTTCTGGAAGTCACATCTCTGTAAGGACATAGACAAGGTGGAAGCAGTTCAGAGAAGAGCAACTAAAATGGTGCGGGTTTGCACCAGAAGACGTATGAGGAGAGATTAAAGGACCTCAGTATGTATACATTGGAAGAGAGGAAAGAATGGGGTGATATGATAGAAACCTTCAACTATCTTAAGGGCATTAAAAGGTGCAGGTGGGCGACATCTTTCAGTTTAGGAGATTTACAAGAATGAGGGGGAAGGATATGAGTTAGAGGGGGGCAAGCTAAGGGGCAATGTGAAGAAGTTTTTCTTCACAGAAAGGTTGGTGGATGAATGGAATAGCCTAGCCAGGGAGGTAGTGGAAGCAAACATGGTGGGAGAATTCAAAAATGCATGGGATAGGCATACGGACACCCTAGAGTGGGGAAAGAGAGGCTAAGCTGAGGACCAAGTAGGGTCAGAGGCTGCTGATACAAGTAGGGAAACGGGCAGACTTGATGGGCCTAGCCGTCCTTATCTGCCGGCAAGTTCTATGTGTCTGTGTACACAATATCTGGTCGCTATGTGAGACTTTGCAGCATGTGATGCTATGCCAGGGTCAATTTCCGGCCCTCTGACATGACTCCCTGGGTCAGGCTCATGTACAAGACTTTCATCTTGACCTTCGGAACCTGATAATCCATCCAAAACTCCCATGAGCTTGGATAAGTTTGGATAGAGTCTGGTTGGGGTAGCGACACATAGGGCAGGCAATCCAGCGCCTGTGCCATCACCATCTAATACTCCCGCTATTATTACCTTGTCAGTGACTTGACTGACCAAGACTATTTGATTTTGATTAACAAATATTGTATGTTCATTGTAATCTAAATTTCCCTTACAGTCATGATTGGCCATCATGGGGCAATGGGCCTGTCCTAGTTCCTCAAATATTCTTACTTGTGTTTTAAAATGTCCAGTTTCCCCTATGTCTGGGACAACCCAATATTCTGCAAATGTGTCTCCTATCAGGATCTATGAGACACCATCCCAAATATTTATGTATAAATTCTGGACATGATAAATCTGTACAACTAATTATATGAATATAACCAGGGGTAGTAATTTTAATTGTCCCTGCATGACCCATGAAACAAAAGTCAAAATTTGGTTTGGTTTTTAGTTTTACACGTTCTAAATCAAAACCTCGTAACTGTATTAAGTTTAACTGAGAAGCAGGACCAAAACAGTCAGAATTCATGTTACTACAGATGTCTTTACTTGATATTAAATTCAAGAATTACAAAATATTTTTGACATTAATGCAAATAGACAGATATAATTTTTCTGAAACAGCAGTACAAGTGAAAAAATATATAAATTTCCCTTTGCATGAAAATAGATGCAATAAAAAATAAAATTATACAAGTATTATTTTGTCTAGGTCCAAATGCCTGGGCTGAAAGGCAACACTCACTCGACCAGATTTAACTAATGATGTCGACCTGAGGTCATAAAGCAGGGATGGCTCTGTGTTGTCCTCCTGTCTGCTCTTACCTTGCTGGGATATCTTGCAGAGTTATATAGTCTTAACTGGGTTGGTACTCCTGTAGTTTCTAGTTTTGGGCATAGCTTAAAAATATAGTCTTCTACGTTAGAAAGTAATTTTATATGTTAGAAGACCATCAGTTAAATGTATCAGAAGGCTATCAGTGACTTGGAGCATCTGATTAAAAAGGGACTTTTCGAGTGAATAAATGGGCTGTTACTGTTTGACGTCATGCTACAATGCATAGTATGACCGGGGAATTTTCAACCCAATATAAAAATAATAAAAATAATCCTTTTATTACTGATAACACTCACTTAGTGCAGTGAGTTATTTTTTGTAGCCCTCCCAGAGGTATGGTGGCTCACGTAGACATCTGGTTATTCATGTGGCTTAAGCCTTTACAGGAAGGACCCTTAATATGTGATTTATAATAAGAGTATTAAAAAAATGTCATGGTACATAATTCTTATTGCAAAGCATTTAGCAACTATCAATTTAAAAGTTAAAACTTAGTTATAAGCATCCATATTAATAAGCATATCAGTAAGCCTTGAATATGTTTCAGGTTTACAACTGAATAAAAAATATAGCTGTATTCAAACACCTAGTCATGAAATATTTTTGTTCAACTTTGCTGTCAGTCTGTCACAGGAGGCAGTGATGCTTGACCGTCAGGTGGCTTTGCGGTTAAGCCATTTTACAAGAAGCGTCTAAAAATGCCTTAAATGCCTTAGCTTGTAATTTATCAGAAATGGCCTCTTTAGGTGTCTGGCTTGTACTTTACTTTAAATACCCCCCAAAAATGTTTAAATTCACACTCAGTTAATTCATGTTAGCAAGCATTAACAATAATACAGAATTAAAATCATATTAGTGATCATTAAACTTGATTGTAAGTAATCAATCATTAATAAAACATGTCTAAGTATTTAGTTTAACTGTAAATGTATATTTTGGCAAGGAAGGCTGAAACCCAAACTACAGAGTGTTAATATTTAAAGCTGTTTGTTAGTTCATTGTATTTTAAAACCCTTTAAGCAAAGAATAATTTTATCTGACATGGCTTAAAATTCATTTATAATGTCCAGCAGGGGATCTCTTGGTGAGATATCTGGGACAGCCCATCTATCCATGATTTCTTCAATTTCTTGATCCATCTGTTCATTGGTCAAGTGTGTTGGGGTAAGCAGACCCACTGGGGGCTGGAGGAGTGGGGCACAGTCTGCGCAATCAACCTGCTGGAGCTCTGTGCTATCCTCCTAGTGCTGGCAGAGTTTGCCCTGCTGGTCAAGGAGCAGGTTGTCCAGGTCAACACAGACAATACAACCGCCGTGTTGTACCTGAACAAATGGTGGCATGCACTCATTTCTTCTCTTTCAGGTGTCATTGTGGATGTGGTCCCTGACTCACTTCCTGTAAAAGAACCTTGAGGTGAGGGTGAACAGTCAGCTTTCAGAGGCTCTCAGTTGTGTAGGGGAGGTATCCCATGAGTGGTCACTGCATCCGTAGGTGGTGTCCCAGGTGTTTGCCACTTGGAAACACCATTGGTGGACCTGTTTCCTTCTGGGTATACATAAAGATGGGACTGTTCTGCACCTGTCCCACTCAGCATGGCATGCTGCTTGGGGACTCATTTGCTCAGTCCTGGGTGGGCACAGGGCCTCCTTTATGCCTTCCTTTCACCCTTTGTTCACAAGCTGGATTTCAATGTGTGGAGGGACAGGGTGTTCATGATCCTGATTGCACACACTGGCCTTGTCAGTTCCGTTACCAGGATCTCCACATTCTCAGCAGGCCACTGCAGCTGCTTTCACTCCTGCTGGACTGTTGACATGGTCCGAGGGGATTGTTAGGCACCTGGACCTGCACTGCTGAGCAGCTAGAGTTCCAGGCCCATGGGCTTTACAGAAGTCATTCTCAGAGTTCTGGAAGGCATCAGTTAGTAATAGATTTGTAAGTGGAAGAGGTTTTCACACTGGTGCACTGATTGCTATATATAGTAGTATAGCACAGTGGTTTAAGGCTCTGAGCTGTAAACCTGGAGACCTGGGTTTGAGTCCCACAGCCCCCACTTGTATACTGTGTGACCCTGAGCAAGTCACTTAACTTCTTTGTGCTCCTAGGTTGCACCTGTAAACAAGCTTTCAGCTTAGTGTGTCTCTCCTGGTAAATAAATAAATAAAAATAAAATACCTGTTCCATGACGCACCTCCTCAAGTATCTCTGGTTCCTGTTGTAGGCAGAACTATGAGCTACATCCCTGAAGGTGCACATACCATGCTTAGTTTAGTGTACTAGCAGTGGCCCAGGGTAAAATGATCATCCACTTTTTCAAGGGACTAAACCATTTGTGCTGGCTGGTGTATGATCAGCCTCCACTGTGGGTCTTTCCACTGGTACTAACATGGCTGATGGGCAAGCTGCTTGAGCTAATGAACACGTGCCACCTACTGCATTTACTGTGGAATATCATGTTCTTCATCATCATCACCTCAATCAGATGGGTGAGTGAACTCCAAACGTTATCTGTAGAGTCATTTTATCTAGTTTTCCACAAGGATAAGGTTGTTCTACTCCGGTTTGAAATTTTTGCCCAAGCTGGTTTTAGAATTCAGCCTGAATTAGTCATTGATACTGCTTGTGTTCTTTCTGAAGCCATATTCCTCAGAGGCTGATCAGACCCTCCACACACTGGATGTCCACAAATCTCTGCTCTACTGTTGTGAGCTTACAGCAACATTTTGTGGTGAGGCTTGCCAGCTGTCCCCTTCCCCCTCAGTATGCTGAAGCTGCCCTTGGCAGACCTGCAGACAGTTGGCAAGTGGATCACATCCTACCTTGCTTTGTTACCAGTTGACTGTTGAGGGACATTCTGAGAGGTTTTTGACTCACTCCAGATGTATTGTTGGCCTCTGTTGCTGCTGGCAGGTATATCCCTATCACTGAAATGTATAGGGCTGCTACCTGGTCTAATGCACACACATTCAGATCTCATTACAGCATGGTTGTGTTCAGCCACAAGGATTCTGCTCTTGGGTCCTTCAGTCTCTTTTTCATATGATTTGGGGTGCTTGCCTTACCCCTCCTGAGGATTGCTAGGAGTTTGTCATAGCAGCCATAGTTTGGATAATGAACTGAATCTAGGTAGTTAGATGAACAGGTTATTTACTTGTAACTGTGGTTCTAGGGATGTGGATATGATCTAGCCACACTTCTGGCAGTGTCCTTTCCCTTTAAGAACTTGCCGGAAAGTCTTCAAGCTGGCTTCTCCCACCCACCCAGATGATAACTCCCTTGGCTCTGCCCCCTGATGCAGATCTTCCTTTCCACTGGAAGAAGCAGGTTTCCTCCTTACCACTCCCATGTTGAGTAGACCCTTGCACTTAAATCTACGGATTTTCTTCCCTGACTTTAAACTCTTATGAATTTCTGTCTTCAGCTCAATCGCGACCACCATGGATGAGAAGTCTGCTCCTGGGTTCTGCTGGTGCCTTTGCAGGCAGAAGATGTCCCAAACCAACCTGCATGCCATGTGCGTCTAATGCCTGGGGCACGAGCACGATCCCTAGGCCTGCGACCTTTGTCACTCATTTCACCCGAACGTTCTAGAGGACTGTCTTGCCTGACTTAAACTGGGCTGCCCAGTGCAACGGAACCTGCCAGTCAAATCTAAGGATGCCCATTGGGTGACCTCTGCAGCTTCAGGGTCCGCTAAACAGCTTGCGGCCTTTGAAGAGGAGGTGGCCCAGGCTGTGTCTCTCTCCTCTTCAGCTTCTGCTTTCATGCCGCTTCAGCTGGGCCTCAACTTTTTTCAAGCCCCAGGAAATCTTACTGTATTCTGACAAATGCAGTATGGTCTCACCATAGGACTGCCCCGGACCTGAAACGGTTAATAGAACCTATGCAAATAGTGGAATGTTAGGCTCAAGCTCAGTTTTCAAACCACTGTCCATGGTTGCACTTCCTGCAACTGTCAGATTCTTTACTCTGCTTGCCTTAGTAAGACATCTCCAGAGAGCTCTCCTTCACTTACCAGGGGTAGAATTTAAGAAATAAATGGGGTATTCTTGGCGGAATACCAGATGAAGACTTTTGGTATCCTGCCTTAAAATCTGGTATTCCGCCAAAACTCAATGGATTTTGAGGGGTTTTTATGATTTTAAAGCTAGAATGCAAAAATCTGATGAAACCACTTTGTTAAAATACCCAAAATAAACACATTTGACAACAGAGTTGTGTGTCTGAGTCTTTTTTATTATTCTCAGTCTTTTTTTTCTTTTTTCTGGCTTTTTTTTTTTAAAGTAAGTATTAGCATTACTTTTACATCATATTAAGACATCTCAGATTTTTTTTTGATGACTCGTATTACATTTTGGTAAGCCAAAACCGTCTGATACAAAGAAATTTAATTCCATAATTATGTACAAAATTCCAGGCATGTTGCCACTAGCGACATGACCAGGTCTTGAGAGTACTTTAGTCGTGGTGCTAGAGAATAAAAATAAAAGTAATCTCTGCACTCAGCTCATTACAGATTTACAGTTAAGTGATCAACCAATGCAGTCATGCAGAATTAAGTTACAGTTCATTTTCAGTTGAAAGGGAAAACTTATGTCTAGGGATGTCACAATGTCCCCCCTGTTGGACGACTGATCATCAGCAGTCCCACAGGGTGGACTTTGTGGCATCCATGGACTAAATATTCTCTTTCAACTGAAGCTTCTCTGCTAGTTTTTGTTTGAGTCTGCGTTAATCTGAACTATTTTTATTTGAATGAGGCAGGCATTTGTATTGGAAACAGAAATACCCATATACAGCAAAACAGTATAGTTTAGACACAAGCCCTGAAACTTGTAAAAAAAAAATGCCTAAATTGCAGCCTCTTATATTATTGTATCTTTAGTACAACTGCAGCAAGGTGTCACAGTACACTTATACATTGGCCTAATTTGGCTACTGAAGTTTTACTGTAATCAAACCAAATGTTAATTTATTTTTACATACTAACTGGTTACCTGTACCTGTTTGTACTGTGATCTGTCCCAGTAGAATACAAAATTTTATGTGAAAAGTAAAACATTTTCCTCAAATTATGAGTACAAAACTTGTTTCACAAAAATTGTCAGCATTTTAACACCCCACAATTTTTTTAAACTGCCAGCTTTCTTGCCCTAATGAAAATACAGACTGTGCGATGCATCTCACACAGCCCAAGTTATTGAGTGGACACCCGAATCATGGTGTGACACTCCCTTCTGGGCAAAAGTCCACTTTAAAATTTTAAACAATCTCCTCTCCATATACCTCACCATGGCCATACTTTTTTTTTTTGTCCACTTTAAAGTTTTAAACAATCTCCTCTCCATATACCTCACCATGGCCTTGCAGTATGATACTTTTTTTGTCCACTTAAAAGTTTTAAACAATCTCCTCTCCATATACCCCACCATGGTTGGTGTATACTTATTTTGTCAGCAGTAAGTTACACCAGAAAAACTTTTTATATTGCTACAAAATGTTTGCCAAGTACCTCTTACAGTCTGCCCATCAAGTCTGCAAAGACTTTGAATGGTATTCTCACCATCTAAAATCCTGTGTGTACAATTATTTGGCCCTGTCTGAAGATGGGCATTGACTTGGAGGAGGGCTCTCCATTAAGCTTAAGACAGGAGGCCCTGTAGCACCGCCGTCTGAGCAGGTGCAAAGTCTGACAGTCTTGGTGCTCTCCATAAAGCTTAAGACAGGAGGCCTGTGTAGCACAGCACTCGGTACAGGTGCAAAGTGACAGACTTGGAGGAGGGCTCTCCATAAGCTTAAGACAGGAGGCCCTGTAGCACAACACTCACTGGACGCTGTGGCAGTGTGTTTGTGTTCTTAGGAAGTGGAAAAATCAGAGTGGCAAACTTCTCTGTGGCAAAATATTGTACACATCTGGATATTAAATGGTAAGGACTGACATTCGCAGACATGAGGTGCAACATGATATGGCAAAGAAAAGCATTAACATCCTGCCATGGAATGCATGCCTGATCTGTGGAAGAAATCTATGAAGCATTACCAGTTTCCTCAGGTTTAGATGCAAAATCAGACGTTTCTCAGCTAAACCTCTTTGTAATGAGACTATCACCTACTGTACAGGAGAATTAGACAGGGATCTTGACTGTCATATCCCGTAAAGCTAAGTAAAGAAAAAAAAGCAATTGAAATATACCTTATTGTTGTGCTGGGGTGTTTGAAATACATTTATTTAGCCCTATGTGTAAACTGCATACTTAAAATCACGCTGTATTTTTTTTTTTACTGTGGAGCCCTACTAGCAGGAAGTAGAAAGAGGGCACTGTAGTTTTTCTGAGCACATCTCGAACTACAAAGTGCCAGTTTCTGAATATTTTTACACAAAACCTGCAAATTCTCAGTGTGTAGTCTTTAAAAACACTGGGGCTTGTTGTTCAGCAAATTTTATATTTTAATTCGCTAGTTTGCTAGCGAGGGACAGTGCGACCCCGGAAGTCACATCCGGGTCACAGGGGCTATTAAATCTCACCCTGTAGTGAGCAGGGTGAGCGTGAGCAGGGCGCATCACTGCATGCGGAGACGTGGGCAGAGACACGCGTGTTGGCGCGTGTCGGCTGTGTCAGCTGGACGGCTGGACTTAAGAGGATTATTGAAAAGAAAAAAAAAAAAGTAAGATATAGAACAAAATGGTGTGTATTAAGTGCCAGATGTTTAAAACAGGGGTAGAGCTAGATGAATATGTATGTGAAAAGTGTTTGTTGATAGAGGAACTTCGGTTAGAAAATGACATTTTAAAACAAAGGATCAAAACTCAGGTAGAAATAACATTAGAACAATTTATTGACTCACTGGCAGAAGGAGTTATAGAAGCAGGCCTACAAGAAACAGATACAATAACTGATTGTACAGTTTTACAAACAGTTGAGGAATGGAGCCTAGTAGGCAAATCTAAAAACGATAAAAAAGGAAGAAGGAATATTGGGGGCTCCTCAAACATTCTTACTCCAAATAGATACCAGGCCATTGCACCAACAGAAGTTGCAGAAGTAAATACTTCACTTCATGATAGTATGAATCCAGAGATACAGCAAATAGCTTGCATTAATTCTGATTTAGTTCTGAGGGTGATGAAAACAATACAAACCCCGAACACATAATAAGACACCTCGGGATTTGTTGTATATAGGATTCAATGTTACGTAATACAGACAGTATATTATGTAAAACGAAATGAATACACTACTGTCAGTGTATTGCCAGGTGCAGGTGTAAGGGACATCAAACGGCTGTTACCAGGTCTTTTGGAAAATACAGTTACACCTGTGGTAGTATTACATATAGGAGTTAATGATGTAGGGAAAATTGGAATGCCAGAGATTCAGAGCAATTTTGAGTGTGTGGGTACCTTTTTGAGCAATAAAGGATGTGATTTGATAATCTCAGGTATATTACCTGTTCCTAGAGCCAACCAGATGTTATATAATGACATACAGCGATTAAATGGATGGCTTAAAAGGTGGTGCTATAGGGAAGGGCATGCCTTTATTGATCATTGGCAAGCTTTTAAGGATTTTAATCTGTTTGCACAAGACGGATTGCACTTAAGCATGGGAACAGGGTGTTGGCTCAAAGACTGAGACATATTGTAAATATTCATTTAAACTGTCTTCAGAGGGGGAAGGGGTTCTCTCAAATCTGAAGCCCATTAGCCCAAACAAAGTCACACAAACATGCTGGAAATTTCTGTTAGTCAATGCAAGAAGTTTAACTAACAAAGTGGACAAATTAAATTTAATATTAAAAATGTCTCAAATACATGTATGTACCATTACTGAGACATGGTGGAACGGGAATGATACCTGGGACAGGGAAATAAATGGATATACATTGTATTCAAAGGATATAAAATTATCCAGAGGGGGTGGGGTAGCAGTATATGTCTTGGACAGTATTACATCTACAAGTATAGAAACAGATAGATGGGGCAGTTCAGAAATATTATGGATCAAAATCACACCACCTAATGATTCTACTATTAATTTGGGGGTTGTGTACAGACCACCATCTATTACCAAACCTGATGATGTCTTATTGTTAGATTTCATTAAACAGCTGACTGAAACAAAAAATGTCATATTAATGGTCGATTTTAACTTACCGGGAATCAAATGGAATACATTAGAAGCCTCATCACATATGGAAGCTAGTTATCTTGAGTCTTTTACACTGGCTGGACTTGATCAATCATGATCTGACAGTACTAGGGGATAACATACTGGACTTGGTATTAAGCAATTTGAGTAATAATATTCAAGACTGTAAATATTACCTCCATTGGGCACTAGTGATCATGCCATGGTTAGTTTTGACTATGTGGGGGATTTGGGAAACCTTACAGGGAGCACAGTAATTCACATGTACAATAAGGCGCATTTTGCATCAATGAGAAATGAGATGGCAGCCTGGAATTGGCAGGAAGTATTTGCAAATTTATCGGCATCAGAAATGTGGAGTAGGTTGAGTGTTATGGTTGAGTCACTGGTTCATAGGCATGTACCAACAAAGAGAAAGTATAAGGGATTTAAAAAAAACACTTCTCTTATGGTTAACCCCCCATGTAAAGAAATTGATTAAACTTAAAAATAAAGCATATTTGAAGGCAAAAAAAAAGCAACAATAAAGCATGTTGGGAGTTCTATAAAAAGTGTTTAAAAAAATCCAAATCAGCAATAATTTGTGCAAAAAAGATATATGAGCACAAATTAGCAAATAAGGTACCAAATAACTATAAATCCTTCTATACATACATTAGATCCATAAAAGGAACTAATGGCAGTATTACATCTCTAAGGGACTCAGATGGTCATATAACCTCAGACAATCAGAAAATGGCAGATATGTGTAATCTTTATTTTGCATCTGTCTTTAATAAAGTCCAGCCTGAAGATTTGAAACAGCATACTACGACACAAGGTTCTATCATTACATTAAACATTCTTGATGTATTAAAAAGACTCAAGGATATAAACCCCAACAAAGCACAGGGACCAGATGGCATACATCCAAGAGTACTTAGGGAACTGGCATATGAGTTAGCAGGGCCAGTAACCTATATTTTCCAAAAATCCTTGGATACATCAGTTGTACCGGCTGACTGGAGACAGGCACTCATTATACCAATATTTAAAAAAGGTTCTCAGCAACAGGTTGAAAATTACCGCCCAATTAGTCTGACTTCGGTCTTGGGCAAGATTTTGGAATCTATTATTAAGGAATATATTCTTGATTTTATGAATTCTAATGGAATTATAGACAGGTCAACATGGGTTTACTAGGGGCAGATCGTGCCAGACAAACCTTCTGGAGTTTTATGGCAGAGTTAGCAAGGCCTTGGATCTGGGCAGTGCGGTGGATGTTGTATACCTTGACTTCACAAAGGCATTTGATAAGGTGCTGCATGTTGAATTAATAGGAGCCCTCAGGGAAATAGGAATACAAGAAAAACTCTCCTCCTGGGTGGAGTCATGGTTGAGAGATAGAAGGCAGAGGGTTTGTGTGAGGGGTGTATGCTCTGAGTGGGCTGAGGTGTCAAGTGGAATACCACAGGGTTCGGTGCTGGGACCATGCCTTTTTAATATATATATTTCTAATATGATTATAAGTAACGAAGTATGGCTAGCAAAGTTTGCGGACGACACACGGCTGGGTTACTTAGCCAACAATATAACTGAAGCCACTATGTTGCAGACAGCACTTATTGAATTGGAAGAATGGGCTAACAATAAGGGCTCATCATTTAATATAGAAAAGTGTGTCGTTATGCACTTGGGAAGGAACAATCTACATTTTAATTATAAACTATCGAATAAGGATTTAAGAATTGTGCAGGAAGAAAGGGATTTAGGAGTGATAGTAGATAATGAATTAAAATTTGGTCAACAATATTTCCAGATGATAAGGAAGGCAAGTGGCATTCAGCATTGTATACGTAAACACATCACAAGCCATGAAAGGGCAGTGTTATTGCCATTGTACACCTGGCTGGTGCTACTTACGTGGGAGATATTGTGCCAGCTCCTGGTCACCAGGCTATAGGAAGGACGTGGCTATCGTGGAGCGGGTGCAGAGAAGGGCAACAAAAGGCATAAAAGAGGTTCAGGGTTTTAAATATGATCAGAGACTGGAAAAACTAGGATTATTTTCTTTGGAGTACCGTAGATTACGCGGGGATATGTGTCAAGTATATAAAGTACTCAGTGATGAGAAACTACGGGAACAACTGGACATAAAAATTAAAAAACAAAGTTATGATACTAGGTCACATACCTACCAGCTGTATAAAGATAAACATAACACCAAAAAAAGAGGAAATTGGTTTACTATAAGAGTTACAGGAATTTGGAATTCACTGCCAAGTGAAGTGGTATCAAGTCCGACTATGAATACCTTTAAAAATAGGTTGGATTCTTACTTGTTTAGCAAAGGTTTTGTCGGGTATTGTTAGTAAATCAGCGAGTTATATGGACGCAAGTCTTCTATGCTCTGAAGCACCTATGAACCTATGAACCTATAAAGCTCAAGTCAGGCAGACCACTGTGGTTTTTTGATACACACACACACAGAGCAGTCAGCAGTAAGAGCTGTGGAATGGTCATTGACTGCACATGATTTTAAAACTACCTCTTGTACAGAACACTGAATTACCTGATCTGTTGACTTCCAGTCTGCCATATATGAATGACAGCGTGGAAGTCAAGAGAACAGAACAAACAGCAGTAGTTACTAACTAGACTACAACTTGCTAAAATCGACAGATTCATCAGTCTGTTGCACTGAGGAATATTTCACTCAGGGTCTTTTTAGGTACATCCTCTTCACTAGTGCTGATGTAAAGAGACTCGGGCATATTATCATCTCCCTCCCTACTGGATTGTTCATTTGAAAGTTAATCTGACAGATCATCCCCCGATTGCTGTTTCCAAGTCAACAGACTCGGATGATGTGCCCATTCCCAGCTTTTTCCTAGTATGACTGTTGAGATGGCTTTTTTCTTCTTGTTGATCTCTGCAACCACAATTGTACTGCTGGTGTTGGATCAAACTCCTTAACACCTGGAGTGTGCAAGGTTATTCTTAATTGGTCATTAAGACTTGACTGCCCAAGACTGCTTCTCCAGTCTGATTTTTCTTCATGAGGCTAAAGCCTCTCTCACAAACAGCAGTGCTAGCCGGCAATGTTTGAATCACTTCAGTCAGCCCTAGAATATTTGGACACTTCTCCTTGCAAGCCGTAAAAATGTCTGGCCATAGACTAGCATCCTTTCTGTCTAGGTATCTGTGAATAAAACCAGAGAAAAAAATAAATTACAACCAGGCAGTAAGAGGCTATCTAACTAATTAGATTACTGCCTTGGTTGTCACTTACCTCCTTCCCACATGGTTGTTCAGTTTGACCCATTCAGATGGACACGCATCTGGATCCACACCGGGATCTTTCAGCACCTCTCTGAAGTGGCCACAGATGGCCTGGAGCTGGTCTTTCCCATAGTCTGTCAAAGTGAAAAAATATAATTAGTTTGACCTGCGAAGTACTGTCATTTCTCTAGACTCTGCAACTTGAAAAAAACAGTTATTTAAGCGATCCTAACCTATCTAAAATTCAGCAGGCATAGGTCTTACACATTAATTTCTCTGAGTCTGCAACTTGAAACACCTACCGTAGCTGACCCTGATCCTATCTATTGCAGTCTTGATTGAGTTCCACACTGAATTCATTTGTTACACTATTTGACAGCAAAAGCAACCTAGCGGGTGACCCTAATCAAAGTTAATTACGTTTCAGTTCTGAGCTAGCTGACGGCCACTGCCTGATGTTATATAGACTGTTCATAGATAGCAACACTGACTCTGGCTACTGAAGGTCTTCAAAATGCCTTTCCAAGCTCTTAAGCAACTAATTTATGCTGTTTACACCACCAGCTTTGCAGCGCATTAACAGATGCGCTCCGGTCGATGCGCTGCAAAGTCAGTATTGTGGACACTCACCACATCGCCGTAAGTGTTCCACAGCACCAGATTCTAAACTAATGAAACTGTGGGGACGCATACTGGATTGAACGCATTACCCCGCAATATAAACAACTGATGTGCTCGAACCACTGTGTCCCACTATGTGCACGATGAGGATGTCAGAATTTTTAACCCTGCCCATATGTCTAAAGACACTCCCTTTGATGTGATCTGCTGCGCATCAGGCTCGGGTGTGTAAACAAAATTCTCCCACAACAAGTCGCAGCACAGCGGGAAGGCAGCGGAATAACGGTGAAGCGCTGCTGCTGTATAAACAGGGTAATTGATGACACTTTGTCTGTCTTTCTCAAAAGTTTCCCTGCTGTCTGGCCTTAGATCTATGGCATCAAAAGCTGTATTCCCTTCCAGACTACCAAGATGCTTCTCAGTTCTGCAAAACAATTGTCTTTGTTTTAGCTAACTACACTTTTATAATAATTAAAGAGAACACCATAGCATTTTACTTAAAACAGTTACCTTGTTTTCAGCCTCATGAGGCAGTCCCTGAGGTCCTGGAATGCTTCATAGATTTCTCCCACAGACACACTGTTTCTCTGGAGTAGTACACTTAGCTGTGTTACTTCTTCCAGGATATCAGCTAGAAGGTGCAGGTATTTCACAGTCCTCCACTGCATCAGCAAGCACAAAAAAACTTTGCTTTGGCTGCCTGATCACCCCTTGTGACTGTCCCTTCATGTTGCATCTGTAAAGACAAAGTTGAAAAAAATAAATAAGCTTGTTCTTGCAAATTTTTAAGACTCCAAATTAGTTTTTAAATAGTAATCGTTTTACCTGTTGCATGTGCATGACCAAGCTAGGGTATATGGAGAGGAGATTGCTCATGGTTCATAATGTGTGTTGAGCCCATCGTGTTCCAGCCACATGGGTCGGGATGTAGTATTTTATGTTGACAGCACTACAGGATGCTTTCAGGTTGTTGCAGTTGAGGGGTGGAAACTGATAAAAAAGTTGGATGCCAAGAAGAAGGTTATCAATTTTTGATTGAAACTCAGTTGTCCTTGCTGCGTCTTTTAAGGCAAGTTCCAGTCTACGTGCACTGCAATGTACCACAACCAGATCTGAGCTGTCTCTTTTTAATATTGCGGAGACACCACCTTTTCTCCCCAACATGACAGTTGGTCCATCTGTTGTGAGACCAACCAGTTTGTCCTTCCATTCATCGGAGTACAGCTGAGTTTTCATTGCTGTATCAATAAGCGGTCACTATATTATTAGCATCTGGTTTAGTAACCTCTTCTACTGACACAAATTTTACATAGCTGGTACCATCACATTAATATCTCACATAAATAGTTTCTTGGTCTTTCACTGCAGAGTCAGTAGCACCATCAATTAGTATGCTAATATATTTTGCTGTCTTCACAAAGTCGACAAGTTGCAGTCTGTCAGCTTCTGCAATATAGGAGGTGAACATTTTACATGACTTATCATTTTGATAAGTATTGCCTATGTCAAGGCCTTTGCAATGTTCTAAATCACATATCCATGTGAAGTCCGTAAAAGGGCGTGCATGTTTTGATAAGGCATGTGCAGTTCTAACTAGTTTTTTAACACGTGCTGCTACACTTGCACATAGCATGCCAATTGCTTTTTGTGCTTGTGACTCTGTTGTGTCTGCGTTATACTGTTCTGTTGCCAGAACATGTTTTTTAGATGTAGCATGTTTTCTTAATGATCAATTTGCAAAATTTGTGCAACCATCATCCTTGCAATACGCAGATGACTGATCCGCAATATCTGGGTATTTCCTAGAAACTGTGCATAGCATGGATTTTGATTCTGCACATTATTTAACCCACGGGTAGATGTGAACCCAGTTCTCTCTAAACAATCTTGTTCTTTTTGTGCTATCATAAACTGCAACTTTCTGTTTCTTTTTTACTGCTGCTTCCTCAGCCCTTTTCTCTTTAGGGTCTCGAACCCCACTTATGAAATGCCACATGTTTGACTCTGGCGAAAAAAACAAGTCAGTGCAACTGAATTGACAGCCAAATAAATGTCCGGAGTCACAAATTTCTTAGGTTCACTGGTTTGTACAGTTCCTGAATTAGGCCTGGTCCGTTTGGGTGGACCCAGAGAGAACACGCAAAAAAAGGTTCTTCTGAGTCACTTGGCAAACTGTCAGTCAAAATCTCAACGTCAAATCGTGTCAGTCACAGCCGGTAATTTAGTAGTCTGGATGGAGACTTAGGACTGGCCTGTCTTAGGGTGAAGCCAGAGAGAACACACAAAAAAAGGTTCTTCTGAGTCACTTGACAGACTGTCAGTCAAAATCTCAATATCAAAATTGTGGCAGTCACAGACAGTAATTTAGTAGTCTAGACAGAGACTTAGGACTGGTCTGTTAGGGAGCCCAGAGGAGACCATGCAAAACAAACGGTTGTAGGGGCGTGAATTAGTTGTTCATCCACACTTCTTGGCATGTCCCTTTCCCTTTTAATTCTTGCCGGAAGGTCTTAAAGCTGGCTCCTCCCACACACCCGGGTGGTATAATCCTTGGCTCCGCCCTATGACACCAGCTCTTCCTTTCCGCTGGAAGATTCAGGTTGCCTCCTCTCCGCTCCCGTGTTTTGTAGGCCCTGGCTTAGTTTCCTTCGGACCCTCTGAAGATTAAGCTTGTTCGAGCTAGCAATTGCGAATTTTGCTATTCGATCATGGAAGATAAATCTTCCCCCGGTTTCCAACGGTGCCCATGCAGCCAGAAAATGTCACGCACAGACTCGCACACCACGTGCGTTTACTGTCTGTGTGTCGGCCATGACACTCAGGCCTGTGAGATTTGTCTTGCGTTTCACCCGAATGTTCTTGATGATCATCTTGCACGTCTCAAGCTGGGCAGGCCTGAAAAACGGAATCCTCTGGTAAAATCAAAGGAGGCCCGGTGGGCAGTCTCCACGGCTGTGGGGTCAGCCGAGCAGTTAGAGCAAATGCAGGCCTCCGAAGAAGAGGCAGCTCGGGCTGCAGAGTTCTCCTCTCAGCCGATTTTTGTTCCACTCAATCTGGGCTCCACCTTCTCGGGCTCCTTTCGGGAGATGTGCCAGTCTCTCCCCACTAAGGGTGAAGGACCTTCGGGCATGCATGTCTCCTGGTCCCGTAAAAAGGACAAGGAACCAAGAGATTCTTTGTCTCAGCGAAGACGTTCTTGGGATTGAGAGTGATCTTGGTCCCAGGGATCTCTGGTCTTGACTTCAGTTGGGACTGCTACTTTGGCTGCCGGTTTCTTGGCTCTGCCGACTGATCAGACTCGGTGGAAATCTCTCTCGACCAGGTCGATCTGTTGTCGTCTGACGAGGCTGACAACTCTCTTACTAGGACTCCAGTCCTGCCTCTTCCTGATGAGGAGACCCAGCCAGCTGGTAATCCCATTGAGGAAGTGGTCCCTGATCCTTGAAAATTACTGGTCCCCCTGGTGTCTCCAGAGCGGCCCGGTTGGCTAGTCTGATTGAGGTTGAGGTCTCAGACTCCTTTTGACCGACAGGCCGAGGAAGACACATAAACGCTCAAAGAAAAGGCGATGCCAACACTCATCTTCGTTCTCCTTGGATGAGGAGAGGCTTTGATGGAAACTCCAATTATGCTACAAAGATCTCATATGGCAACAGTGATATTGTCCGGACAGAAACCGGCTCCGGTTTCCACACCGGCCATTACTTGGCTTTCACCTTCTAGGCCGAAGCTGACTCCATCAGCACCAATTATCTCAGTTCCTTCGCTTGCAGGGCCAGCAAAACCTGCCCCAGTTCAGCGAAAATCGACCTCTTCACTGATTGTGGTGGAGCCGCTGCCTAAACAGCCCATGGAAGGGGCTCCTTCAAAGGAAACTTGGACTTTTCTGGGCCTTCTCTACAGGTTATCGGTCACCCTCACACTGGACCGCCCCATACGTGTTCAAGGGGACCTTGCTGGCTGGCTGATTTATCTGGATACTTCGGATTCTGATGATTCCCACCATCACTCTTGTCCATTAGATGATGAGTCAGTGGGTAGTCTGTCGATGGAGGAAGGTCCTTCATCCTTCCTAGGGATTCTCCACCTCATCTCCAAATCCATGGAGATGTCCGTGGAACCCATCCAGAAATGTGTAGAGTACCCCCTTACAGATACCCTAAAAATTGGAGATACCCCAACGGAAGCCTTCCCAGTGGCCGAGGCCATTGTTGGTCTGTCTTTAGAGCTTTGGCAGCACCCTGCCTCCTATCCAGCACTGTCGGCCTGGATGGCCTGCAAGTATGCGGTGCCTATTGGGTCCCTCTTGGGGTTCACAGAACACCACTCTGCGGAGGGGTTGGTGACCGCTTCAGTGTTCAGGTGCACAGGAAGCTCAGCAGACATGGATAGACCTCTGGATAAGGAGTCCAAAAAATTGGACCACTCTGCCAGGAAGGTCTATGCTGCCTCTTCCCTAGGCCTCTGTCAGGCAAGCTCGGCCATCATCATGGTGCATTTTTCTCATGCCCTGCTGGGCTCCTTGGATGAGGTTCTCCCACACCTCCCCGCGGGCCTTCAGACTATGGTCAAGCAGGTCCAGGACCAGGGTCAGGCCATTGCCAAGCAGCAACTCCAGATGGCCCTGGACCTGAGGGACTCATGCGACTGTTCAGTGGCAGCTGCAGTTGCCATGCACCGCAGGGCCTGGCTGAGATTATCCAACTTCACGGCGGATACCCAGCACAAACTCACTGATGTTCCTTTCCTGGGCACCGATCTCTTCAGCCCAGGTGTGGATGGTCACCTTCAGTGAATCGAGCAGTCCAATGCCGCCTTGGACTCAACTACTTCTGTTCAGAAAGATGCCCCTGGCTCCAAGAAACAGCAGAAGAAGAAGCCATTTTGGCACTCTGCTCCTGCGGCCAAGCAGCCCTCCTTCCAGGGTGGGCAGCAACAGCAGGCACAGGCTTGGCACCCTTGGCCCAAGTCCGGGCCCCCAGCGGCCCGCAGACAATGAGGTCAGGGTTTAGGCAATTTCCAGTCTGGACTCTCTTCCTTTTAGCCTGCCCAGTGACGGAATAGGGGCTGCCACCCCTATTTCCATCATGCCAGCTCTGGGTCCTCCTGTGAGAGGCCAGCTCCACCACTTTCTTTCCACCTGGTCCGCTGTTACCATGGACAGGGGGGTTCTAGAAGTGGTCAGCCAGGGTCTGCCTCTGGAATTCGAGCAGTACCCTCCCAGCCGAGCCCACGTCCCACAGGAGGAAAGGGTATCAGTCCACACTCAGTTGGCTCTGAGAGATGACATAGCCCAACTCCTCCTCAAGGAGGCAGTGACCCAAGTGACAGATCCCCCAGTTAACCCAGGGTTCATTTCCAGGTACTTCCTGGTCCTGAAGCGGATGGGGGGTTGGCACCTTATTCTAGATCTGCAAGACCTGAACCAGTTACTCAGGCCACGCACCTTCAGGATGGTAACTCTGTCCCAGATCATACCATACCTGGAGAAGAACATGTGATTCTGCTCACTGGATCTCCAGTGCGCATTTTTTCACATCCCAATCCGTCCGTCTCACCAGCGGTTCCTCCACTTCAGAGCAGAAGGAACCCTCTATGAGTTCCGAGCCATGCCATTCGGCCTGTCATCGGCCCCATGGGTCTTCACCAAATGCATTGCAGTGGTGGCAGCCCACCTCAGGTATTGAGAGGGTCAGAGTCTGTCCCTACCTTGATGATTGTCTCTTAGTGGGTTCCACCCAGCAAGAGGTGGAGAGGTCCAGGGATCTGGCCCTCCAAACCTGCTCTCAGCTTGGCCTTCTGATCAATGAGGCCAAGTTGGAGCTCATGCTTTCACAGGTGATATGCTTCATCTGGGCAGAGCTCGACTCCTGTCGAGCCAGAGCCTGGCTCCCAGCGCACAGAGTGGAGGTTCTCTCCTCCTTTGCCCAATCATTTCTGGTTGGGCACTTGCGTCCTGCCCAAGACTTTCTGTGCCTTCTGGGGTACATGGCAACTTGCACCACCGTGGTCCAATGGGCCCGGTGGCATATGCGCCCCCTTCAATGGGAGCTGGCCGCCCAGTGGACTCAGCATCAAGGTCATTATGGCCAGCTGATCACTGTGACCCAGAAGATGTGGGATGCTCTCCAATGGTGGACTGTCCCGGATCATCTGCAGGAAGGGATCCCATTTGTCTGCCCCAAGCTGATGGTCATCCTCATGACCGATGCCTCGCTCATGGGTTGGGGTACCCACATGGGGAACAACAGGGCCCATGGGTTCTGGACCCCTGAGAAATCTCGATATCATATCAACCTGCTGGAGCTCAGAGCAGTCAGACTGGTGCTGTCAGCTTTTGCTCAGCAGCTCCAGGGTCAAGTGGTTCAAGTCCAGACAGACAATACCACGACCATGTACTACCGCAAGAAACAGGACGGCATGCATTCCTGGCTGCTGTGCAGGGAAGTGCTCCGCATCTGGACACTCGTGAGCCGACTGGAGGCAGATCTCCTAGCCATCCATATGGCAGGAGCCTCAAACCAACAGGCGGATGCTCTCAGCTGCATAGGTGAGACATCCCACGAGTGGTATCTCCATCCAGAGGCAGCTTGCAGCCTGTTCCCTCACTGGGGCAAACTGCTGGTGGACCTGTCTGCCTCAAGGGAAAACCAAGCTGAGGCTGTTTCATGCCCGCCCCCCTCAGCAGGGCTCACTGCAGGGGGATACCTTCTTGAGGCCATGGACCCCAGGCCTCTTCTACACCTTCCCTCCATTTCCCTTGATGCACAGGTTGCTTCTCAAGGTGAGGAGGGACAAGGTGCAGGTGATTCTGGTAGCCCCAGACTGGCCCGCCAGTTCTGGTATCCAGATCTCCTCAGCCTCAGCAACAGGCTCTCAAGGGATCTTCCAGCACGCCCGGACCTGATATCAGTCCAACAGGAGAAGGTACTCCATCCGGACCTTCAATCCCTGCACCTGACAGCCTGGTTCCTGAGCAGCTAGAGTTTCAGGCTTTGGTTCTCTCCGAGGATGTACTCACAGTAGTGGAAGCATCCAGGAAGGAGTCGACCAGGCAGTGCTATGCCTTCAAATGGAAAAGGTTTTCCATTTGGTGTCAGGGCAAGAGCCTGGACCCTTTGTCCTGTCCTGTGGCTAGCATTTTAGACTACCTTTGGTCTCTGTCCAAAGGGGGTCTTTGGTCTTCGACCCTTAAGGTGCACCTTGCAGCCATCTCTGCTTACTGGGCGTGGGCTGGTCAACAGATGGTGGCACAGGAGAAGGTGGTCTGGTGCTTTTTCAAAGGCCTCGATCACATATCCCCTCCGGTGCGTGAACCTCCACCTCTGTGGGATTTACTGCTGGTTTTGGCTAAACTCATGGGCAAGCCATTCTAACCGATGCACAAGTGTAAGATGTCACATTTATCGTGGAAGACCACCTTCCTGGTGGCTATCACGTCAGCCAGAAGGACTGGGGAACTCCAGGTGTTTCCGGTGGAGTCTCCTTACCTGGTCTTCCACAGGGACAAGGTTGTCCTGCGCCCCCACCCGAAATTCCTCCTGAAGGTGGTGTCAGAGTTTCACCTGAATCAGTTATTGACTCTGCCTGTGTTCTACCTGAACTACACCTCGGATGCTGAGTACAGGCTCCATACCCTGGATCTGAGACGTGCTGTCTCCTACTATAAGGAGAGAACAGCAAAAATTCGGGGAAAGGTTCGCCAGCTGTTTGTCACCTACACTGAAGCTGCACTTGGAAGACCTGCAGCAAAGCAGATGATTGGCAGATGGATTACATCATGCATTGATCTCCGCTATAGGTTGGCCGGTAGGGAGCCTCCCATAGGGCTAAGGGCTTATTCCACCCGCCATACCGCTGCATTGGTGGCTGCTTCCAGGGACATCCCTATCCAGGAAATCTGTTGGGCTGCTACCTGGAAGACAGCAAACACCTTTATCACCCACTACCACATCAACCTTGAGTCATGCCGGGATGCCAATTTTGGGGCCTCAGTTCTCCAGTCTCTGTTCCCTAAGTAGGCGGTGTACACCTTGTCTCCCTCCTCCTGGAGAACTGCTTGGAGTCTGCCAAGAAGTGTGGATGAACAACATATCCACGTCCCTAGAAAAACAGGTTACTCACCTGTAACAGTAGTTCTAGGAGTGGTATATGTTGTTCATCCACACTGACCCACCCTACCTCCCCGCTTCGACGCACAACCTGGCTTCCAGCAGGCTTAGATCTGGTGTCATGGGGCGGAGTCGAGGATTATACCACCTGGATGGGTGGGAGGAGCCAGCTTTAAGACCTTCCAGCAAGAATTAAAGGGGAAAGGGACATACCAAGAAGTGTGGATGAACAACATATACCACTCCTAGAACTACTGTTACAGGTGAGTAACCTGTTTTTCTTCACGCTCTGAGTCACTAAATGTCAGAGATTGTAGTCAAAATCTCCACGTCAAATTGTCTAGACACAGGGAAGCTGTCTGTGGCCACTTCAGAGAGGTGCTGAAAGATTCCAGTGTGGACAACTTAGGACCGGTCTGTTAGTGAGGCTAGCACAGAGGAGAACACAAAAAAAAGGTTCTTCACACTCTGAGTCACTAAATGGCAGCTATTGCAGTCAAAATCTCCACGTCAAATTGTCTAGACACAGGGAGCGGCTGTCTGTGGCCACTTCAGAGAGGTGCTGAGCATAAGGTCGCAGGAAACCAACGGATTACCTTTTGTGGTCTGTTGCTGCAAGCAGCTATGCTGGTACTTGAGACCATTTCTGTACTCCTCCCTCCTATTGATTCCATGGCAACATAACTTGAACCATCGATGAGCACTTGAGGCCCACCGCTCGTCGACGACGGAAACCTTGGGGATATTCTGCCAACAACGAGCACTCAAAGCAGGCAGACGCTCATTGATGGAAACACCGGATGCAATCTGCCATCGACGAGGACTTAAAATGTGGATGGGAAACCTCTAGGTCGCTGTGCCATCGACGGGAACCTAAAGCAGATTGCTGCTCATCAGCGTAGACTTCGTGGGCACTCTGCTGTTGACGAGCACTGAAACCACATTGCTGGATTGACGGCAACCTCTGGGACACTCGGCTGTCAACGAGCACTGAGACCACATTGCTGCTCATCAATGGCAACCACTGCAACACTCTGCCTTACGGATTGCGATTAGGCACACGAGGAAAAATTGGGACACAAGGGCACCCCTTGGGGATTAACCACGACGTTCTCTCTTCGATGGCCCTGCACTACAGTAAAAATAACACTGCTGCCATCACTTTTACAATGGAGATTTCTTGCTGATGGACTGAATTTGGGGGTAACAGTACGGTAAAGGCTGCCTTTAAACTAAGTGCTCAAGTCTGGCATGGGGTAGCTGCACCATGATGCTGTGAAAGGCAATCTAGCTACAAAAAAATATATACTTACCTCAATAGTCTTTTCATTTTCGATGGGGCCACATCTTCTTTTCAGTTCCACTTTGTCCAGCACTGCCGCCGAAAACAACGTGCCTGCCTATTAAGTTACTAAGAAGGTCATGCCAGACGAATCTGATAGATTTCTTTGACTGGGTGACCAAAGTAGTAGATCAGGAAGGGGCTGTGGACATGGCCTACCTAGACTTTAGCAAGGCATTTGACACAGTCCCACACAAAAGAAATATATGTAAGTTAGCCAGCCTGGGAGTGGGTCCCAAGATGACAGCCTGGGTAAAGAATTGGCTGGAGAATAGGACACAGGAGGTAATAGTAAATGGAGTCCATTCAGAAGAAAGGAGGTTACTAGTGGGGTACCGCAGGGTTCCAGTATTAGGACGGTCCTCTTCAATGTCTTTATAGCTACATTGCAGAAGGACTGGAAGGAAAAGTATGTCTCTTTGCAGATGACACTAAGATCTGCAACAGAGTTGATGCACAAGGTGGGGTGGAAAGGATGAGAAGGGACTTGGCAAGGTTAGAGGAATGGTCAAATGTATGGCAGCTTAGATTCAATGCTAAGAAGTGCAGTAATGCACCTGGAAACAAAAACCCAGGGAAGAGTACACAATGGGGGTGAGATACTAACAACAACAAAATGGAAAGGGACCTGGGGTAGTCATATCAGATGACCTAAAGACGGGCAAGCAATGTGAGAGGGCAGCAAGGAGGGCTGGGGGATACTGGGATGCATAGGGAGGCATCGCCAGTAGAAAACAGGAAGTTATTATCCCTCTGTACAGACAGCTGGTGAGACCCCATCTGGAGTATTGTGTGCAGTTCTGGAGACCCAATCTCCGCAAAGACATAGACAGGATGGAAGCTGTCCAGAGGAGGGCAACTAAAATGGTGCAGGGTCTGCACGGAAGACATATGAAGAGAGACTTAAGGAGCTTAATATGTATAGCCTCGAGGAAAGAAGGAGAGGGGAACATGATAGAAACGCTCAAGTACCCTCAAGGGAATCAACAAAGTCTAAGAGGTAGCATCTTTCAAAAAGGAGGTGTAAAGAACAAGAGGGCACAATTTGAAAATAGAGGGGGCTCAGAGGTAATTTAAGGAAGTATTTTTACAGAGAGGTTGTGGATGCATGGAGCAGCCTTCAGAGGAGGTTGTGGAGTCAAAATCAGTGGTGGAATTCAAGCATGCATGGGATAGTCATAAGGCAGTTCTGGGGGGTGGGGGTAGGAAGAAGTAGGCTGCTGGTTAACTAGGATCTGCAGCTTATCCAGTAGGTAGGGAAATGGGCAGACTGGGTGGGCCAAGCGGTCCTTATCTGCCGTCAAATTCTATGTTTCTATGTTACTATGGGGGAGGGGGTGACCAATCAAAATACTCAAAGGATCAAAAAAACACTGAAAAATCCCACCATTGCAAGGTTGCACTGAATGCAGCTCCCAGCTGTATTCAGAAAGCCAGAAACGAAAAACAAATGCAAAAAATTACTCATTTTGCGTTGCGAACAGCGCTACCACAGTCGGGAACCAGTATTACACCCTAGCTAACAGAAAAAAAAATGATATTTCAAATGGAGCACCAGGACTCGAATTTTGGTATTCTGGTATGAATTTTGGTACTTGAAATGTACTGGAATACCGTTAAATTCGAGTTCTGCTTACTTGAAGAGTTTTTATTTTCATTGGTTTTCGAAAGTACCGTTTATTTCTTTCGTTTTTTGAAGCACTGTCCTTGGTACACAGGTAGACTTAGTCCAGATTTAGTGTTCATTGGCTAAGTTCTCGGTTTCTTTTTGGTTCCTCGCAACCAGGAGGGAACTGACATCTATTACTTTTTCTGAAGTGAATTTCGGTAGAATTAAATTTTATTTTGACTTCTCTGGTAAGTTGGTTGAATTTGGATATTGGTTAACCGGGATAACTCTCAGTTTTTATGGTTGAAAGCTAACCAAAAAAAGAAAAGAGAAAGGTGTTTTTTGTCTTGGCTAGTTTAGATGTCACAGAAAACCAAGAAAAGAACAGGCCCTACAGAGGAACCGTTTGCTAAGGCTGACCCTCATTTAATTTGTGTCTTCTGCCTAGGGTTTGACCACCTGAAGGCAGATTGTGAAATCTGTAAAAGCTTTCCGCAGTCCACTCTTGAGAGGTAACTTAAAAGGCTGCAGGAAAAAAAAATGTCTAAGAAGGCTGCTGATCCGGCCTCAGATAAACCGACTCCTCCTCAAAAGGAACAGGAGGAACAGCCCTCTGATAGGGGCAATAGTTCCTCAGGAAAGAAACGCGCTGCAGATACAGCTGCTGAACCAGCTACCACGGTTAAAAGGAAGAAGAAAGAAAAACATACAGCACAGGAACCGCAACTGAGAAAAACCTCTATTTCAACTGCTGAGGAGGTTGCAAACACAATCAGGATTATTCAGTCACTGCAACCTGGAATTCCAGTTCTGGTTGAAAAGGGGCTGCAGGCGCAGACACCGGTTCAAACCTCCGGTACAACCTTGGTTCCCGGTTCCCTGGAACAGAGTGATGAATTCTATGATGAAGATGAGGAGGAGGAGGAAGAGGAGGAGGAAGAGGATTATGGAGAGCCCATTGAACCTGACATTTCTCCTGATCTTCAGCATCCTGATTCCCCTGACAAGGGATCTGAGGATTACACATTGATTTATTTTTTTGGTAACTGGGTGAGCAAACTGATCCAAAGGACCATTTTCAGTTGCAACCCGAGCCGTACAGTGGCACAGACAATAAGTACAAGTTATAATACAGTAGGTACATATAATACAGCGAGTACAGTGGTATCAGAAACAGTGATACATAAACATCATATCTTAAAATAGGGGTTAGGGACATAAAAAACAAGTTCATGACCAATAAAGCAATGCTTCTCTGCTTGCAGAGAACTAAGACATACACTTACAGCAAATCAAGACATGATTCAGCCAGTCCAAGGATTACAATACAGTGCATAAGGGATTATACTATAGCAGTCCCATATACAACCCACTTTGCCTTCATAAAGCAAGTTGCTCAAACCCTGGATCGCCCCACTCAGGAGTCCACTGAGGAGGAGGAGGAACAGGATTATGTGGAGATGATGACGTCCCAATGTCAGACTACTGTTGCCCATCCATAAGTCCCTGAAGAAACAGGTCAACAAAATTTTGCAGACACCCACTTCTGTGCCATCAGTGGACAAAAAGCTGGATAAAAAGTACTGGGTAGCCAAGTGAGGAACAGAATTTCTTTTTGGGTACCCTAGCTATGAGGGGTTGGAACAGACTGGAGCCTGTGACAAAGCTGGCATGCCACTGGCATCACATCTTCCTGATAAGGACTCCAGAAAAATAGACTCCATGGCTAAGAAAACTTACCTGGGATCCTCCCTGGCTATTAGGCAGGCCTCTTATATGGCCTACTTCTCCAGGTATCAGAAAACATTCTGGAATCCTGTCCTGGAAACAGCAAAGGCTGTCCCAGCTCCCATGACAGCTGACCTGGAAGAGGCTGCAAAAAGGGGTATAGAAGCTTCTAAGACCCAGTTTAGGATGGCAGTTGATGCCAATGACGCTGCAGCCTGGCAAATGGCAACATCAGTGTCTCTCAGAAGGTTTGCTTGGATCAGGACTACTAACCTGACCCAGAATACGCAAACAAAGGCTTTGGATTTTCCATGTGAGCCCACATCTCTGTTTGGAGAGCAAACAGAGGCTTACATGAAGAAAACAGACAATTACAAGACTGCTTACAAAAGTGCTGTTGCCAAGGAAAGGGCATCCACACTCCAAAAGCACCAAGCCAGAGGTGGCAGGGGCAAGGCCCATTATAGACCACTCTTCCAGCATCAAGCTTTCCTCCAATGTCAGCAGCAGAGGGGATGTTTTAGAGGCAAGGAGAAGAGGCAGTGGCCACACTAGCCCCAGCACACAGCTAGCAGCTCAAGCCAAGCAGGCACCTTGAGGTGCCTGTTTGGGTCGCCTCCCCAACCCCGGTAGGGGCAGGCTAAGTGGGTCCTGGAGGTAGTGGGCCAGGGTCTTGCTCTCAGCTTCAAGATCATGCCAAAGCTGCAGGCAAGGGTTTTCAGACCTTCTACCCCATCAGAAACAGCTCTGTTGGAGGAGGAAGTATCCAACTTTCTGTCACAAAGGCAGTAGAGCCAGTTCCCTTGGCACAAAGGGGAAAAGGCCTGTACGCAAGATACTTCCTCACAACAAAGAAAACTGGGGAGTGGCAGCCCATACTGGATCTTGGACATCTAAACAGACATTTGTCAAAACCAAAATTCAAGATAGTGACTCTGGCAACCATCCTCCCAACACTAAGGCAGGAAGATTGGTTAGCATCTCTGGACCTAAAGGACGCTTATTTCAACATCCCCATCAGGCAGTCCCACAGAAAGTATCTCAGATTCAGATTGCCATCAGGCCATTATCAATTCAGGGCAATGCCCTTCAAACTGACTTCTGCCCCAGGGGTGTTCACAAAGTGCTTGACTGTGGTTGTAGCACACCTAATGAGGCAGGGGGTGGCAGTATTTCCCTACTTGGATGACTGGCTAGTCATATGTCAATCACCTCATCAGGCCAGGGATGCTCTGGCAGTCACACAGGATACTCTGCAAACCTTTGGGTTCCTGATGAACCTGAAAAGTCAGTGCTAGAACCAGTTCAGCTCTTGGAGTTCATAGGAGCCAAATTGGACACTGTAAAGGGAAGGGCATGCCTTCCACAGGGAAAAGTGGACAGCCTGGTGCAGCTAGCCAGCTCTTTCAAGCTGTACACCCCAAGGCCAGCAAGGCATTTTCTACAGTTGCTGGGCCATATAGCAGCATCAACAGCAACAGTGTCAGGGGCCAGGTTCCAAATGAGAGACATTCAGTTTCATCTCAGGGCACACTGGCATCAAAAAAGGGATTCACTGTCAAAGCTAGTGCCAGTTACAGGAACTCTCCTTCAGGCACTATAGTGGTGGCAGGAGAGGCACAACCTCAGACAGGGTGTGCCATTCTTGTAGCAAAACCCTTCATTGGTGCTAACCACAGATGCCTCCCTCCCTCCTGGGATGGGGAGCACACCTGGGGGAGCACACTGCTCACTGCACATGGCTGAAACAGGAATCATTGTTACTCATAAATCTGCTGGAAGTCAGAGCAGTCCTCCTGGGTATCCAGTCCTTTGCCAAGATGCTACAGGACCAGCTGGTGCAGGTCAGAACAGACAACACAACCACCATGTACCACATAAACAAACAGGGAGGCACAAGGTCAACTCCACTGTGCACAGAGGCCATGAAAATTTGGAGTCTGGCGTACTCCCTGGAGATCTCTCTCTCTCTCTCCACAGTCCAACTTCCAGGGAAGGACAATGTCCTGACAGATGCCCTCAGCAGAATCAATCAGAACCACCACGAGTGGTCACTCAACTTCATTTTCAGGAGATGGGGCACTCTAGAAGTGGACCTCTTCACAGCCCCAGACAACCATCAGCTGCCTCAGTTCTGCTGCAGACCTCCTGTGAGGGGCACAGTCCCACTGAATGCACTGCTGCTGGATTGGACAGGGAAGTTCCTGTATGCCTTCCCTCCCTTTCCATTGTTGCTAAGGGTACTGAACAAGCTCAGATCTCAGCCACCAACAATGATCCTCATTGCTCCAGACTGGGCCAGGCAGCCCTGGTATTCCCTAATTCTTTCCCTGTCAGTAGCCAAACCAGTCAGCCTCCCCAGGAGGCACAACCTGCTGACATCCTCACAGGGCAAGATCCTTTACAACAACCTCTAGTCCCTCAGGCTCAAAGCCTGGCTCTTGAGGACTTACAGGATGCCAATTTGCACCTCTCAGAAGAGAGTCATGGAGGTCCTTAGGGTTTCTAGAAAGCCTTCCACTAGGAAGACCTACACATCTAAGTAGAAAAGGTTTTCCATCTGGTGTCAGAGAACAGACATATCGGTAGAGCACAGTCAGACAGGTTTGCCAGTAGTTCTGGATTATTTATGCCACCTTCACTCTCTTGGCCTAAGACCATCTACTCTTAAGGTGCACCCGGCAGCTGTCTCTGCTTACTTATTGGCAGGCAGGGGTCATCCCTGGCTTCGAACCCAGTATTCAGGAAATTTTTCTTCAAGCGGCATCTACATCCCCCACATATGGACCCTACACCAGCGTGGGATCTTAATATATGCATCACCCAGCTCAAGCAGCCTCCTTTCGAGCCAATGTCTTCACCAGAACTCAGTATGTAACCTGGAAAACAGTGTTCCTGATGGCAGTCACCTTCATCAGGGGGATTAGTGAGCTCCAGGCCCTGTCCACAGGGCCTGACTACATTGCATTCCATAGGAACAAGGTTGTCCTCAGGACTAATAGGAAGTTTCTTCCCAAAGTAGTATCTGACTTCCACCTCAATCAGTACATTACACTGCCTGTCTTTTTCACTGACCATTCCACTTCAGGGGAATGTAGACTGCATAGCCTGGATGTTAAAAGAACTATCAGCTACTACCTGGACCACACAAAGGGCCACAAGCAGGGCAATGCTCAACTTTTCCTGACCTATGGAGAAGTGGGAAAAGGTAAAACAGCTACAAAAAGGTCGATTGCACACTGGATTGTTGCCTGCATTCACTTGCTACAGCAAGGTGGGAAAACAGCCCCCTGCGGGTCTCAGGACCCATTCTACCAGGGGAACAGCTGCCTCCATAGCAGCTGTTAGAGACATTCCTCTGTTGGAAATCTGCAAAGCAGGAACTTGGAAAACTGTCCACACATTTACCATGCACTACTGCTTGGATACCCAGGCCAGAAGTGATGCCAGGTTTGGCACAGCAGTACTGCAGATCCTGTTCCTTAAATAGGTTCTCTTCCCACCTCCAAAGGTATTGCTCGGGTAGTCTGCATTTGTCAGAATACAGTAAGATTTCCTGGGGCTTGAAGAAAAAATTACTTACCATAGTAATCTTGTTTCTTCCAAGGGAATCTTACTGTATTCTGAGCTCCCACCCTGCCTCCCCTGCTAGACTCTAATGAGCACTGCATTCCTGCTGTCCATATCCTATTGCAAACCTGTTGGTATGATTGTTTGTTTTCTTGGGCATCTGTAACTTGAGTCTTAAGGATGTCCCTGTTGTCTAAAAGAGGGGTTGGTCTTTAGGGGGAATTGGTTTTGTATTAGGATAGTTTAGTTTAGTTAATTATGCATGCTTGGTAAGAATCTGAAGGTTGCAAGAAGTGCAACCAGGGACAGTGGTTTGAAAACTGAGCTTGAGCCTAACATTCCACTATTTGCATAGGTTCTATTAACCGTTTCAGCTCCGGGGCAGTCCTATAATGAGACCATACTGCATTTGTCAGAATATAGTAAGATTCCCTTGGAAGAAACTAGATTACTATGGTAATTTTTTCTTATAAGATCCTTCAAAGAATTGTGCCAGTCTCTGCAGACCCTTGGTCAGGGACCCTCTGGGCACAAGTCCAAATCCAAGAAAGAGAAAGAGAGGTCTCGTCATCGTTTGTGGGATTGGGAGCGCTCTTGGTCGAGAGTTTCAGATACCTGCGCTTCTCTGGATCTGACTTCGGCCAGATCCTCGGCCCTGGTCGCTGGCTCCATGGCAACTCCATCGGGCCAGTTGGTCGAGACGCTGGTTGAGGTTCTGGCTGAGATGTCAGGGCAAGGGGTTGGACCCTTTGTCCTGTCCAGTGGCTAGCATCCTTGATTACCTATGGTCCCTCTCTTGGTTGGGCCTTCGGTCGATGACCCTCAAGGTGCACCTGGCAGCCATCTCTGCCTACTGGTCATGGGCTGGTCAGCAGTCGGTGGCACAGGAGAAGGTGGTCTGGTGCTTCTTCAAGGGCCTTGACCACATTTCCTCTCCTGTGTGTGAACCACCACCACCACCACCGTGGGAATTGTTGCTGGTTTTGGCAAAGCTCATGGGAAAGCCATTCGAACCAATGCACAGGTGTGACATGTCTCACCTGTCATGGAAGACTGCCTTCTTGGTGGCTATCACGTCAGCAAGAAGGATCAGTGAGCTCCAGGTGCTTTTGGTAAAGTCTCCTTACTTGGCCTTCCACAGGGACAAAGTTGTCCTGCGCCCCAATCCGAAGTTCCTCCCAAAGGTTGTGTCTGAGTTTCACCTTAACCAGGTGATTAATCTTCTGGTGTACTTCACCAATCACACCTCGGAGGCCGAGCATAGGCTCCATACTTTGGACCTGCGGCAGGCGCTCATTTGTTATCAAGAGTGCATGGCTGGAGTTCGGGGAGAGGTTCGCTAGCTGTTTGTCACCTACGTTGATGCTGCACTTGGCAGATCTGCAGCCAAGTGGATGATTGGCAGGTGGATTATATCCTGCATTGATCTCTGCTATAGGTTGGGTAGAAAACCTCCCAGCGGGTTAAGAGCTCATTCCACCCACCATACTGCTGCTTCCAGGGATGTTTCTATCCAGGAAATCTGCAGGGCTGCTACCTGAAGGTCAGTACACACCTTCATTTCCCATTACCACATCGACCTTGAGTCATGCCGGGATACTGGTTTGGGGGCCTCAGTTCTTCAATCTCTATTCCCGAAGTAGGGGGTGTGAGCCTTGCCTCCCTCCTCCCAGAGAACTGCTAGGAGTCTGTCAGAAGTGTGGATAGAACATCATATCCACGTCCCAAGAAAAATTGGTTACTCATCTGTAACAGTAGTTCTAGGAGTGGTATATGATGTTCATCCACACAAACCCACCCGACCTCCCCTGGCTTTGGCGCCCACATCTGCTTCCAGTGGGCAAGATCTGGTGTCAGGGGGCAGAGCCAAGGGAGTTAGCACCCGGGTAGGTGGGAGGAGCCAACTTGAAGACTGTTCGGCAAGCTCTTAAAGGGAAAGGACACTGCCAGCAGTGTGGATGAACATCATATACCACTCCTAGAACTACGGTTACAAGTAAATAATCTGTGCTCAGTGGCATTACAGTACATGACCTCAGCAACTATGAGCATGAGTGACAACCTCCTCTTGAGGCCCTGCTAAGCACTGCCCACAACACAGCTGCAGGATGTACTTGAGACTAGAGAACATACAGACCACTTGCTCACGGATACAGAGCGGCTGCTATCACAGTGTTTGTGAATAAGTTGCTATAGTTTCATCCACCCTCTCATTATCCCTCTCTATGATGCACCTGAAATGAAGCTTCTGAAATGAGCATCTGTCAAACCCCATGTAAGAGCTTCCTGCCCACACGTAGAACCACTAATAACTAGATGGGATGTGCTTGTGCTGTTCCTTGTTGGAACAGACACCAGTGTTTTAAAATCAGGGCTAGAATTTTATTTAAAAAAATCTTGTATTTTTTATGGAATACTGGTTGACAGGTTTTAGCATCGTTTATTTTATTTTATTAAATTTTGTTAACCAGGTAGGCCCACTGGGCCCCAGAGGTCCCTTTTTCAGGGGTGACCCGGGGTTAGTTACATAGAGCTAAGCAAGCACAATCAAGTAATACATAGTAGGACATTCCATACAGAAGGACTGCGGCATTGTACAGTAACCAGTCATACAATCACAACAGTGGCATCAGTTAGATTTAGGGCAGATGGAACAATAAAATACAAATGCAAAACAGAATAAGGCTAAAGGTACAGGGCTAATGGCACAGGGTTACATTGGGAATGACAGGTTTTCATTAGGAAGGGCAACTATTTACAGGTCAGGTGCACGTGGTCTACGGTGGCAGCTAGATCGTCTTAAAATCTGGCATAAGCCAGTTTTTTTTGTATATCAGGCTGTTTAGCACAACAGCCAATGTTTGTGTAGCAGTTTAGTAAGTAAAGTATTCTTAGTCAGACCTTATGGGCTTAGGCTTTTAAGCCTAAAGATCCAGCCACTCTCTTCGTGAAGTAACAGGCGAAGCCTTTCTTCTTCTTTTTTTTTTTTTATCATGTAAAATTTTATTGATTTTCCAAGCTTAGCACAGCATTGATAGGATACGCATTACAGTGCCATCTATATCATCATCAACAGTTCCAGTTACAGTCAGACGTTTACTCTCCATCGGACTATACATCATGTGTCAATATACCTGACTTGGGAAAGAAACAACTTATCTTAATGCATCTGGAATTGCATAATGAATTCCAAACTGCCTTTCTTCTTTTATCTGGTAGGCATACCTACTCTAGTTCCATAAATCAGAGGTGTGCTGGGTTCAACTTGTGTCAGTTAAAAATGTGTAAGCCAACTGGGGTAAGGGGAAATTGTTTAACCAGGAAAGGCACACTAAGCTGAAGCTTGTTTCCAGGTACAACTTGGGAGCACAAGGAAATTAAGTGACTTGCTCAGGGTCACACAGTATGCAAGTGGAGCTGTGGGATTCAAACCTGGGTCTCCAGATTTGCAGCTTAGTGCCCTAATCCACAATGCTATAAGCCAATTGGGGTACCCAGATCACACTTCAAGGGGGAGCTCTTGCAGCAGGCTACATCATAAGGACTGAAGCTGGCAGGCGCCAGGACCCTACGGGAAACTTCTAGCTAGCAGTCTATAGTGGGGAACCATCCCTGATGTTGGCCAGCCTCGACAGCCAGTGGTATAAAAGGAGCAGTCCCCCAGCCCAACCTCAGTTCTTTTCCCACCATCGACCTGTGTGCATCAGCTCCACGGATGCCTTCTGCTTTGTCGACCGCCATTTTCTCGCAATCACCCGCACTTTATTATTTTCTCAAAAAACAGTAATTTTTCCACCTTTCCTCTGTATGTCTTCCTCTCTGACCTCGTCAGTAGAACTGCCGCGGTCCAAGTGGCCTTGTGGCAAGCAGATCCCGTTGAAGGACGACCACGCTTCCTGCATCTTCTGCCTAGGCACAGACCACGATACAGAGGCCTGCAACACTGCTTGAAGTTCAACCAGAGGACCAGGATCTGCCACCAGAAGGTCCTGACAGTTTCACTCTCACTCCAGAGCAAGGAGTTCGCTTACCTCCAGTGAAGTTTTTCATAGGTCTTGAAAAAATACACACACAGTTGCAGATTTGAAGGTGAAAGTCAGTGTTTTTTATTTAAGCAAAATAGCCTTCATAAATGGTAGCTAGGCAAACTAGAGATGCATTCCGTAGATACAAGTGCCTCGGCGCTTTACCAGTTAAGGCTTCATCAGCAGGCTGGTTCCTGCATACAGGAACACCCTTTTTATATCAGACCAAATCTATGACATGATTCTGACTTTGTTATGTGGGCCAATCAAAATCAAGAACGCTTTTTTCAAATTAAAATATATGATTGAAGTAGTACAACAGATTTTAATACTATTTGGAAAATCAAATCATTATGTTAGCTATATTTAAATCATATCCTACTGGTTAAATCCATTTTTACATAATGCATATCTTTTCGACCAATCAGAATGCAGAATACTATATTACAAATAAAAATATATTATAAAAGAACAAGAAGGGTTTGTAACTATATTTCTAGGGATGTGGATATGATGGTCTATCCAAACTTCTGGCAGTGTCCTTTCCCTTTAAGAGATGCCAGAAAGTCTTCAAGCTGGCTCTTCCCACCCACCCGGGTGGTACATCTCTTGGCTCCACCCCATGATGCCAGATCTTCCTTTCCACTGGGAAGAAGCAGGTTCCCTCCTTACCGCTCCCGTGTCGAGTAGGTCCTGGCACTCAGATCTTCCAAAACTTAAACTCATTCGAGTTTCATCTTCAGCTCGATCTGCAATCATGACCGTGATGGAGGATAAATCCTTGCCCAGATTTTGCCGGTGCCCATGCGGGCCAAAAGATATCACGTACTGACCCCCATGCCTCGTGCGTTTACTATCTCGGCAATGATCATGATGCTCAGGTCTGTGACATTTACCAGTTATTTCACATGATGGTTCTTGAGGACAGCGCTGCCCGCCTGAAGTTGGGCTGCTTGGAGAAATGTCATCCGCTGGTCAAATCCAAGGATGCCCATTGTGTGGTATCTGTGGCCATGGGGTCTGCCAAGCAATTGGAGCAACTCATGGCCTTCGAGGAGGAGGAGGTGGGCCAAGCCACCGCTTAATCCTCTTCTGTTTCGGCTTTTGTTCCACTCCAGTTGGGCTCCACTTACTCAGCCTCCTTCAAGGAGCTGTGCCAGTCCATCCTGATGAAGGGGCAGGGCCCTTCTAAATCGCACAGTTCCAGCTCACGCAAGGAGTCCAAGAAAGATAAAGAAAATACTCAGTAATAATACTGGGACTGGGAGCGCTCTCATTCTCAGGAATCTTCGGTTTTGACTACAGTTGAAACCACAGCCTTGGCCGCTGGCTTCACGGAGACCCCGTCGGACCAGTCGGCTGAGACGTTGGCTGACAATGCAGCCGAGATTTTTCTCAACCTTGTCATCCGAAGAGACTGACAACTCTTTGTTCAAGACTCCGGTCCTGTCAGTGACCACTGAAGGGGTGGCCCAGCCAGCTGAGCCGTACCCTCTGGTCATCGACCCAGACCAGGAGAAGCCATGGGTCTCCCCAGCTCCCTCTGAGGCCCCCTGCCAGCACCACTGATGGCCAAAGTCGAGATCTTGGTCTGCTTCATCCTCTGGGTCGAGCAGGTCCCACCGAGATTGGTGGTCTCACTCTCAGCACCATGGGAAGCGGTGCCACCACTATTCTTCATTTTCCTCTGGTGAGGAGATGCTTCGGCGCAAGTTACGTCGATGCTAAAAAGACCTTATGTGGCAACAGTTAGTCTTGACCGGGCTGAAGCCGATTCTGGCTCCCACCTCGGCCATCACCTGGCTGTCACCCGACAGGCTGACACTGATGCCCCTGGCAGGGCCAGTCGACACTGTTCCTCCCCAGTGGAGCCGGTCCAGTTTGGCCGAAGCTGGCTTCTCCACCAATCATGGTGGAGCTGCCACCCAAGCAGCTACCAACCGGGGCTCCGTCCAAAGGGGCTCTCCCATCGGCTGTCAGTCACTCTCACATCTGACCGCCCGTGGTGGGTTGAGAGTGATTCAGGTGGTCGCCAGCTTTATGCAGACTCCTTGGAGTCTGAGGATTCCTCTTTGCACTCCCGTTCTCTCAACATGAGTCAATGGGGGATCTTTTGATGGAAGAAGGAGCCACTTCATTCATGGGCATTCTCTGCCTCATCTCCGAGTCCATGGGGATGAAACTGGAGCCCATTCAGAAGCGGGCTTGCTATCCCCTGACAGAGATTCTGAATAAAGGGGATTCCCCAACAGAGGCTTTCCCAGTAACCAAGGCCATTGTTGGCCCTGCCCTGGCGCTCTGGCAGTGACTCAAAAGTGTTGCCCTGCACCATCGGCCTGGATGGCCCGCAAGTATGCGGTGCCCAAAGGTACCCATTCAGGGTTCATGAAGCATTCTTCAACTGAGGGATTGGTGGTTGACACCATGTTTAAACACTCGGGCAATACTGGGGATGTTACTAGACTGCCAGACAAGGAGTCCAAGAAATTGGACCACTCGGCTAGAAAGGTCTATGCTGCCTCTTCGCTAGGCCTCCACCAGGTGAGCTCAGTTGTACACTTCTCCCACACCCTGTTGGGCTCCCTGGACAAGGTGATTCCTCACCTTCCTGTGGACCTCCAGACTATGGTCAAGCAGGTCCATGACCAGGGTCACGCTGTGGTAAAACAGCAACTCCAGATGGCTCTGTATGTTGGAGACTCCTGTGCCTGTTTGGTGGTGATCGCAGTTGCCATACACCGTAGGGCTTGGCTGCAGATCTCGACCTTCGCGGCAGACACCCAGCACAATCTGGCAGATGTCTCATTCTTAGGCATCAACCTGGTGTGGAGGGTCACCTCCAGTGCATTGAAAAGTCCGGTGTCACCCTGAACTCTGTGACATCTGCCCAGAAGGACCCCAAGGGCTCTAAGCAGCAAAAGCGCAAGCCCTTTCGGTCCTCTACTCCTGCAACAAAACCAGCCCAGCACCAGTCTGGCCAGCAGGCTCAGTCCTGGTGACCTCGGGCCAAGTCCATGGCCTTGGTGGTCTAAAAGCCCGGAGGGAAGGGATCCGGTGGCCCCTCTGCTGGGTCCTCCTCCTCCAAGCCTGCTCAGTGACGGGATGGGGGGTGCCTCCCTCATGCCCATCACACCTCCCCTGGGTCCTCCTGTGGGGGGGCCAGCTCTGCCACTTCCTTTCTGCCTGGTCCACTGTTACCATGGACAGGTGGGTTCTGGAGATGGTCAGTCAGGGTCTGCCTCTGGAGTTTGAGCAGTACCCTCCCAGCTGAGCCCGTGCCCCACAGTAAGACTTGGTATCTGCAGACACTCGGTCGGCTCTTCAAGACGATATAGCCCAGCTCCTCTGCAAGGAGGTCATGGTCAGGGTAACGGATCCTCCGGAACACCTAGGGTTTGTCTCCAGGTACTTCCTGGTGTCAAAGTGGGTGGGGGGCTGGCGCCCCATTCTAGATCTGCATGACCTGAATAAATCCTTCAGGTCCCGCACTTTCAGGATGGTAACTCTGTCTCAGATCATGCCATCTCTCGAGCAAAACATGTGGTTTTACTCCCTGGATCTGCAGGGACGTGTTCTTTCATGTCCCAATCCGTCCGTCCCACCGAAGGTTCCTCCTCTTCTGAGCCAAGGGAACCCTCTACGAGTTCCAGGCCATGCCATTCGGCCTCTCTTTGGCCCCCATGGTCTTCACCAAATGCATAGCAGTGGTGGCAGCTTGCCTGAGTCAATAAAGGGGTCCAGGTGTACCCCTACCAGGATGACTGGCTGATTGCAGGTCCCTCCAGGCAGGAGGTGGAGTGGTCCAGGAACCTGGCCCTCCAGACCTGCATCGACCTTGGCCTCCTGGTCAACAAGGCCAAGTCAGAACTCGTGCCCTCGCAGGTGATCAGCTTCATCGGGGCACAGCTCGACTCTTGCTGAGCCAGAGCTCAGCTCCCGGTGGACAGGATGGAGGTTCTCTCCTCCTTTGCCCGATCATTTCATGTTGGGCACTTGCTCCCTGCTCAGGATGTCCTGTGCCTTCTGGATTACATGGCAGCCTGCACCAGTATGGTCTGATGGGCCCATTGGCATATGGGCTCTCTGCAATGGGAGCTGGCCAGCCAGTGGTCTCAGCGCAAAGGTCATTTTGACCAGCTAGTTACGGTGATCTAGGAGATGTGGGATGCCCTACAGTGGTGGTTCATCCCAGAACATCTGCAGGAAGGAACCCCATTTGTCCACCCCGAGCCAATGGTCATCCTGATGACCGATGCTTCTGTCACGGGCTGGGGTGCCCTCCTGGGGGAACACAGAGTTCACAGGCTCTGGATCCCCCAGGAGTCCCGATGCTACATCAACCTGCTGGAGCTCTGAGCGGTTCGGCTGGCGCTGACTGCATTCACTCCATTTATTCGGGGTCAAGTGGTCCAGGTCCAGACGGACAACACCATGGCCATGTACTACCTCAACAAGCAAGGTGGGACACATTCCTTACCCCTGTGCAAGGAAGCTCTCCGCATCTGGACCCTCGTGCGCAGCCTGGATGCAGATCTGCTAGCCATCCATGTGGCAGAAGCCTCCAACCAGCTGGCAGATGCCCTCAGCCAGGTGGGCGAGGTGTCTCATGAATGGTCTCTCCATCCGGAGGTAGTTCACAGTCTGTTCTCCCAGTGGGGCACCCCTCCGGTGGACCTGTTCACCTCCAGGGAGTACACAAAGTTGAGGCTGTTTTGTGCATGCTCCAATCAGCAGGACTCGCTGCAGGGGGATGCCTTCTTAAGGTTGTGGACCCCCAGGCCTCTTCTATGCCTTCCTTCCACTTCCCTTGATCCACAAAGTGCTGATCTAGGTCAAGAGGGACAAGGCACGAGTGATCCTGGTGGCTCTGGACTGGCCCGCCACTTTTGGTACCCTGATCTCCGCAGCCTCAGCGACAGACTCCTGAGGCATCTACCCACACACCTGGACCTGCTTTTCATCAATCAGGGGAAGGTACTCCACCCGGACCTTCAATCCCTGCACCTGACAGCCTGGTTCCTGATCGGCTAGAGTTCCAGGCTTCGGGTCTCTCCGAAGATGTCCTAACTGTAGTGGAGGCATCTCAAAAGGAATTGACTGGAAAGTGCTATACCTTCAAATGGAAGAGATTCTCCATTTGGTGTCTGGGCAAGGGGTTGAACCCTTTGTCCTGTCCAGTTGCTAGCATTTTGGATTACCTGTGGTCTCTCTCCAAAGGGGGACTTTGGTCGATGACCTTTAAGGTGCACCTGACAGCCATCTCTGCTTACTGGGCACGGGCTGATCAGCAGTCAGTGGTACAGGAAAAGATGGTCTGGCACTTTTTCAAAGGTCTTGATCACATTTACCCTCCAGTGCGTGAACCATCAACACCATGGGACTTGTTGCTGGGTTTGGCAAAGCTCATGGGCAAGGCATTTGAACCAATGCACACGTGTGAGATGTCTCACCTGTTGTGGAAGACCACCTTCCAGGTGGCTATCACATCAGCCAGAAGGATCAGTGAGCTCCAGGTGCTCTTGGTGGCATCTCCTTACCTGGTCTTCCACAGGGACAAGGTTGTCCTGCGCTCCAACCCGAAGTTCCTCCCGATGGTTGTGTCGGAGTTTCATCTGAATCAGGTGATGACTCTTTCAGTGTTCTTCCTGAATCACATCTTGGAAGCCGAACACAGACTCCATACTCTGTACCTGAGGCGAGTGCTCGCTTATTACAAAGAGCACACGGCTGGCATTCAGGGAGAGGTTCGCCAGCTGTCACCTACACTGAAACCGCAACTGTCAGACCTGCAGCCAAGCAGACAATTGGCAGGTGGATCACATCCTGTATTGATCTCTGCTATAGGTTGGTGGGTAGGGAGCCTCCTGGAGGGCTAAGGGCTCATTCCACCCACCATACCACTGCGACGGTGGCCACCAACATGGCCACACACTTGATCTGGTGTTCCAGCTGGGTCTTGAGATTGATAACCTCAGGATTGATCAGGTTATTTAGTCTGATCACTGCACTGTGGAGTTCAGCTTTGAGGTCCCCCTCGAATGTCCCTCCCCTGTGGAGATGGTCAGCTATCGACCCTTAAGGGATGTTGACCCAGAGGGACTGTTGGAGTTAGCTGACCTATCTAGAGTTAATGCAGCATGTGCGTTTGACATTGGAGAGGTGGTGGCCACCTATAACAGGGTGGTTGCCGAAGCTCTAGATGCCATCGCACCAGTCCATATATGATCCAGATCCTCTCACTTGAGATCCCCCTGGTTTGATGGGGATCTCAAGGTGATGAAGATCAGGAGAGTTGGAAGTTGGAGCATTGCTGGTGGAAGACCCGGCTGGAGGCTGACAGGCTGGCCCTATGTTCTCACTATGCTGAGTACCAGGGGCAATTTCCCATAAGAAGGCAGAATTCCTGTCAAGAGAAATTGCTGCGGGGAAAAACAGATCATCTCAGCTTTTTCAGACTGTGGATAGGCTTTTACATCCTGCCTGTCTTCAGCTGAAAAAAGCTTTTTCAACCACTTTATGTGAAGAATTTTCCCTGTTTTTCTCCCACAGTGTGGCGGCCATCCAGTCGGGGATTCCACCAGGGAGGCCCTCACCTCGCAGTGATCAGGCTGGGAGTATCAGAGGCACGCAGTCTGCCTGGGAGGAGTTTAGGCCAGTGGAGGGTCTGAAGTGACTAAGGCTGAAGCACACCTTTTGTAAGCTGGACCCGGCACCGATGCATTTCTTAATGGGATGTGTCGATACCACTTGCCCGGTGTTCGCCAGGATGGCCAGGTGCTCGATGGTGGAGAGGGTCTTCCCAGTTGCTTTGAAAGAAGCACTGGTGAATCCCCTCCTAAAGAAATCTTCCCTTGACCCAGACATCCTGGTGAATTGCTGTCGGATCTCCAACCTGCCTTTTTTGAGCAAGGTTGTCGAGAAATTGGTGGCACAACAGCTTGAGGATTGCCTGGTGTCCTCGGACATCTATGAGCCTTTCCAGTCAGGTTTTCGGGCCAGACATAGCACTGAAACTGCTCTAGTAAGAGTGCATAATGATCTGCTCAGGGCTAGAGATAGAGGAGACAGGTCAGTTCTTGTGCTCCTCGATCTCTCTTCAGCTTTTGACACTGTAGATCATGTTGTGCTTCTTGATTGGCTCTGTGAGTTCTGTAGACTCACTCGTACTGTCATCAAATGGTTTGAGTCCTATGTCTAGGACAGAGTGCAGCGGGTAGTTGATGGGGAATTTCTTCTCCTCCCCAATGCCTCTGCCCTGTGGAGTACCAAAGGGTTTGATCTTGTCGCCGATGCTGTTCGCAATGTATATGCTGCCCCTGGGTGAGATAATTCGATAATACAGTGTGGAGTTTCACTGCTATGCAGATGACACCCAACTGTATTTGTCTTTTGCACCCGGAACATTAGGAGCTGTCAACTTGCTTAACAGCTGCCTGGCTAAAATCAATGACTGGATGGCTTCCAGCTGGCTGAGACGCAACCTGGCTAAGACTGAGGTGCTGGTGATTGAGACTGGTCACAGGCATGATGGGTTGCCACCAGGGACCAACTCTGGACTTGTTCTGGTGTCTGCGCTGTTGGTGGTTTCTCCAAGGTGCAAATTCTGGGTGTGATCCTTGATAGCAGATTGACCTTTGAAGATCAGGTGTCATCTGTAGTCAGCAGTAGTTTCTACCACTTGCGGAACATTGCCCGGATTAAACCCCTCATTTCACCTGAAGACCTGCCAACACTGGTGCATGCTTTTGAGACTTCGGGACCTTCCGCAGACTGCAGCTGGTGCAGAACGCAGCGGCCCAGTTGCTGACAGGTCTTTTGAGGTCCAGTCATGTGACTCTGGTCCTGTGTGCCCTACACTGGCTGCCGGTCAGGTGGAGAGTCCTTTTCAAGGTTGGTCTTCTCAACTTTAAGGCCCTATATGGGCTGGATCCTGGCTACCTGTCTAAGCTCCTGACACAGGTGTCCTCTGCACACTCCCTCTGCTCCTCTTCGAGGGGCCTCCTGGACGTTCCCAGGATTTGGCTCAGAACCTCAGGAGATCGCGGTTTTAGTGTCTCTGGGCTGACCCTGTTGAACTTGCTTCTGCCTGCAGTCCGGGAGGCTCCCTCGATTGAGGTGGTTAAGGGGAGGCTGAAGGCCCACCTCTTCAACCTGGCCTTTGAGTGCTGATGCCATCCTTAGTTCTGGCCAGTCCCTTGAAGACTGACCTCTGGAAACCTTTTAATACTGCTGAATATTTACTTTGATACGGTTTTAATGAGGTTTTATTATATGTTTTAATTTACCTCTGTATGTTGTTATTTATGTTCAGCGCCCAGAGCCTCCGGGATTGGGCTCCTTATAAATAAAGTTGCCTTGCCTTGCCTTGCTTCTAGGGACATCCCTATTCAGGAAATCTGCAAGGCTGCTACCTGGAAGTCAGCACACACCTTCATATCCCATTACCACGTTGACCCTGAGTCACGCCAGGATGCTGGTTTTGGGGCCTCAGTTCTCCAATTTCTGTCTCCTAAGTAGGGGGTGTGTGCCTTGCCTCCCTCCTTCCAGAGAACTGCTAGGAGTTTGCCAGAAGTGTGGATAGAACATCATATCCACGTCCCTAGAAACACAGGTTACTCACTTGTAACAGTAGTTCTAGCAGTGTTATATGATGTTCATCCACACGGACCCACCCAACCTCCCCTGGCTCAGGCACACAAACACTGCTTCCAGCAGGCAAGATCTGGCATCATGAGGTGGAGCCAAGGGATATATCACTTGGGTGGATAGGAGGAGCCAGCTTGAAGACTTTCTGGCATCTCTTAAAGGGAAAGGACACTGCCAGAAGTGTGGATGAACATCATATACTACTCCTAGAACTATTGTTACAGGTGAGTAAACTGTGTTTTATGAGTTAAACTGCTGTGTTTAAACATATGTCCAAACTTTGGCATTGGTTTTAATCCATTTTTGCATGATCACATCGCAGGAAAACTTCCACTTACGTATTTGAAGTAACGCAGTCTTCATAGTATTTTTATATAAATACTACTTAACAACTACCTTGCCTCAATGTCTGTTAAGTCTCTTAGACCATATTTTTGCATGAATCATTAATTTAAACAAAAATATTGTAAACATATAGAAAGTAAATATGCATCAAGAATCAATTTTAAACATAGTTGGGAGCCAAATGCAGCCATTTCTTCACTCCTGAGGAATCAGTGTGTTAATTACAGGACTTCCTGCACTCACCAAATAACTAACACTGAAAAAAGATGCACAGAACAGATTAGCTAAACATTATTCTAGTCAGGGAATTACAGCAGATGAAACTGTGGACTTAAATATTTATAATTTTTAATATACTTAATCATTCTCATTGCATTCATATACATGTCTCAATACCTATTTCCACTGTCAGAAGGCCCTGAAAAGCTTCTTGCTAGAAAATTATTTTTTTTTTCACTCTATTTATTCTTCCGGACCCCTGGGCATCCTTCAGGAATACCCACACTGATGCTACCCTAACTACCCGCCTGTACCCTCGCTTCTCCAGTCCCCCCCCCCTTGAGCGACTGAGGTAGGCCCGACCCCCGGATCACCTCCACGGCTGGTTCCACCCTCTCCTGGTGGTCTACTCCTAGAGTGTGAGAATTGCCTTACCTCCAAATCTTGAATTGACCATGGAGACCTGGGTGCTCTGGGCCAGCATTGGGATGTGGTGCTCCACTGGGGCCAACGCCATCTCACCGGTGGACCAGATGCTTTTTCTTGGTGTTACTCCCCCCCCCCACTGGCCTGGCTGTGCAATACTCTCCAGCGTGGTACGTGTGCGCTCCCGCGCACTTCCACAGGAAGGCCGCCACAGCCAATCTCCCCATTGGCTGAACCCCGACTGCTGGATAGGACCTCCAGTCTCCACTGGGGGGTCATCAGAACGGCGAGGTCGTGTCCCCCCTCCCTCCCAGGGAAGGAGAGCAGTTCTCCGATGCTCAATCCTTCCTCGCCTTCGCCGACCCCAATGGCCCGAGTCCGCTCCCGAACCTGGGTCGCCGGCGTGGCGCGAGGTGTGGCATCCAGCACTTCAACCCTCAGCACCACAGGGCCGGTGCTAGAAAAGAAATTAGCAGTGATGGAGAAACAGATCCAAGGAAGAAGTTCCTTCTCCTTACCGATTTCAGGGGCCTCTACCTCTTCATCTTCTCATAGGGAAAAGAACTCAGATGGAAAGCACAAACACTGGGATAAACACAAAGACAAATACTGGTCCCTTCTTCAGACGGCAACTGGCTCTGGGATGTCCTCCTGCGGGAGGTCAGACTTGGTTTCCACAGCAGCCCTCTCTTCCTCTGGGCTCCCTGTGGTCAAACCACCCGCCCTCATCCAGACATTGGGTGGTGGTTCTTTGGGGTCTGGGACTTCTTCCTCAGCCTCTCAGTCCCTGATGCTCAGGCCCTTTCATCAGACTGCAGGTACTCAGCCAGGTGGCTCGGTTGGGTCTTCTTCAGGTGGTGGGTGCCTACCTGTCATCCACCTGGTCTCGGCATCTACTAAGTCAGCTCCTGGCTCCGGGACCAATGCCACCCAGTGATGCCAGGGGCATGCGCTCACCTTCCCTGAGAGAGTGACACCTCTGCCCCATTTGGGAGTTAGATCCCATTGGCAGGCTCTTTCTAAGATGACACTGGCTGCCTCCTCTGACTGGCATCAGTCCACTCCTGTCTGGTCGACGCTGGCTACCCAGACGTCGACCCCAGCAACACCTGTCAAAGCCCGATGTCGCCGACTGACCCCAATATTTCCTCTCAGCCGACACCAGGGGGCCTGGCATCTGGTCTGACGACACCTACCAGACTGACGCCAGATAACCAGATGCCTGCTGGGCCACCACCAGTCAACCCAAATCCTCAGGAGCCGACGCCTTGGTTGCCGCCACCAAAGGGACTGACACCGGGGCTGTTTGATGTCCCTGCACTGACACCAGCTAATTTCTCTACACCTCAGGTCCTCTGCCAGATCTCACGGCTCTCTTTACATCCTGGTGGAACATGGTAAAGGATGACCTGATACTGAAAAGGCCTCCTATACTCCCTCCCAAGAAACCTCTTCCCTCGGGAGTAAAGTCTCAGGCTCCTCCTCGGCAGCCAATGCCAAAAGAGCCTACCCTGCAACCAGACAACACTGGCAAGGGCCGCTTTAAGGATTATGGCTGAAAGCACCGATGCTCATCCTCCAGGTCCTCGGGCAGGCACCGACATAGGTTGCACAGCCATAGACACTGTCGTTCGACCTCTTGATCTTCCTCTTCGAGGGAGTTGGATTGGCTTTCCTCTTCCTCCTCCTTGGTGTCCTCTGACTCTGGGTTGTCCCCCCTCCGGCAGATCCCAAGATACCCCCAGGTCTTCTCCTGATGACCCGACTTTCATGGAGGTAATGGGGCATATCCAGTCTGATATGTGCTGGGACACTGAAGATTTGGACCCAGAGAGACGCCGTTTGGCTATTTTCCTCTGTCAAAAAGATCCACAGCCTGTGGTGGTTCCTTCTCTAGTGGATCCATTTAAGAACATCACCAGATCTGCTTGGAAATGCCTGTCTTCTACCCCTGCTGTTTTGAAGAAGGCCGATCATCTTAATAATGCTCCTTGAGATGAACCTTTCTTGGAGAGCAACTGATTGCAGACTCCATGGTTATTATGGTGGCCCACGATCAGTCCAATAGGCCCCAGTATCTTAGCACCCAGCTTCCGGACAACGACTTGAAGCAGGTAGACCAGCTCAGCAGGAAATCTATGCTTCAGCCACCTGTGTCATTCACTCCCTGAATTTTTTAGCCCACATGGTTCAGTATCAGAACACCCTGTGGGAGAAGGCCATGGAACTGGTTCAGACTCAGAAGAATAGTACTCAAAAAGCTGAGCTGCTACATATTTTGAAATCAGGTTTGGACGTAGGTACTTATGCCCTACATTCCTCCTATGATACGGTAGATTCAGCAGCTAGGGCAGCGGCCACTGGCATCTGCCTTCGCCGTTATTCCTGGCTCTGCGTCTCGGGTTTTACCCAGGGCATCCAGGCGAGCATTATGGACGCCCCTTTCAAGGGCTCAGTCCTCTTCGACGAGGAGTCGGAAAAGGTTATAACTCACTTTCAGGAATCTGGCAAGGCTGTCAGATCTGTACAGACCATGTACAGATCTAACCAAAAATGGAACCGCCGCCAGCCATTTTGTCAGTCCTCCAGGCAACAGCCCCAAGGCCAACAAACCAGAGGTGCCTTTAAATGTAAGGCCACTTCTCAGGCCTCAGGAGGTTCGGGTCCCAGAGCCCCAAAACCTCCCAGGCCCCTTTTCTGTCCCCGGTTCATCAGCCTGACTCCTTACCCGACCCCCCCCCCTCCCCAGGCAGAATATCTGGGGGAGGCAGTGGGGGTACTTTTCTCTCTATCTAGAGGGATGGCACAGAATAACCACGGATCAATTAGTTCTTCAGTTGATAGAGAAGGGGCATACTCTGGAGTTCATTGTGATGCCCCTGGACAACCCACCCATAAACTCCCATTACCCTCTGTCACACCTCTCCCTCATTCTGGAGGAGATCCAAGTGCTCTTGCTGAAGCAGGCCCTAGAGCCAGTTCCACCAGATCAAAGTGGGAAGGGCTTTTATTCCCACTTTTTTCTAGTTCCAAAGAAAACAGGGGACCTTTGGCCTATCCTGGATCTCAGTCACCTGAACAAGTACGTAGAATACAAAAGATTCAGGATGGTCACTCTTCCAGGCCAGCTCCCCCTTTTTCATCAGGGGGATTGGCTGTGCTGCCTGGATATGAGGGACGCTTACCTCCACATTTTGGTCTTTCAACCTCACAGGAGGTTCCTTTGCTTCTACTTCCAAGGTAATCACTACCAATTCCACGCCCTGCCATTCGGCCTGTCCTCATCCCCATGAGTCTTTACAAAGTGACTAGCACTAGAGGCTGTGGCCCTCCAGAGGAAAGGTCACTATATCTCCCCTACCTGGACGATTGACTCTTGGCAGCTCCCTCCAGGGATCAGCTGATCAGCACCATGGTAGACACCTTTACCTTGTTTTGGGACCTAGGGATCACCCTTAACCTCCCAAAGTCCTCTCCGTGGCCCAGCCAATGACTGCAGTACATTGGGGCAGTTCTGGACACCGCCAAAGGAAAAGCCTTCCTGCCCCGGGACAGAGCGGAACACCTTCAGAACCAGGCTCACCTAGTTTCCTCATCATGACAAATCCCAGCCAGAGTGTTCCTAAGGCTGCTAGGGCACATGGCAGCGGCCATCATGACTGTCCCTCTTGCACGCTTGCACATGAGGGTTCCCCAATGGACCCTTGGAGTCTAATGGGACCAACACACAGACGAATTGGAGCAGCTGGTGACTGTCTCCACTCCAGTGCACCAAACTCTGACTTGGTGGTTGAACCCCTCTAATTTTTCCATGGGGGTCCACTTTCAGCAGAAGTCTCCTCGTCAGATTCTGACTACGGACATGTCTGGCCTGGGCTGGGGTGCCCATTTGGCAGACCATCAGACCCAGGGAACTTGGTCTCCTCAAGAGCAACATCTCCATATCAATATATCGGAGATGCAGGCGAAACTCTGTGCCCCACAGGCATTCCAGATGAATCTGCTGCTGTGCCCTCCCCTAATTCAGATGGACAACATGTCAGTGGTCTTCTACATAAACAAGCAAGGGGAGACTCACTCTTATCCCCTCTGCAGGGAGGCCATGAGAGTCTGGTATTGGGCCATCGAGCATCATCTGGAACTCGCTGCCGTGCATGTCCCAGGTGTACAAAACATCTTGGCTGACAGTTTAAGCTGGTCTCGGTTCAAAGCACATGAATGGAAACTCCTGCAATCGGTGGCGGAAGAGCTGTTCAACAGGTGGGGCTGGCCTGAGTTCGACCTCTTTGCATTCCCACTCAGCGCCAAACTGCTCAGTTTTTACTCACTAGATCTAGGGCCTGGTGTTTTCTGGCAAGACATGGTGTCCCCCTCTTGGACAGGGATGTTTCTGTATGCCTTCCCTCCCTTTCCATTACTGCAGAGTACTTCTCAAATTGCAGTCGGAGGGAGCAGGGATGATCCTAATAGCTCCATATTGGCCAAGTCAGATTTGGTTCCCACTACTTCAATAGCTGGCAGTGGAACCCTTGATCTCCCTGCCCCTGAGCTCAAGCTTGCTTTCCTAGGAACAGGGCACCCTGGTCCACCTGGACCTCAAGTTGTTGCATCTGCATGCATGGCTCCTGCAGACCTAGCAGTTACTTGTTTTGGCATTTACCTCAGAGTGGCAGATGTCTTGGTGGTTGCTAGGAAGCCTTCCAATGGGGACACTTATGCGATGAAGTGGAAGCGGTTCTGTATTTGGACCTCCGCTCGCCACCTTGAGCCATTCATCAGTCCAGTGAATTCCGTATTGGAGTACCTCCTTTCTCTATCAGACTCAGGGCTGAGCTACTCCTCCATTTAGGTGCATTTATCGGCCATCTCTGCGTATCATGCACCTGTAGAGAGCAAGACTCTTGCCCAGCTGGATCTTTCCCGCACTTTCTTGAGGGGGTATTCTTCACCTCAAGCCTCCCATTAAGGACCCTGTTCCCCCATGGGACCTTTTATTTTTTTTTGTAAAACGCTGCCTTCCTTCGAACCAGCCACAAGTTGTGAGCTACACTTCTGTCATGGAAAGCGTTATTTTTAGTTGCCATTACTTCTGCTAGAAGGATTTCTGAGCTTCAGGCTCTGTGTAAAGAGCGTTATTTAGTTTTCCACAAAGAGAGGGTATCCTTGCGGATGAATCCTAAGTTCTTGCCTAAAGTGGTGTCTGAGTTTACACTGAATCAGGACATCCACCTACCAGTTTACTACCCAGAGTATTCTATCAGACTGGAGGCTCTACTTCATGCTCTGGATGTTCACTGGGTGCTTTGTTATTACTTAGATCGTACCCGTGCTGTTCGAAAGCCTGAACAATTGCTTGTTTCCTTTGCCCCGAGGACTGAAGGGGCTCCTGTTTCAAAGCAAACTTTATCTAAGAGGTTAGTCAACTGTATTGTTTATTGCAAATATGACAAACCTTTGCTGGGACCAGTGAAAGGCCATTCTACAAGGGGCATGACTGCTGCCTTTGCATCCATTAAAAATGTGTCTGCGGCTGATATCTGCACAGCTGTCACTTGGAATTCTGTACACACCTTCATTAGGCATTATAGTTTGGACACTGCCTCTCGTTGTAGGACAGGTTTTGGCCTCGCTGTCCTACAGGACCTGCTCTTATGAGCAATTTCAGCAGACTTTTACCTTCTCCCAGTTGGCAGAGGTTAGTCCTTCCACTGCTTGGGACTCAGTCCTTATGGTGTAGCCTGCAGCAAGAGCTCCCCCTTGAAGTGAGATAGTACAGTTACGTAAGAACTTATTGTAACAGTAGATCTTCAAGAGGAGCTCTTGCAGCAGGCGCTGCTTTCCCTCCCACCTTCCCCCTGGTAACTGTTTCTCCATTGGCTGTTTTCATTTCCTCATTTTGGAGGAACCTCCTCGGTTCTCCATTTCTGAGTTTGCCAGAGTCTCTGGCTGGAGAACTGAGGTTGGGCTAGGGGACCGCCCCTTTTATGCCATTGGCTGATGTCGGGGGTGGGCTGATGTCAGGGGGCCGTCTCCTGCTATAAACTGCTAGCTAGAAGTTTTCTGTGGGGTCCTGGTGCCTGCCGGCATCAGTCCTTATTGTGTAGCCTGCTGCAAGAGCACCTCTCGAAAATCTACTGTTATGGTAAGTTTTTTACGTAACTGTCCTATTTTTTTATTAACAATCAGCCTGATATGTCCCTGAATCCTTTCCTTCAGGCAGTAAATAGTTCTGCTGGTGTTACGAATGACTACTTTGTGTTTGTAACTCTCCTCCCTGCCCCCATCCATCCAAGACCTAATGCTGGTATGGGAATGCCAAAATAGAAAAAATTTACATATGTTTCTAACATGCTCCGCAAATCCTTTTGACACAACTAGTGACTATTGCATTGTGAATAATAGGAGAGAACACTTAGTTCCTACTTTTCAGAATGGATTGCATGTTGGAGTAATAACTGTGATACTTGCTGGATTTAAATGGCACCACTACCATCTAGTGGGCGAAACGTTTATTACAACCCATGGTGCTGGATATCTAAGTTTAAATCTGATACCTGCATGGATTCATCTTAATTACCAATCCACGAATCGATACCAATAAACCTTTCCAGTGGACTTAATGTTAAATGCCTGAACTGAATTTGCATGTGACTACTGGATACAAATTTAACTCTTCATGAACTAACAACTGATGCAAACAAATGTACTGTAGAATAGAAATAATTCACTATACATTTATAATATATGGAAGAAGCTTATTACTAGTAAAAATCAGCAAGATTACATCCTTGTAATTCCATCACTATGACATCAGGATGTTGTTAACCTATCTTAAGTATGTCATAGCGATGGGATTACAAAACGGAACTCCAGCAGTAATCAGTATTCCATTTTTTGAAACGCTGATCACTAGCTCCTGTAAGCGTTTCAAACATTCTGTCCCCATTCTAGTTACCTTCAAATGTTTTATTCGAAATATCAGTCCTGATGCTCGCCACGGTGCCCACTTGATGTTCATGAAGACAACACACACACATTTCCCAGCACTCTCTGCAACCCGACACCACGTGTTGTCAACCGACCAACTGGATCTTTCCTAATGGATTTTTCCAAAAACAGATGTTTTTTTAAGTAGCGTTTTGTTTCTTTTTGTGTTGATATTTAAGATTTTAGTCAATTTAAATGAGTGGTCAAGTTTGAAATTTGTTTGCATGTTTTCCAATAAACTTTTGGAGACGAATATAAATGGCTGTTTTTCTAAGTTCCATAGGTAAGCCCTAATATTTGAATGTATGTTACAATGTTTGATGGGAGGAGGGGGGTGATTTATACCCATGCTTTCTAACCCATGCACTATAAAAGCTAATGTATGAGGTTTTGATTAGTAACCTTGCTGAAACCACTTCTCGAGGTTACCATGACAAATTTGTACGCTCTCGAGGTTTACAGTTGTCATGGTAACCTCTCGATGCGATTACAGAGTGGTTACTAATCCAGCCCCAGACATTATCATCTATATAATTGCTGTGTTCTTGCAACAGCACCAAAGTGTGAAAACAGAAGTGCAGTCTATAATATATGTACACTCGAAATTGGTTATAAACATGATACATGCCTGTTTGCTTGTTTGTAGGGTTACTCGTAGTCCTCTGACATGCCCATTAGCATTGTGTTATTCTGTGAATCATATGAGACCTTTTACCTATTACACCTACACAAACAGTAGTCTGAGGGTTACAGAGTTAACATGGTTTTGTTTGGTTTGTAAGTTTGTAACTTCATGTCATAGCATGGCATGATGTTGGTGTTTGAGACCATGTGGTCTATGCTCACTGTCTTTAATCCACACAGCCACACTGAGTACAACAAACACATTTTAAGGTAAATTTTATTTATTTTGGTAAACTGTGATGAAAAGTGAAATCAGTATTTGATTTTTTTCCTTGTCTTTCTCCCTAGGCTCCTGCTGTCAGGTGGGTTTCAGCTGTCTCCATGAGAGAGCTTACATCTACCGTGCAAGCCTTGGTAATGTCTCCCGACCCCAGCTCCTGATACTGGTAAATCTCCCACAGATTTCCTCCTTTGGTGGGGCAAGGGGTAGGAGGGCCACCCCCTCCCCGGAGCACATAGATCTAGTTTTGCCGGTCAGGGCTGCAGGTCTAGAGTGCGGCTCGGGCCTTATGTAGCTTGCTAGCACTCCCCCAATTTTCAGTTTTCTGTCCCTTCCCCATTGCTGGGGCATGCATGATGCAGGGTCCTACAGCACCCTCCCTTCATTGGTGTCCCCAACCCGCACTACCCTCAGGCCTCCACCAGGGAGTAGCCATTTGGCAGGACTGCCAAACCACCCTCCCTGGGAGAGGAGACCTCTCATTTGGACACAGAATCCTCTTCCTCTCTGGCTGACCCCCAGCAACCCCCATTTGCCACCAAATGGGGGTCCCCAGTATGGCAGGAGGTAAGGCACAATGCCTCAGCCCTCCACGCCACTGGGACGGCCTTCAGTATTTGATTTTAAAAGAAAAATAAGGTCTATTTAGTAAGTACAGGGTGTTGAGTCAGTATCCAGTAGTTCAAGTCAAAGTTCCTCCACAATCAGCTCCTCCTGTAAAAGAAGAACATTACTTTTTTATTGTTGAACTGCAGTATTACTAAACTGAAATGTAAGTAAGTAATAAGCCCTTACAAGACATCTAGACCTAACTGTGGGTTCAGGCATCCCCTGTGCGGACTATCTACTGTATACCAGCTTCCATAAATACTCGTGTACAGCTATCCCTTCTGGTGGACAGCAACACAGAGGGGTTTTATGGTACTTCACAGGGTGTTTAAATCTTGATTATACAATGGAGTAAATCGAATGTGGCAAATGCTGCATCCTGATTGGTTGGCTGGTACCTTTCCCAGCGTGGTAAATCCTCTAGTGTGCCCACAGGAAAAAATGCCAGCCAACCTTATCTCGTGCCAGTCCGGTCGCTTTCATTTTAATCAAAACTGCAGCCATTTGTCCTGTCGCCGCTTTGCTAAAACACCGCAGTAAATATTAAAAAAATGACATCCTCCTTCCAACTGTACGGACTTCAGTTTCTTACAAAATATCTAAAAAAATTAAATAAAACTACATTTGCCATTGTACAGTGCCTTCAGAAAGTATTCACCCCCTTGGATTTTGTCACATTTTGTGATGTTGCAAACTCAAATTAAAATACATTAATATGGGATTTTTTTGTCACGTATCTACACAAATTACTCTATAATGTCAAAGTGAAATGAAACGTCTGGAATTTTTTGTACATGTAATTTAAAATAAAAACTGAAATGTCTTGATTTGATAAGTATTCACCCCCTTTGCTATGACACTCCAAATTGAGCTCAGGTGCATCCAATTTCCTTGTGAGATCACTCTAAAACTTGAATGGAGTCCACCTGTGGTCAGTTCAAATGGTTGACATGATTTCAGAGGAAATACACCTGTCTATATAAGGTCCCAGTGTTGACAGTGCATGTCAGAGCAGAAACTCTACCATGAAGACCAAGGAGCTGTCCGTAGAACTCTGTGATAGAATTGTGAGGAGGCATAGATCTGGGGAGGGGTATAAAAACATTTCTAAGGTGTTGAAAGTTCCCAGAAGCACAGTCAAGTCCATCATTAGGAAATGGAAAGATTATGGAACCACCCAAACTCTTCCTAGAGCAGGACTCCGGTTCTGAGATTCTGTCAGGGGGGTACGGGGGAGTCCGCTGTTCCACTGCCCCCACTCCAGAGCCTCAGGACCTGGAGAAGGCCCAGTCTTCACTGGCCCCCCTCTGAGACCCACTGCTGGTCCCCCAGTGGTCCTGGTCGAAGTACCACTCCAGAAGCCTGGACTCAGGCAGCCTGCTTCATTCATGACGCTCGCACTCTTGGCACTTGGGCAAGCGGCGCCGCCGCTATTCCTTGTCCTCCTCGACTTCCTTAGGTGAGGCGAGGCAATGGCACAGGCTGTGTCAGCGCTACGAGGAACTTTTGTGGCAACAGCTGCTGTTTACCTGGGTGAAGCTGGTGCCGGCACCCAACCCAACCATCACTTGGCTACCACCACAGGAGCCGCAGCAGACCCCACCTTGGCAGGAGCCAATCCGGATGGTCCCAACATGGCCAACCCCGGCCTCTCCACCGATTCTGATGGGGCTGCCACCTAAACAGCTGATGACTGACACTCCGACTAAGGATACTCGGCTATCCAATGGGTTACCCCATGGGCTGTTGGTTACCATCACCCAGAGTGCCCGCACCAGGTGAGTGGACACTCGGCAGTCGGCCACTTTTCCATGATTCTTTGGACTCAGAGGGTTCCTTCCTCCAGTCCCGCTGGCTGGATGTGGAGTCGGTGGGGGACTTGTCAATGGATCAGGGTCCCATGTCCTTCATGGGACTGACCTGCTTGATTTCTGCATCCATGGGTCTTCAGCTGGAGCCCATTCAGAAGCGGGAGAGGTATGCGCTCACTGAGATCCTAGACCAGGGTGACACTCCCATGGAGGCCTTCTTAGTGCAGGATGCTATTCTCAGTCCTGCCTTGGAGCTGTGGCAGCATCCGGCCCCATGCCCTGCGCCATCAGCCTGGCTGGCCCGCAAGTATGTGGTCCCTACCGGCTTCCTTGTTAGAATTTATGGAGCATCCCTTGGCTGAGGGGCTAGTTGCCAACTACATTTTCCGGCATACGGGCAATATCGGGGATGTGGACAAACCCCCCCCGGACAAAGAGTCCAAGAAGTGGGACCACATGGCAAAAAAAAAAATGGATGCTGCCTCTTTGCTCGGCCTTTGGCAAGCGAGTTCAGCCCTACTGGTGGCTCACTTTTCGTATGCCCTCTTGGGATCCCTGGACAAGATGCTTCCCCACCTCCCCATGGACCTGCAGACTACTATCAAGAAGGTCCGGTATCAAGGCCGCACTGTTGTGTAGCAACAGTTCCAGATGGCCATGGATCCTGGTGACTCATGCGCCTGGTCCATGGCCGCAGCAGTTGCCTTGTGCCACAGGGGCTTGGCTGTGCATCTCTACATTCATGGCTGAGATGCAGCAAAAGTTGGCAGATGTGCCCTTCTTGGGGACTGACCTGTTCATGCCCAGGGTGGAAGGGCACCTCACCAGGACTGAAAAGTCCAATGCCACCTTGGACTCAGTGACTTCTGCCCAGAAGGACCCAAATGGCTCTAAGCCCTCTGAGAAGAAGCCCTTTTGGCCAGCCTCTGCCCTTGTGGCCAAACCTGCCCAGCCCTAGGCTAGTCATCAGCAGGCCTGGCACCTACAGCCCAAGTCTGTAATCACAGTCACCAGGAAGCCCAGAGTCATCCCGGTGGTCCCTCGGCCAGGCCCTCCTCTGCTTCCAAGCCTGCCCAGTGACGGGATGGGGTGTGTCTCCCCAGTTTCCATCCTGACGGGATGGGGTGTGCCTCCCCAATTTCCATCCTGAACCCCCTGGGTCCTCTGGGGGGGGCAGCTCCACCACTTCCTTTTCTCCTGGTCCACTGTTACCATGGACAGGTGGGTTCCCGAGGTGATCGGCCAGGGTCTGCCTCTGGAATTCGAGGCTCACCCACCCAGCCGAGCCTGCACTCCCTGGGAGGACATGGTGTCCATTGACGTTTGGTCGGCCCTTCGGGGTGACATCACACAGCTCCTCCACAAGGAAGTAGTGACTCCTGTCCTGGATCCTCCAACTCACCCAGGGTTTGTCTTCAGGTACTTCCTGGTGCCAGAATGGATGAGGGTGCGCTGGTGCCCCATCTGAGAATTGCACAATCTGAATAAATTCCTCAAGTCTCGCATGTTCAGGATGGCAACTCTGTCTCAGATCATACCACCTCTGGAGCAAAACATCTGTTTTTGCTGTCTGGATCTCCAGGACATGTTCTTCCACGTCCTGATCCATCTGTCTTACCGAAGGCTCCTCCACTTTCGAGCAGAGGGAACCCTTTACAAGTTCCAGGCCATGCCATTCGGCCTGTTCTCGGCCCCAAGGGTCTTCACCAAATGTGTAGCAGTGGTGGCAGCCCACTTTCAGTGCCAGAGAGTCAGGGTATACCCTTACCTGGATGACTGGCTCATTGCGGGTCCCTCCAGTCAGGAGGTGAAGCGGTCCAGGGACCTGGCACTCCAGACCTGTGTATCTCTTGGTCAGTGAGGCCAAACTGGAACTCCTGCCCTTGCAGGTGATCCACTTCATTGGGGTGGAGCTCGACTCTTGCTGAGCCAAGGCTCAGCTCCCCATGGGCAGGGTGGAGGTTCTTCCCTCTTTTATCCAATCATTTTGGGTTGGGCAGTTGTGCCCTGCTCAGGACTTCCTGTGCCTATTGGGATATGTGGTGGCCTGCACCAGTGTGGTCCATTGGGCCCACTGGAGAATGCACTCCCTGCAGTGGGTGCTTGCCAGTCAGTGGTCTCAGTGCAGGGATCACTTCTATCAGCTGGTTATGGTGACTCAGCAGATGTGGGACAAACTCCAGTGTGGTTAGTCCCGGAGCATCTGCAGGAAGGCATCCTGTTTGTCTAACCAGAACCAACGGTCATCCTGATGACTGATGTTTCTCTCTTTAGCAGGGGAGCCCACCTGAGGATCACAGAGTCCACGGGGTCTGGACCCCCGAGGAGTTCCGATGTCACATCAACCTGCTGGAGCTCAGGGCAGTTTGGCTGGCGCTAACCACCTTTGCTCCACATATCCGGGGTCAGGTCATTCAGGTACAGACGGACAACACAACGACCATGTACTACCTCAACAAGCAGGGCAGGATGCACTCCTTTTCTCTGTGCAGGGACGCTCTCCATGTCTGGACTCTTGCATGCAGCCTGGGGGCCGATCTCCTGGCAATCCATGTGACTGGTGTCTCCAACCGGCTGTCGGACGCTCTCAGACAGGTGGGTGAAGCTGCTCACGAATGGTCTCTTCATCCTGAGGTATTGCAGAGTGTGTTCTCCCTCTGGGGCAACCCTCTGGTGGACCCGTTTGTCTCCAGGGAGAACACAAAACTGAGGCTGTTCTGTGCCTGCCCCCCCCAGCAGGAAACTCTGCAGGGGGAAGCCTTCTCAAGGCCCTGGATCCTGGGCCTCCTCTATGCCTTCCCTCTATTCCCCTTGATCCACAAGGTGTTACTCAAGGTCAGGAGGGACAAGGTATGGATGATCTTGGTTGCTCCAGATTGGCCGCACCAGTTCTGGTACCCCGATCTCCTCAGCCTCAGCAGCAGGCTCCCGAGGCATCTTCCTCTATGCCCAGACCTGCTTTCCATCCATCAGAGGAAGGTACTCCACCCAAATCTTCAGTCCCTGCACATGACAGCCTGGTTCCTGAGCGGCTAGAGTTCCAGGATTTGGGTCTATTTGAAGATGTCTTTGATGCAGTCGAGGCATCTTGGAAGGAGTTGACCTGAAAATGTTATGTCTTCAAATGGAAGAGGTTCTCAGGACATCATTTGGTGTCAGGGCAAGGGGCTGGACTCATTATCTTGCCCTGTGGCTAACATTCTCGACTACCTTTGGTACCTCTCTCAGTTGGGCCTTCAGTCGATGACCCTTATTGTGCACCTGACAGCCATCTCAGCCTACCGGGTGCGGGTCCATCAGCAGTCGGTGGCACAGGAGAAGGTAGTCTGGCACTTTTTCAAATGCCTTGACCATGTTTCCCCTATGGTGTGTGAACCACCACCACCTTTGGACTTGTTGCTGGTATTGGCAAAGGTCATGGGCAAACCATTTGAACCAATGCACAGGTGTGCTATCTCTCACCTGTCATGGAAGACTGCTTTCTTGGTGGCTATCACATCAGCCAGAAGGATCAGTGAACTCCAGGTGCTCTCGGTGGAGTCTCCTTACCTGGTCTTCACAGGAACAAGGTTGTCTTTCTCCCCAACCCGAAGTTCCTCCCGGAGGTTGTGTCAGATTTTCACCTTAACCAGGTGATTTAACTCCTGGTGTTCTTCACCAATCGCACCTCAGAGGCAGAGCACAGGCTCCATACTCTGGACCTGAGGTAAGTGCTTGTTTATTATAAGAAAGCACGGCTGGAGTTTAGGAGAGGTTCGCCAGCTGTTTGTCACCTACGCTGAAGTAGCATCTGGCAGGCCAGCAGCTAAGTGGCCGATTGGCAGGTGGATAGTCTCCTGCATTGACCTCTGCTTTAGGCTGGTGGGTAGGAAGCCTCCCGTTAGAGCATAGGGTTAATTCCACCTGCCATACCGCTGCCTCGGTGGCTGCTTCCAGGGATGTCCCCATCCAGGAAATCTTTCGAGCTGCTACCTGGAAGTCAACACACACTTTCATTTCCCACTACCACATTGACCTTGAGTCATGCTGGGATGCTGGTTTTGGGACCTCAGTTCTCCAATCTCTGTTCCCTAAATAGGGGGGTTGCGCCTTGCCCCCCCTCCTCCCAGGAGAACTGCTAGGAGTCTGCCAGAACTTGTGGATAGAACATCATATCAACATCCCTAGAAACACAGGTTACTTACCTGTAACAGTAGTTCTACTGTAGTAGTGGTATATGATGTTTATCCACATGGACCCACCCAACCTCCCCTAGCAGTGGTGCACTGAAGTCTGCTTCCAGCGGGCAAGATATAGTGTCACGGGGTGGTGCTGTGGAAGTTATCACCCAGGTGAGTGGGCGGAGCCAGCTTGAAGACTTTCTGGCACTTCTAAAAGTGGAAAGGACTCTGCCAGAACATGTGGATGAACATCATATACTACTCCTAGAACTACTGTAACAAGTGAGTAACCCGTGTTTAATGCACACATATTTCAATCCTATTTTACTTGTTGCTATCTGCAGAGATAAGGTCACAGTCCCTTATGGTTAATATTTTCAATATGTCTCCTGAACTGTAAATGGTCTTGGCTTCCCCATAAAGAAGACATGAGTGTTGCAATTCTAAGTAAACTCAGACCAGATGTATCCTGCCTCAGGAGACCCATCTAAAGGAAGACAAGGTTGAGAAATTCAGAAGTAAATGTAAGTAAGTAAATGTTTATTTCTATAAGGCACCCTTTCCAAGCTCAGGGCACCTTTACAAAATCCTACATACAATATTAAAACCACAATAATAAATAGCATTATATTAAAAATAAATTTTAACATAATTTATGTCACTAAAAATGCTTAAAAAGGAAGGTCTTTAGAGCTTTTTTAAAGCTCTCCACAGTCAGGCTATTGCGTATCTGGCAAGGTAGAGAATTTCACAGGGTAGGAGCCATAAAGGCAAATGTTCTTCCACCGGATGTTTTTAAGGTTACCCTGGGAATCTCTAGCAATCCCTCACCAGAGGATCGGAGGGAGCAGGAAGGACAGTAAGAAGTCAGGAGTTCTTTCAGGTAGTGGGGTCCCAAACCGTGTAGGGCTTTATAGGTCATCAACATGACCTTGAAAGTGATCCGCCACTGTACAGGCTGGTTGGGAGAAATATTTTATAATTAACACCAAAAAAACAGGAGTTGCAATTCTGCTGGGGAAGAAATGCAGAGTTGTGCCAAATAAAACTATTAAAGATGCAGAAAGGAGACGATTTATTGGAGTGGGCACAACAGAAGGCAGAAGTGTTGCTTTATGCAATATCTATGCTCCTACAGAGGAATGTCCTGATTTCTTTGGCAAACTAACTATGGAACTGGGGGAATGCAAAATAAGGAGATCATACTAAGAGGTGACCGGAACATAACATTAGACTTATTTATAGATAGGAGTAGGTCAGAGGGACACCCAAGTATGTCTTGGACCAGAAATCAAGTCTTTAGCATGTGTAAAGATTTAGGTTTAGCTGATATCTGGAGATCTTTAAAACCCTCAGATAGAAATTACACTTTTTTTCTCAGCACCCTACTCATTCTGTCCCAGAATTGATTATATCTTGATCTCTAGATCACCATGTGATGGTCCACTGTGGGCAGATGCAGTCGATACCACAATCCCTGACCACTCAGCAGCAATATTATATTTACACATAGGCCCACAAAGCACTGGTCCCCCAAGGTGGACGTTAAATGCAACCCTATTCAAAGTCTTAGAATTCTTGGTTTTGTTTAGAAAAGAAATTGAGGAATTCTCCAAAACTAATGATACCACTGAAGTATCAAGATCAATTTGATGGGAAACCTCCAAGTGCTATATGAGAGGAAGAATAACTGGAAATAGTGCAAATAACAAGAAAAAAGTTAAAACCCTAAAGAAATTGGAATCTGAATGGGAGGATCAAAGACTCACAAACAGCTAAGTATCCCAGATAAATTATGGACCTATATGATTATTGAGCTTCAATACAATATTTACTTCTTACAGAATAGTTGGATGCAACATGCACTTTTTAGGACTAAGCAAGAATATTGGGAAGCTGGTGAGAAGTCAAGCAAACGTCTTGCTCATAGGCTTAAAAGTTAAAAAATAAATCATTAATACCAGTCTGTAAAAAACTTCATGACAAACTGGTCTCCACTACTTCTGAAATAAATAAATATAAAATTTAAGGGCCTACTCAGTCCCCAACAACATGGGTTCAGACGTGGCTACTCTACTGTCTCTGCTCTGGTTGACTTCACCTCCACGATCCACGATGCCTTCGAGGATGGTCTGGTTGTGGGGTCTATCTTTATAGACCTTATGAAAGCCTTCAATACCATCAGCCATCAACTCCTGCTACATAACCTTCTCTCTCTGGGACTGTCTAATGATGTGGTGACTTGGTTCAGCAGTTACCTTCACTCAGAACCCAAAGTGTCAAAATAAATGGGACCCTCTCACAGCATAGGGACGTCTGCCTGGGTGTCTCCCAAGGGTCCATTTTAGGGCCGCTTCTCTTCAGTCTCTTTACTAACCCACTACTGTCAGCTTGCTTGTCAAACATTGTACTCTACGCAGATGATGCAATAATCTCTGTCTTGGGGGGGGGACACTGCATCCATCTCCTCTGAACTTCAAACCAACTTCCAAAGGCTTGAAAAATGGTTCATGGACAACAAACTCTTGCTCAACCATAAAAAAACTAAGAGCATGCTCTTCTCCGTACCCCAGACCTGGAAGAAATACGGGCCCCTGCAAATTCAGAGCCATGAAGGAGTCGAACTGGAGCAAGTGTGCACCTTTAAATACCTAGAGGTTTTCCTGGAAAACACTCTGTCCTTTGGTGCACATGTTGACCACGTTGATAATGCTGCCAATGCTAAACTAGGAGTCCTCTACCGGCACCGACACTCCATGACCCCAGAAGCATTGAAACTGGTCACTAGCTGCTCTGTCCTATCCATCACAGATTACGGCCTTGTTATCTATGATACCAACACCATCCTTAAAAGGGTCAAAACTCTTCTTAATAAAGCCTGTCATCTGGTTCTGGGGGCAGATCACTGGACTCACACATGTGCCCTCTACCGGGAGACTGGGTGGCTCCCGCTACAAAGCAGAATTGCCTTCCAGTCGTGCCTACTAGTGAAGAAGTCTTTGTTAGGACTCACCCCAGGCTCTACATCCAGCCTCTTTGTAGCAGCACAACCCCACTTAAGGACCCGGAATGTGGACAAAGGTATGCTGGTGGTACCATTCAAGAGAACTTCCCAAGTGCAGCGATTCCTCTCTTTCCTTTCAAAATCTCCCTAAGGTCCTGACTGAGTGTAATAAAATTGGTCAATTCCGGACTACGAGCACACTTGGCAAGGGAAAATGTTTGTAACTGCCTTTAATTACCATTACCCTCCCCTGCTCCTACCTCTACTCCTTCCCTGGCCCACTATACCCAACTATACGTCCATACTACCCTGCATCCCTCACTCACCTGCTGTCCCTGCTCCTGCCTCAATTTCTTCCCCCTCCTCACACAGGAGCCCTCCCCTCTCTTCAAACCCTCCCTCTCTCCCTGCACCTGTCCCCCCACCTCACCCTTCTCTCTTGTTCTACTACTCTCCCAGTCCTCCTGGTCTCTTCCTAGCCCCCTAACACGCTCCTCCCATGCCTTAGCTGACAAAGCCTGTCTCTGGCTACTCCTCTACATCCAATCTAGTCCTCTACTTGTTATTACCTGTGAACTGTGCTCTTCTCCTCTTCTCGCTTTATATTCCAACTCTCTGTTCTCACAATTTGCACTCTCCTTGAATCAATATTTCTCCCCTCCTAATTGCACTTATGTATATAAAAAATCTGTGGCCTTCTGTATGACTAGTTTCACTGACTGCCGTTTGCAACAGTTTATACCAGCTGTAACTCATTTTGCTACTGCTTTGTATATGCTCATTACATAGTGTACACTCTGTAACTATGTTTTGTCTGTCTGTCCTCTTACCCGTATTGACCTGGAACCTTTGTATACTAGTCCCAGACTCAAAGGTGTTAATCCCAATCTGAAATAAATAAATAAAAATACATAACAAACTTTACAAATCCAGAGTAAAATCTGGCACTGAGGTAATAGATAATTCTAGGGACACAGATATGATGTTCTATCCACACTTTCTGGCAATGACGTTCCCTTTAAGACTTTTCCCGAATGTCTTCAAGTTGGTTCCTCTCACCCACCTGGATGGTAACTCCCTCGGCCCCACCCCATGGCACCAGATCTTCCTTTCCACTGGATGAAGCAAGTTCCCTCCTTACCGCTCTCGTGCTGAGTAGGCCCTTTGTTACTAAATCTCCAGATTTAGTTCCAAAACTTTTTACAAGACTTTGTCTTCAGGCTCGATCTTTGATCGCAAACGCGATGAATGACAACAAGCTCACTCTGGGGTTCTGTAGTTGCCTTTGTGGGCAGAAGATGTCCTGAACTGACTTGCACACTGCGTGCATCTACTGCCTAGGTTACAAGCATGATCCCCAGGCCTGCGACATTTGTTGGTCTTTCCACCCTTCCATTCTCGAGGACCATCAAGCCTGACTTACTTTAGGCCATTCGAATGAACAGTACCCTCTGGTCAAATCTAAAAATGCCCGTTGGGTGGTCTTTGTGGCTGTGGGGTCCGCCGAACAGCTAGCAGCATTTGAGGAGGTGGCGGCTCAGGCCATAGCTCATACCTCCTTGATTTCGGCCTTCATTCTGCTTTCACTGGGAGCCTCTTTTATGGGGTTGTTTAAGGGGTTGTGCCAGTCTCTACCGACTCTCAGTCAGGGACCGTCTTGTAGGCACAAATCCAAGTCAAAAAAAGAGATCAAAAAATGGTCTCGCTGTCAATTGTGGAATCGGGAATGCTCTTGGTCAAGGGCTTCGGTTTCTTATGCTTCTCCTGATCCGACTTCGGTTAAATCTTCGGCCCAGTCTGCCTGCTCCACGGTACTGCTGTCAGGCCAGTTGGCCGAGACACTGGTCGATCTTCCGGTCAGGATTTTTCTCAAGTCAGTTGACTAGTTGTCAACTGAAGAGGCCAGCACTTCATAGAAACATAGAATTTGAAGGCAGATAAGGACTGCTTGGCCCACCTAGTCACTTCACTTTCCAGGACTCCAGTCCTGACTCAGACCATTGGAGGGACGGATATGTCCACTGACCCATCGCCTCTAGTCACTGACCAAGACCCGGAGGTGCCTCGGCTTTCGCCGACTCCCTCCGAGTCCCGCCACCAGTTCCTCCGGCAGTCGAGGTCTCGGTCATACTCCTGGGAGTTGAGTGGCTCCCACCAACGTCAGCACTCCCATACTTGACACCCTGGGAAGTGGCATTGTCACTATAATTCATCCTCATCCTCCTTGGGTGAGGAGAGGCTTCAGCACAAGTTGTGTCGATGCTGCAGGGATCTTTTGTGGCAACAGCTCGTGTTCTCTGGTATGAAGCCAGTCCCAGCTCCTACACTGGCCATCACTTGGCTTTCACCTTAATGGCTGATGCCGTCTCTGCCTCAGGAGCCGACCAAGACAGTCCTGGCTCAGTCGACCCAAGCATCCCCATCAATTCCCATGGAGCTGACACCTCTACAGCTGAAAATCAGCACTCCGGCCAAGGGGCTTCCCCATCGGCTGTCGGTCACTGTCACTCCTGACTGTCCACAGAGGGTCAGCAGGGACTCTGGTGGTCGACCCCTTTTTAAAGACTCCTTTGAGTTGAAGGGTGCCTCCTCACACTCCCATCTGGTTGATATGGAGCTGGTTGGGGGTCCCTTGGTGGACGAAGGCCCTACTTCCTTTATGGGCCATCTCCGCCTGATGTTGGAGTTTACAGGTATGAAAATGGAGCCTGTCCAGAAACAGGCTCGATACCCCTTGACTGAGATCCTGTACCAGAGAGATACTCCTGGCCAGGCCTTCCCAGTGGCAGAGGTTATCCTTGGCCCTGCCTTGGAGCTTTAGCAGTGCCCTGCTTCCTGCCCTGTGCTGTCTGCCTGGATAGTCCGCAAGTACATAGTCCCTACTGGTTCCCTGCTGGGATTCACAGAACACCCCTCGACTGAGGGCTTGGTGGCCAATTCTGTGTTCAGGTGCTCTGGCGACACCAGGGGCATTGACAAGCTGACTGATAAAGAGTCCAAGAAACTGGACCATGCAGGTAAAAAAATCTACACTGCCTCTTTGCTTGATCTTTGCCAGGCAAGCTCATCCCTTCTCATGGCCCACTTCTCCCATGCCCTGCTGGGCACCCTGGATAAGGTGCTTCCTCATCTGCCAGCAAACCTCCAGACCATGGTCAATCAGGTCCGGGACCGGGGCCAGGCTGTAGCAATGCAACAGCTCCACACAGCCACGGACATTGGGGACTCCTGTGCCCACTCTGCGGCAGCCTCAGTGGCTGTGCGCCACAGGGCTTGGCTGCGAATCTCTACCTTCATGGCAGATACCCAGCACAACCTGGTAGATGTCCTTTTTCCGGGCACTGACTTGTTCGGGCCTGGAGTGGAGGGCCAGCTCACCCACATTGAGAAGTCCAATGCCACCTTGGACTTGGTGACATCCGCTCAGAGGGACCCCAAGGCTCTATGTAGCAGAAAAAGAAACCTTTTGGGTCCCCCTCCACTCCTGCAGCCAAACCAGCCCAGCCCCAAACTGGGCAGCAGGCTCAGGCCTGGTGACCTTGGCCCGAGTCAGTGGCCTTGGTTATCCACCAGCCTGGCGGGAAAGGCCCTGGTGGTGCCTCAGCCGGGCCCTCCTCCTCCTCCAAGCCTGCCCAGTGATGGGATGAGGGGTGCCTCCCTCATGCCCGTTACACCTCCCTGGGTCCTCCTATGGGGGGGGGGCTGGCTCTACCACTTACTTTCTGCCTGGTCCACTATCACCATGGATAGGTGGGTTCTCGAGGTGGTCGATCAGGGTCTGCCTCTGGAGTTCAAGCAGTACCCTCCTTGCTGAGCCCGTGCCCCACAGGAGGACTTGGTATCTGCAGACATTCTGTTGGTTCTTCAGGATGACATTGTCACTAAGAAAGTTTTGCAGCACCCATAGTACCAGACAAAAAACGCACACAGACCCAGTGAATGTCTGGCAAGGTCTTTTATATAAAATACTGATAGTGCAACTACTGGCCAAGTGGCTAGTAACAAGAAAATAACAGACGTTTCTCTTAGCATGCTGCTAGGCTTCTTCGGAGTAGTTTTAACAAAGTGCAAGGTTATATATATATATATATATATATATATATATATATATACATACATTCAAAAAATCATGTGCAATGGGTCATCAATCAACAAATTAACCGATTAGCCAATACGTGCACCCGCTTATTTAAAATGCAAAAATATATTAAGTGCTCATGTAAAACTTAATTGTCAAGCTTGGAACAAACATTTTCCACTTTGTATTGCTGCTTCACAGCATACCATTCATTTGTAGCTTATTTAATTTTATATTTGTTAAATCATGTTGCTTTTCTATACATTCTAATTGTGTATATATATTTTATTTATTTTTTCTTTGCCACGCACTGAGCAATATGACTAGGGCTTTTATAGCCACATACTTAATCTTCTCATTGCTGTAAAGTACACTTGTGGTGTTTGTTCCAGATACCATACTTTTTAACATCCACTTCATGCAGGTAATTTCTCTACCCTGGGTATAAGATATTACACAATTTTTGTTATTGTGTCATGGAATCCATGACAGACAAATTGTTACTTTTGATTTTATCTTAACTGTGAAATTGATAAGAGTAGGTGCTCCCTAGTCATATCAACCTATCTGGCACCTGTACGTTTTTAAGAATGCAGATGAGTCTGTGCTATCATTAAGCCCCTTGTTTCGGCGTGCCCCCAGTTCAAAAATCCAGAAGCTCTCCCTTTGCCCTATAAGTTTCTTGAGATCTCCACCCCTGCTTCCTGTCTTTACTTGTTCAATTCCTATGAAATTGAAATTGTGCTGTTTAGATCTGTCTCCATAAATGTGTTTAACTATTGCATAGGACATGTCCCCCTTCTCAACTGCTTTTACATGCCCCCCATTCTAGTATGGAATTTTCTGATTGTTCTACCTATATAGTAAGCTCCACAGTTGCATTTCAGCATATAGACTATACCACTGTTGTTGCAAGTGATAAGGTCCTTTATCTGTATATTCTTGCCTGAGATGGGATGTTGGAATTCCTTGCATATGTTAACATATTTGCAATAGGTACACTTACCACAACGATGGGTACCCATGGGGGCTGGGGCAAGTAAAGTTTGTCTTAATGGCTCAGGTCCTGCTACATTGTTACTAACTACCATGTCCCTTATGCTTTGCATTTGCGAAATATTACTTTCAGTCCCTGTTTAACTACATTGTTGAGCCTCGGCTCCAACTGCAGTATGGACCAATTACAAGTAATAATTTGCTTCACCCTTTCTGCTCTCCTTGAAAAAACTGTAACAAAGGGACATTCCATAGTATTATTAGGTGTCTTATTGGCATATTGTAGTGTAGTTTCCCTGCTCATGTCATCCACTTTTTGTATAGCAGATGCAACACTATGTTTACTATAACCCCTTTACAGAAATCTTTGAATTTGCATTCCTCTTTTCTGGACAAACTCTGTTGTGTGCAGTTGCGCAAAGTGCATACTAACTGTGCCTTTGGGATGTTATGGCGCCCATGATGAGTGTGGCAACTGTCAAATCGCAACAAGCTGTTGCCTTCTGTAGTTTTCTGAAACAGAGTCATGCCAACCCCCCCCCCCCCATCTTTGTACAACTTCAAATTCAAAAAAATTATAGTCATTTGGTCCAACTCGTTTTTATAAGTTAAACAACTACTGGTCTCTTCCATCCTATTGATAAAGGATGCAAATTCTTCTCTAGTGCCTTTCCACACTATCAATATATCATCTATAAAGCGCCACCACAAATCCACCCTAGACAAAAATGGATTTGTGGCAGTGCTGTACAGATAATCGCATTCCCACCGCCCTACAAACAAATTAGCAAAACTGGGGGCCATGGTAGTACCCATGGCTATACCGCTGATCTGATAGTACAGTTGAGTTTGGAACAAAAATACATTTTTCTGTGATACAGTTTGTGCCAATTCTACTAGGAAGTGGGTTGGGGTTGTTATACATTCTAGTTCTGTTCTCATATTCAGAAAATAAATCAATGAGTCCAACCCTTCTGAGTGTGGTATGACTGTGTACAGAGAGTTAACATCTACAGCAGCAAAGTACCATTCAGGTTCCATGTGTAAGTCTTCGACTAGTGTGACTATCTCAGTTGAATCCCTGATATAAGATCTAAGGTTTTGTACTATGGGCTGCAGGAACTAGTCTATATACATTGATAGAGGTTATGTCAGCCACCCTCACCCTGACACTATAGGTCGACCTGGGGGCTGTGTCATGCTTTTGTGTATTTTGGGCAGTGTGTAAATTGCCGGGATAATCGGATGATTCACGGTTATGGTTCTATATAGAACATCTGTGATGTAACCCCTTACATAAATGTCATTCAGCATATTGTCCACCTGTACTTTGAATTGTGTTATGATTTGTTTAGGGACACACCTATAGAACAATGAGTCATTCAGTGACCTCTGTACTTCAATGATATAATCCCTTGTGTTCATAATCACTACTGCCCCTCCCTTATCTGCAGACTTTATTGTTATATTTGTGTTGTTACTCAATGTTTTAATAGCCAGACTCTCTTCTTTGCTGCACTTGTCCCGGTAGACACTGGTTGGTGACTCCCTGAGGTTCTCAAGATCTAATTCTCACTTCCGAATGAAAGTGGAAACAATTGGGTTCAATGGTGGACAAAATTCTGATCTGGGGCTCAGTTTGCTATTTAAAGATGTATCAGTGGTGTTGTCCTGCCCCTCATATATACATTTGAATGTCAAATTCCTCCCAAACTTGTTTAAATCAACGCACGTGTTAAAGAAATTAATATCAGAGGATGGACAGAATGCTAAACCTTTGTTAAGGACAGACACTTCTGCTGCTGTCAATACATAATCTGACAAATTAACTACTGGTATCAGAGCTGTATATTCAGGAAAGTCACTGTTAGCATTATATGTCCCAAGTACAGTTTCTTCGAAGGACTGAGACTCCTTGCTGTCTATCAACGGGGAAATGGGGGTGGGGGTAGGGGTAAGCATGTGAGGCATACCTGCTTTTGTAATGCTTTCTGAATTAATAATTGTTCCTGCATCTTTTTCCACGCTGCCCCCCCGTCCTCCTCCTTGATAATGGGGTATGTGGAAGCGCGCTCTGCATTGTCGCTGGCTGCACCTTGTCCCCTGGGTATAAACAATGGACTGTCCTGATTCTAATTCCCCAATTTCTCCTTCAGAAAGGCCCTCAGAGCCATCAGTGTCCGAAGGCCCAGTTGTGTAGTCTAATACAGTCACATCCCCTTGTGGTTCTGTCATGCTTACATTTCCTTTCTTAAGTATGGATTTCAGGGTTGTTTTTTCATTAGTGTTCCAATTAAACACCCTATTGTTCTGATAGTCTCTTTCATCTCTGAGGAACTTCTTTTGTTTCAGTTTTTTAATTTTTATGTCATATTTTATCACTTTTTCCATTAGCATTTTGTTCAGCCTCTCAAGTTCACTAGAATCAGTACATGCTTTTAGCCGAGCTTCCACCTCGCCAATTTCTGTGGTGAGTTCCTTTCAGACTGGTTCAGCAAACTCTAATATTAATTCTATATTGTTTATGGAAGCTTCTTGCATGTTGCCATGTCATCTGTCCATAAAGTCAGCATTATCAGTCTCACAGGAGGGTTTTTGCACAATATGCAGTCTCCTCAGAACCCTTTTAATGGCTAAATATGCCTCAAGCGTGGTTTTGTGCCAGTACATTCTTCTGCCTTTAAGCACTAGCTTTTCAAGTTTGCGGAAAATGAGTTTAGAGTTGGACTCACCACTTGAATGCTGTGCGTCTCTATCACTTTCTCCCAGTAGAGGGTTAGTCTCTCCTGCTGTGTGGAAAACCATGCTTGCAAAGCCACCAGTCAGGACTTTGGTACATACAGCTCCATTACGTTCTCCTTCCACTGTTGACATGGCGTGGCATGGTCCATCTACACAAACGCTCCTGACGTATTCAAAAACTGTATTGGAAGGTTCCTGGCTGCTCCGTGTTTGTTACAACTTCTTCCTTTGAAAACGGCCAGTAAATGGTGCACACTTGGTGGGTAAAGACTTAACTCCCCAAGCAATTCAGCAAAAAGTCTGTTGTCCAGTTATACTCCTTATGATTGTAGAAAACCTGTGCTACAACACACATCTCGAATAAAGCACAGAAACTGAACTAAGCACCAGGACACAAGACTATGGTGCATTGTCCAGCTCCTCTGCAAGGAGGTCATGGTTCCTGTCATGGATCCTCCGGAACACCCAGGGTTTGTCTCCAGGTACTTCCTGGTGCCAAAATGGATGGGGAGCTGATGCCCCATACTAGATCTGCAGGACCTGAACACATTTCTCAAGTCACGCACCTTCAGGATGGTAACTCTGTCACAGATCATACCATCTCTAGAGCAAAACATGTGGTTTTGCTCCCTGGATCTTCAGGACGCATTCTTTCATGTCCCAATCCATCTGTCTCACAGAAGTTTCCCCCACTTCCGAGAAGAGGGAGCCCTCTACAATTTCCAGGTCATGCCACTCAGCCTGTCCTCAGCCCCTAGGGTCTTCACCAAGTGCATCGCAATGGTGGCAGCTTACCTGAGGCACAGAGGGTTTGGGGATGACCCCTACCTGGATGACTGGCTGATCGTAGGTCCCTCCATGTAGGAGGTGGAGTGGTCCAGGGACCTGACCCTCCAGACCTGCGTCTCCTTTGGCCTCATAGTCAATGAGGCCAAGCTGGAATTTATGCCTTTGCAGATGATCAACTTCATTGGAGTGGAGCGTGACTCTTGCAGAGCCAGGGCTCGACTCCTGGTGGACAGGGTGGAGGCTTTCTCCTCGTTTGCCAGATTATTTCGGGTTGGGCAATTATGCCCTGCCCAAGACTTCCTGGGCCTGCTGGGTTACATGGCAGCCAGCGTGATCCAATGGGCCCACAGGAGAATACTCTCTCTGCAGTGGGAGCTGGCCAGCCAGTGGTCTCAGTGCAAGGGTCACTTCAACCAGCTGGTCACTGTGACCCAGCGGATGTTGGATGCTCTCCAGTGGTGGTTATTCCCAGAACATTTGCAGGAAGAAACATAGAAACATAGAATTTGATGGCAGATAAGAACTGCTTGGCCCACCTAGTCTGCCCATTTTCCTACCTAACAGATAAGCTGCAGATCCTAGTTAACCAACAGCTTACTTCCTCCTACCCCCCACTAGGACTGCCTTATGTCTGTCCCATGCATTCTTGAATTCCCCCACTGTTCTTGACTCCATGACTTCCTCAGGGAGGCTGTTCCATGCATCCACAACCCTCTTCATGAAAAAATACTTCCTCACATTACCTCTGAGTCGTCCCCCCTCTATCTTCAAATTGTGCCCCCTTGTTCTTGCATATCTCTTTTTCTGAAAGATGCTACCCTTTTGGACTTTGTTGATTCCCTTGAGGTACTTGAAAGTTTTTATCATGTCCCCTCTCTCCCTTCTTTCCTCAAGGGTATAAATATTAAGCTCCTTTAATCTTTCTTCGTATGTATTTTGGTGCAGACCCTGCACCATTTTGGTTGCCCTCCTTTGGACAGCCTCCACTCTATGTATTTGTGGAGATGGTCTCCAGAACTGCACACAGTACTCCAGATGGGGTCTCACCAACTGTCTCTACAGAGGGATAACAACTTCCTGTTTTCTACTATTGATGCCTCTCCCTATGCATCCCATTATCCCCCCAGCCTTCCTTACTGCCTTCTCACATTGCTTGCCCACCTTTAGGTCATCTAATGTAATTACCCCCAGGTCCCTTTCCATTTTTATTGTTGTCAGTATCTCACCCCCCACTGAGTACTCTTTCCCTGGGTTTTTATTTCCCAGGTGCGTTACCTTGCACTTCTTTGCATTGAATCTGAGCTGCCATACATTTGACCATTCCTCCAACCTTGCCAAGTCCCTTCTCATCCTTTCCACTCCATCTTGTGTATCAACCCTGTTGCAGATCTTTGTGTTGTCTGCAGAGACATACTTTTCCTTCCAGTTCCTCTGCAATGTCACTTATAAAGACATTAAAAAGGACCAGTCCCAGTACTGAACCCTACGGTACCCCGCTAGTAACCCTCCTTTCTTCACTGTGGACTCTGTTTACTACTACCCTTTGTGTTCTGTTGTCTAGCCAATTTTTTATCCAGGCTACCACCTTGAGACCCACTCCAAGGCTGGCTAACTTGTGTATTAATCTTTTGTGTGGGACTGTATCAAATGCCTTGCTAAAATCTAGGTAGGCCATGTCCACAGCCCCTCCCTGGTCTACTACTTTGGTCACCCAGTCAAAGAAATCTATTAGATTCGTCTGACATGACCTTCCCATCATGAATCCATGCTGCCTTGGGTCCTGTGTCCCACTGGCCTCTAGGTACTCAATAATTCTTTCCTTCAGAAGTGATTCCATCATTTTCCCTACCACTGAGGTCAGACTAACTGGTCTGTAGTTTCCTGCCTCTGTCCTGCTCCCACTTTTGTGAAGAGGAATCACATCCACCCTCCTCCGGTCCTCAGGTACCACTCAATCCTCCCATGATTTGTTAAAGAGAGTAGTCAGTGGTGTCACTAGTTCTACCCTTAGTTCTTTTAGAATTCTTGGGTGAATCCCATCAGGCCCCATTGCTTTGTCCACCTTCAATTTTATTAGTTCTTTCAGAACCCTTTCTTCTGTAAATGGACTGGTATCGACCACCGTCTTCAGAGTGTTTCTCTTGTTTGGTTTAGGTACCTCCCCCTCCTCTTCCTTTGTGAATACTGAGCAGAAATATTCATTCAGTATCCCTGCTTTTTCACTGTCACCCTCTGCCCACATTCCCTCCCCTTTATTAAGCCTTAGTATCTCTCCTTTGGTCTTTCTTTGCTCCCTAATGTACCTATAAAAAGTCTTATTCCCCTTCTTAACAGAGTTGGGTATCCTTTCCTCGGTTTGGGCCTTTGCTATTCTGACTGCCTTCCCTGCTTCTTTCTGCTTTAACTGATAAAGTTCTCTGTCCTGCTCCTTCTGTGTTTCCTTATATTTCCTGAATGCTATCCTTTTCTCTTTAACCTTCCCTGCCACCTCTTTTGAGAACCATAGTGTTTTTTTCTTCATTTTGTTTTATTGATTTGCTTTACACAAAGGCTTGTTGCCTCTGTGATGGCTGTTTTGATTACTCCCCATTGTTCCTCCACCCCTCCTTCTTGCCCATTTGCTAGTGCTTTTATGAGGCACACTCTCATTTTCCCAAAGTCAGCTCTCCTAAAGTCCAATACTCTTGCTTTTGTATGGCTTGATTGTATGGCTGTGTTTATCGTGAACCACACTGTTTGGTGGTCGCTTGTTCCCAGATGGCTACCCACTTCTAAATCTGAGATTCTTTCTCCGTCCCAATTTGAGAGTACCAGGTCTAAGATTGCTCCTTCCCGAGTGGGTTCCAATACTAGCTGTCTGAGGCATGCCCCTTGTAGGGCATCAAGAATGACCCTGCTCTTGGATGTGCCTGCAGCAAAGGTGCTCCAGTTAACATCTGGCATATTCAGGTCCCCCAACAACAACATCTCCCCTTTTTCTGCCATTCTAAGGATGCCTTCTATCATTTCCTTGTCCATTCCCTCCCCCTGAGATGAGGGTCTGTACACAACCCCCATGCAGATTGTGGTGCCATTTCCTGTCTCCAGGGTGACCCAGAGTGCCTCATCTGCTCCCTGTTTATTCTTTAGTTCTGTTGCTTTGATCCCTTCCTTTACATAGAGAGCTTCTTCTCCTTCTCTTTTACCCTCCCTGTCCCTCCTGTAGATTGCGTATCCTGGTATGTTGGCATCCCAGTCATGGTTCTCTGTGTACCATATTTCTGTGACTACCACAATACCCAGGCAACCCTCTTCCATCAAGGCCACTAGTTCGGGGAGCTTGTTACACAGACTATGGGCATTGGTACTCATCAGCCTGCACTTTTTGATGGCCTTACCCCTTTTGGCCCCATCCCTGTCCTTACTGCCTTTGCCTTTTTTTACATTTACATCTGTCCTTCTCCCTAATGACTTCTTTACCTTGGTGTTTACTTCACTAATTACCATGTTTTGTGGGGGGAGGCTGGTATTTCCCTGCTCCTTTTCAGTGCCTCCCCCCTTGGCTAGTTCAAATGCTTGCCAGTGAAGCATTTAAACCTCTCACCTAGGATACTGGTTCCCCCGGACAGATGCAGACCATCGCACTAGTATGAGGTCTGCATCCTGCAGGTGGCTCCCAGTCCCCAATGAAGCCAAAACCCTGAGCTCCACACCAGTTTTCAATCATTCATTGAATTCCCTGGTGAGGTACCTATCATCCTTGCCATGAACCAGGCAGCACCTCCGAAGGTTACCATATCGCTCTTGTCTAAGGCCCTCCCCAACTCTACAAACTCCTCTTGCACTGCTCTGATCCCATTCCTAGCCAGGTCATTTGTCCCTAGGTGGACAATGACATCCAGCTCCCTCCCTTGTGCAGCTGCTCCCACAATCCTGAGGATTACCTTCCATCCCTCCAAGCCGTGGTGCCAGGCAGGCACCCACCTCCTTTCCTTCCCCTCCCCACCCTACCCCCTATTGATTGAGTCCCCACCAGGAGTTGTTTCCTTGTGGGATCCCATGCCACCCTCCTGTGAGTCTCTCTTTGTGAAGGTTCCCAGCATCCTCCTTGGTCTCACTGCAGGTGCCTCCATAGAGGAACCACTATCCACCAGAAGCGTGTATGAATTGTGGAGAGGTACAGCTGGAGGGATGCAACTCTGTTTCACTGCCCTCTCCCTCCCTGAGCCCACCCTGGTCCAGCCTCTCCTCTTTCTTGGCAACCTCTGAGGTAGTGGCATTGGTCCTGGTGGTCCCTGGTTGGGGGAGGAGGTTTCACGAATCCTGTTCAGGTCAGCCTGGAGACGAGCAACCTCCTCCCTCAGACCAGAGAGGTGCCTGCAAATAGGGCAGCATTGCAGGCTCCAGAATGTCTCCCGGAACACTGCTGCCCCACAGCCATTGCACTGCACCACTCCTATCATGTCTTATTTTGTGTCCCCTCTCCTGTTTCTTTGTATGCTTACTCTCTCCTCTCCTTACAACTCTCACCTTTCCTGTTCTGGGACAGCAACTTCCTGTATTCTTCAGTAGCCTCCTTCTTCCTTGCTCAGTGTCAGACTGCCAGCAGCTGGGGGGGGGGAGTGAGCTACTTTTTTCCTTTAGGGTTGACAAAACTAATGTTTCTCTATGATCCTTTCCTTCCTACTGCCAAACATGAAGTTTCTGTTGTCAGTCAAATCCAGTGGCTATAAAAGTAGAACTGGCTTAGGGTGGGTGGGATGGAGAGCAATTAGTAAGAAAAAAGGCTAGCAACAGGAAGTTGTAATTGGAGTCACCTGCTTTTATATTGTCTAAGCCACACCCCCAATTAAGCTCTCTCTCCTCCTACTGATTTAGCAAAGTAAGTTGATACAGTACCCTTCCCAGCACAGAACACACACTGACTTTCTTTCTTTTCTTTTTTTTACCCTAAATAAGACCCCTTCTACTTCTAGTAAAGTATATGTCTGCTTAATCTCAACAGACACTGAATCCTGCTGAGATAGAAGTGTTAAATTAGTAAGAAAATGGTAGCTTCTTTTAGTTAGCTGCTTTCTGCTCTACAAACAAGATTTCTGTCTTCCAATGTCTAGCAACAGGAAGGGATCCTGTTTGTCTGCCCAGAGCCAACAGTCATCCTGATGACTGATGCCTCTCTCATGGGCTGGGGTGCCCACCTGGGAGAACACAGAGTCCACGGGCTCTGGACTCCCGAGGTGTCCTGGTACCACATCAACCTGCTGGGACTCTGAGCAGTTCAGCTGGTGCTGACTGCCTTTGCTCCTCACATTCGGGGTCAGGTGGTCCAGGTCCAGACGGACAACACCATGGCCATGTACCACCTCAACAGGATGGGATGCACTCCCTGCCATTGTGCAAGGAAGCTCTCCATGTGTGGACCCTCGTGTGCAGCCTGGGGGCCAATCTCCTAGCCATCCGTGTGGCAGGGGCCTCCAACCAGCTGGCAAATGCTCTCAGCCATATGGGCGAGGTGTCTCACGAGTGGTATCTCCACCCAGAGGTAGTACACAGTCTGTTCTACCAGTGGGGCACCCCCCAGGTGGACTTGTTCTCCTCCATGGAGAACCCAAAGCTGAGGCTCTTTTGTGCCTGCCACCTCAGCAGGGAATGATGCAGGGGGATGCCTTCTCGAGGCCATGGACCCCGGGCCTCTTCTATGCCTTCCATCCACTTCCCTTGTTCCACAAAGTGTTGCTCAAGGCCAGGAGGGTCAAGGCACAGGTGATCCTGGTGGCTCCAGACTGGCCCCGCCAGTTTTGGTACCCTGATCTCTACAGCCTCAGCTGCAGGCTCCTGAGGCATCGTTCCCATGCCTGGACCTGCTCTCCATCAATCAGGGGAAGGTACTTCATCCAGACCTTCAATCTGTGCACCTGATAGCCTGGTTCCTGATCGGCTAGAGTTCCAGGCTTTCGGTTGCTCTGAAGATGTCCTCACTGTTGTGGAGGCATCTCGGAAGGAGTTGACCAGGAAATGCTATGCCTTCAAGTGGAAGAGTTTCTCCATTTGGTGCCAGGGCAAGGGGCTGGCCCCTTAGTCCTGTCCTGTGGCTAGCATTTTTGACTATCTGTGGTCCCTCTGTCAGTCGGGCCTTCGGTCATCGACTCTCATGGTGCACCTGGCAGCCATCTCTGCTTAAAAGGCACGGGCCAGTCACAAGGTGGTCTGGTGCTTTTTCAAAGGTCTTGACCACATTTCCCCTCCGGTGCATGAACCACCACCTTGGGATCTATTGCTTGTTTGGGCAAAGCTCATGGGCAAGCCATTCAAACTGATGCACAGGTGTGACATGTCTCACCTGTCATGGAAGACCGCCTTCTTGGTGGCTGTCATGTCAGCCAGAAGGATCATTGAGCTCCAGGCACTTTTGGTGGAGTCTCCATACCTGATCTTTCACAGGGACAAGGTTGTCCTGCACCCCAACCCAAGTTCCTCCCGTAGGTTGTGTCGGAATTTCGCCTTAACCAGGTGATTAATCTTCTGGTGTATTTTACCAACCACACCTCAGAGACTGAGCACAGGCTCCTTACTTTGGACCTGTGATGAGCGCTCACTTACTACAAAGAGTGCACGGTGAAGCCTTAAAGGGAAAGGCACTGCCAGAAAGTGTGGATGAACATCATATACCACTCCTAGAACTACTGTTACAGGTGAGTAACATTTTTTTAGCACGTATTAAAATCCATAATTTCCCTAATAAACAAAAAAAGAGCCTATCTAAGCCTTTGACTACAGAAAAACTACAAAGTGCTATTGCTTCCCTTACCAATGGTAAAACCCAGAGAATAGATGGTTTTCCCAACGAATTCTATAAAAATACTTCTCCAATTATCTCTAAATATCTTCTAAGTATATTTAATGGCTCCTATGGAAATGGTATTTTGCATGTTAACGAAGGGAGGCTCTACTAGTACAGTGCTATAACGAACAGAATGGGAGTCATAACATGAGTTTGTTATAACTCCCTGTTTGTTATATCAATGGACGCCAAAACTGATGTCCGAACAAGTATACTACAGTTCTACCATCTAATATAAACCAGTACTACCATCTACTGTGAACACAAACAGCAAAGTACTGTATTCCCTGGTGACTTGCACAGACTGACTCAGAAGCAGCAAGACTGTTTCACTAAGGCGAAGCTCAAGAAGTTTCGCTGTAGGTTGTGGGACTGGGCTCGCACTTCCCATTCTTGCGATTCCTTCAACCACTCGACGGTTGTTGAGCAGTTGGCATTGGACGATCCTCCTAGGGCAAGAGGACAGGCTGCTAGCTCCATGGTGTCCCTTTAGGGTTTGCTGACTAAGACATGGGCCAACCAGCCAGCTGAGATTTTTCTCAGCCCAGTCGACCTGTTGTTGGACGAGTTGGGGGAAGACTCTCTGTCTCTTGGATTCCTGTCCTTTCGGCCCACTCTCAGGAGGGGCAGGAAAAGTTGGCTGACCTTTCTGTCTCCTCCCAGGAGATTCCCCCTTCGGAGGGTTCCTGGCAGGACCCTGTCCGTGTGATATACATGGCCCCTCCTCCTGCATCCCCTCGATGGCAGCAATCTTGTCGTTGGCTGAGGTCTACATTGAGGTCCTGGGATTCGGATTGTTCCTGCTCTTGACCTCCTAGGAAGTGCCGCCAGCGCTTCTCTTCCTCCTTGTCTCCGGACAACAAGAGGCTCTGCCTCAAATTGCAGTGGCACTACATGGAGCTCATGTGGCAGCAGTGGGTCCTTGGGCAGGGCCAGTCCTTCCAGCAAGCACCGGTGATCCTGTGGTGTAACCCTGCTGAGGCCCATTCTGATTCAGCACCATCCAGTCGAGCCTTCCCCAGCTTCTCCACCAATTTTAATGGATCCTATTTTCTAAGCAGCTCTTGCACAGGGCTCTGTCCAAGGCTGCTCACTCAGCCTCCCTGGCCCACTTTTGGTACAGGTTACCCACTCTGATGAATTCAGGGTGGTTCACAGGGACGGGGGCCATGGGCGGTGTTTGAGGAGTCATGGAACATGGATGGCTCCTCCATGCATTCCTCTAGGACCCCAGGCTTTGATTGGGAGTCTTCTGAGGACATTGCCTCTGACAAGGGTCCCATCTCCTTTGAGGCCTTGCTAAGGCTTGTCTCCCAGTCCATGGAGATTCTGCTGGAGCCAATCCAGAAGTGGGCCAAGTATCCCCTGATGGAGATCCTTGACTGGGATGATTCCCCAGGGTGGCCTTCTCAGTGGCGGAAGCCATCTTAGGTCCTGCCTTGAATTTGTGGCAATATCCATCTTCTTGCCCTGCACCTTCTACCCGGATGGTATGCAAGTATGTGGTCTTGACTTGGTCCCTCTCTGGTTTCTCTGATCACCTCTTGACCAAGGAGTTGGTGGTGGATTCCATTTTCCATCGGATGGGCAATATTGGGGATGTCAACAAGTCCCCTGACAAGGAATCAAAGAAGCTGGACCATGCAGCCAAAAAGTATACACTGCATCCTCCTTGGGCCTCAGGCAGGTGAGCTTCACCATTATAATGGCCAACTTCGTCTGCACGTTTGGGGGTCCTGGACCATGTCATTCCCCCCCTTTCCACAGACTTGCAGTCTGTGGTGAAAGTGGTCTGTGACCAAGGCTGCACTCTTGCTAAGCCCCAGCTCCAGACAGCCTTGGACATAGGTAATTCCTGTGCCCTGTCATGGTGGCAGCAGTAGCTATGTGCTGCAGAGCCTGGCTTAGGATCTCTACCTTCATGGTGGATATCCAACATAAGCAGGCGGATGTCCTCTTTTTGGTCACTGACTTCTTTGGGCTGAGTGTGAAGGGCCACCTTACAAGGACTGAGAAGTCCATTACCATCCTGGACTCTGTCATGTCAATGTAAAAGGACCCCAAGGGCCAGAGGTCAAAGAAGAAGCCCTTTTTATTTTGGCCCTTTCAGCCCCAGCAGCCTAAGCAACAGCAGCCCCAGATCTGTTCCAGTTCCCAGATCTGGCAACCAAAACACAAGTCGACCAACCAGGACCCCAAGAAATCCGGAGGTCAGAGCAATGGCGCTTCCTCGGCGGCTGGAGCCAGGTCCTCTTCTTCCTCCTGCAAGGATGCACAGTGACAGGTTGGGGGGCATCTGCCCCTCTGACCATCACATTCCTGCCTCAGCTTCCCATGGGGGGCAGTGTTGCCATTTCTGGCATGCCTGGTCTGCTATTACTATGGACAAATGGATGTTGGACAAGGTGGGTTGAGGTTTGCCTCTCGATTTCGAGGCTATCCCACCATTTCAGGCCCATACCCTATGGGAGTCTATGGCATCCCAGGGCAAGCTGTCCACTCTCAGGGAGAACATTGCTCAGCTCCTCGAGAAAGGCGCTGTGGTCCATGACCTTGATGCTGCAGCCAGCCAGGGCTTTGTGTCCAGGTATGTCCCGGTCTCCAAACAGATGGGGGGGCTGGCACCCCATACTGGATCTGCATGACTTGGAACCAGTCAGAATGACTTGGAGCGAGAGCCAGTTCTTGACAAGGTGCAAGTTCAGGATGGTCACTCAACCAGATAATCCCTTCTCTGGAGCGGGGCATGTGGTTCTGCTCTCTTGACCTCCAGGACACTTTCTTCCACATCCCCATCTGTCTGTCCCACCGGTGGTACCTTTGGTTCCTCACAGTGGGAGTGCTGTATGAGTTCTGGGTCATGCCTTTCGGCCTCTCCTCAGCTCCCAGGGTCTTCATTAAGTGCGTCACAGTAGTGGCAGCATTCCTGAGGCACCACAAGGTCTGGGTCTATCCGTATCTGGATGACTGGCTAATTGCTGGTCCATCCTGGGAGGCGGTGGAGCAGTCCAGGGATCTGGCCCTCCAGACTTGCTCGGCCTTGGGTCTACTTACCAACCCAGTCAAGTTAGAACTCAACCTTTCACAGGCCATTCACTTCATTGGGCAGAGCTTGACTCCCTCCAAGTCAAGGCCCGAGTCCCATCGGATCAGGAAGAGGGCCTTACCTCCTTTGCCCAGTCATTTCAGGTTGGGCACGCATGCCTTGCCCAGGACTTCCTATGGCTGCTGGGGTACATGGCATTCTGCACCAGCATGATCTGGTGGGCCCTTTGATGGATGCACCCACTGCTGTGAAAGCTGGCCCTCCAGTGGCCTCAACGCCTCGATCACCTAGACCAGCTAGTCATAGTGACTCATACAATGTGGGATGCCCTCCAGTGATGGTTGGTCCCAGAACACCTGCAGAAAGGAGTCCCATTTGTTCACCCAGAGCCACCAGTTTCTGTGATGACTGATGCATCTCTGGTGGGTTGGGGAGCCCACTTGAGGGACCACAAAGCCCATGGGCTCTGGACCCCCAAGGAGTCCTGATACCACATCAGTTTGCTGGAGCTCCATGCAGTGCATCAAGCTCTGATGGCATTCACTCCATCAGTTTGGGGTCAGGTCGTGTAGGTCCCGATGGACAATACCAAGACCATGTACTACCTCAACAGTGAGGGTGGAACGCATTCCCTCCTGCTGTGTTGGGAAGCTTTCCACAGTTGGACTCCTGTGCACAGTCTGGATCTGGTCTCCTGGGGATCCACATGGCCAGAGCCTCCAACCAGCTATCAGACACCCTCAGCTGGGTGGGTAATGTGTCTCACAAGTGGTCGCTTCATCAGGAGGTGGTGAACCATCTGTTCTCCCAGTGGGACACTCCCCTATTTGACTTGTTTGCCTCATGAGAGAACGCAAAGCTGAGGCTTTTCTATGCCCATCCCCCTCAGTGTAGGACACTGATGGAGGATGCCTTTGTGAAGTCCTGGACCCCGGGCCTCTTTTACACTTTCCCTCCCTTTCCCCTAATCTACCTGGTGCTGGTCAAGGTGTGGATGGACAAGGCACAGGTGATTCTGGTAGCCTCAGACTGGCTGCGCCAGATCTGGTACCCAGATCTCAATTTCAGCAGCAGCAGGCCTCCATGATGCCTGCCTCAATGCCCGGACCTGCTCTCCTGTCACAAGGAGAAGGTCTTACACCCGGACCTTCAGTCCCTGCACCTGACAGCCTGGTTCCTGAGTGGCTTGAGGTCTAGACTTTGGGTCTCTCCGAGGAGGTTCTCCAGGTTGTGGAAGCCTCCCAGAAAGGGTTGACCCGTCAGTGCTATGCCTTCAAATTTTTATTTTAATTTTTTTAAAAACATTTGTTTACCGGGTAAGTACAATGAGCCAAAGGCACGTTTTCATGTACGACCCAGAGACCATACATATACAGTCAAGATATTTACAATTAACAAACTCACATCACAATACAATACAACATTAAACATACATTCCAAATTAAAAATAAATATATATAAAATAATTACTGAAAACAGCAACAATGCAATTTAGCAAGAAAATAATTTCTTAACCTAATTTTAAAAGTCTGATGACAAACATTTTCATATAAAACAATAGGAAGCTCATTCCAATTTTTAGCAGCAGAGTAAGTAAACGAACCATCCCCCATTTTTGTCTTAGTTTTTGGAACCTTTAGCTTAATTTGTTGATCAGAGCGAAGTTCCCGTGAGTTTATTTTAATGCGTAAAAGTGAATATAATGGAGAATCTGTACCTTGATGAAGAACTGTATCCGTTAATAAACATAAACTGTACAGACAACCCATCCCGGGAGGAAGCCAGGAAGATAGTCTATACAGTTCACAGTGATGAGTAGAATATGACAACTTAAAAGTAAATCTACAAATACCATGAAACACATTAGTAAGAAGAGATAACTCTCTATTAGACAGATTAGTAAAAAGAAATGCATTATAATTCAACTGTGGTAATAAGACACCCTCTGCTATTGCACGTCTTGCTGATAAAGTCAACAGGGATTGAAACTTGAATAATACACCAAGTCTTTGATTGATCTGACAAGAAATAAATTTTACATGATCAGAAAATTTTAGGTATTGATCTAAAAAAACTCCAAGATATTTAAATTGTTCTACCTGCTCCAACCCATTACCCAACAAATCAGAAATGGACAAATTCTGAGATCTATTTAATCTAATCCTAGATCCAAACAACATACATTTTGATTTAGAATAATTTAATGCCAAACAATTCCCTTTTAACCACCCACATAGGATAGCAAAGTCCTTATTTAAGGAATTATTTATAAGTTCAACAGAAATTGAACTTTTATACAAAATAATATCATCTGCATAAATCAGGCAATGTGTATCCTTCAATAAAGATGGAACAACATCTACAAATACCGTAAACAACAAAGGGCCCAAAACGGACCCCTGAGGCACCCCCTGTGACAAACTTTTACTAGTTGAGAAAGCTCCATTTAGTCCTACTTTAAGTGGACGATCAGACAAATAACTATGAAACCAATCAACAGCAGTCTCGGTCATACCATATCTTCGGAGCGTCCTAATCAGCAAAGGATGACTTACAAGATCAAAGGCCTTGACAGGTCCACGAACACAGCACCAGTGAGCAGACCCTTATCCATAGCTACACTGGTGTGGTTCGTGAACCTGGCCAAGGCCGCCCATCCCATGATGATACTACGAACCCATGCTGATCAGGAGTCCTAAGACCATTTTCTTGTAAATAGGCAGTAAACTGCTCATTCACAAGTCTTTCAAAAATTTTTCCCAAAGATGGCAGAAGAGAAATAGGATGATAATTATCCATATCCATTCTATCACCAGATTTATAGATGGGTTTGATCACTGTCTGCTTCCATACATCAGGGAAACATCCAGTAAGCAAAGACAAATTATAAATAGAAGTAAGTGGATGAGTAATATATTCAGAAATCAATTTTAAGAACCGGGTATCAAGTTCACATGCATTAGAACAAATTGGCATGTGTTCCAAAAGGTAATAAACCTGATATGGTTCTATAGGTAAGAAAAAAAAAGAACCAAATTCAGAAACAGCATGAGCAATGATATGGAAGCGCTTTTCCATTAGATGCCAGGGAAGGGAGCTAGTCCCCTTGTCCTGCCCCCTGGCTAGCATTCTGGACTACCTATGGTCCCTCTCCCAGTCAGGTCTGAGTTCAACAACCCTCCAGGTGAACCTGGCAGCCATCTCTGCATACCAAGCACAGGCTTGTATGCCGACAGTGGCACAGGAAAAGGAGGTTGGGTACTTCTTTAAGGGCCTTGACCACCTGTCCCTGCTGGTGCATGAACTACCACCACCATGGGACCTGTCAGTGGTCTTGACAATTCTTATGGGCAAGTCATTCAAACCAATGCACAGGTGTGACATCTCTCACCTTGGTGGCTATCACCTCCACCAGAAGGATCAGTGAGTTTCAGGCACTCTCAGTGGAGTCTCCTTATATGTGGTGTTCTACAGGGACAAGGTCGCCCTCTGCCCCAACCTGAAGTTCCTCCTAGAGGTTGTTTCGGAGTTTCACCTTAACCAGGTAATCAATCTCCCAGTGTACTTCACCAATCCAACCTTGGAGGCAGAGCACAGGCTCCATACATTAGACCTGAGGTGAACGCTTGCTAATTATATGGCGCGCATGGCTGGAGTTTGGGGGAGAGGTTTGCCAGCTCTTTGTCACCTATGCTGAAGCTGCACCTGGCAGACCAGCAGCTAAATGGATGATTGGCAGGTGGATTGTACCCAGCAGTGACCTCTGTTATGGGTTGGTTGGAAGGGAGCCTCCCGTAGGGCTTAGGGGCTCATTCCACCAGACATACCGCCTTGGTGGCTGCTTCCAGGGACGTCCATATCCAGGAAGTCTACAGGGCTTCAACCTGGAAGTTAACACACATTTTCATTTCCCATTACAGCATCGACCTTGAGTCACACCGTGATGCTGGTTTTGGGACTTCAGTTCTCCAGTCCCTTTTTCCCAAGTAGTGGTGTGCTGCTTGCCCCCTCCTCCCAGAGAACTGCTAGGAGTCTACCAATGTGTGGATAGTGCACCATATCCATGTCCCTAGAAATGAGGGTTACTCACCTGTAATCATAGTTCTAGGCATGGTATATGGTGTACATCCACACTACCCACCCGACCTCTCCTGGCAAGTGGCACACAGAACCCTGCTTCCAGTGTACAAGCTCTGATGTCACGAGGTGGGGCTGAGGAGGATACCAACTGGGTGGGTAGGAGGAGCTTAACTTGAAGACATTCTGGCTAGATTTATAGGGAAAAGAAGACTACCAACGTGTGGATGTGCATTACATACCTCTCCTAGAACAGTGAGTAACTTTCATTTTTGCCTTATGCTGACAACGTATTGATTACAATACAAAACCCAGCAAATTCACTGAATAGATAATCATGTTGATGAATGAATTCTCCCACATTTCTGGGCTTAGAATAAACTGGAGTAAATCAGAAATTATATCACTGGGAAAGATGCCCTCTGTAACACAAATGTGAGCTGCTAATGGACTGAAATGGTCAGAAGACCATATTGCCCATTTATGAATTTAAATTCTGAGGAATTATTCTTTAATGGTCATGCTTAACCATGATCCACATCTTGAGCAGTTAAATATGGATTTTGCCAGTTGGAAAAACCTTAGCCTATCCCTATGGAGGAAAGTCAATTCGATTAAATTAATAAGCGCCCCAAAACTCAGGTGTTTTGAGCCATCTGCATCAAGCAAGTTTATCACAATTAATAGAAATATTTTGGATTGATTGTGGGAAGGTTAGTCTTAAGAAGTTGATGCAAGATAAAAACAAAAGGGGATTTGGCCTTCCTGACTTCAGCTTGTAACATGGCTGAGTAATGCGCTGTGGCTGCATTGAGCAGAATGCATCAGGTGACCATGGATTAATTCTCAATTAATCCACAGTTGCTTCTACAGTACCGACAGCAGCCACAGCACAGATGTGTCCAACACAGCACTCAGCATATAGCGTTCTCGCTAACAGCATCCGGACTGAGTGCCATTCTCACTGCTGACTGTCTCCTTTCCCCTTGTTACTGCACAATGTGTAGCTGTTTTTGTCTTGTTAAGCAGTCACCAGTTGTCCTCAGTGAAGCACAGTGCTGTTTCCTCAAACCAGTATTTGCGCACCTCACACTCTGTGTCACTGTGTACTCCTGGCATATGATTACAGTAAAGTTGAAGTCTACACCTTGTGTCCATGTGTGTCTCTCTTTGTTTTGCACTACAAGTCTCACTGCCTTGCCGCTTGCCATGGCAGCTCAGCCATGTTACAAGTGCATGAACCCAGTCTAGAGCATGGTTCTACTGGAGAATTAATCCACACCTGGGTGGTTGGAGGCACCCGGCACGGGCATGGATTAATTTTCTAGTAGAACCATACTCTGTCATGGGTTAATGCTTACTTACACACTGACAGCAAGATCACAGCGCTGACATTGGTGTGACAGAGTAAATTATAAAACGAATAGTATGTGAGAGGTACTCAGATTTCTGAATCTTCACTGAGGAAATAACAGACTGATGACTGATAACTGCATCATTGCTTTTTCTCTCATTCTAGCAATAATGAGGCACTCATAAGAACAGTGATTTGACCATTTTAATCATACACACTATGCTCTTAGTACTCTGTTGCAGGACTTCCCTGGGCCAACGCTCCTTTTTCCACAAGACTCCCCCCTGGTTTAATGAACTACCTCCTATCTCTCTGGAGCAGCGTCTAGGCCCATTTAAATCCCGACTCCAATTTTTTTTTCCCCCAATTATTTAACCAGGTGAGATACACTAAGCTGAAAGCTTGTTTACAGGAGCAACCTGGGAGCATGGGGAAGTTAAGTGACTTGCTCAGGATCACACAATATGCAAGTGGGGGCTGTGGGATTCAAACCCAGGTCTCCAGATTTACAGCTCAGAGCCTTAAACCACTGCGCTATACTGCCCCCCTCCGACTCTGATCAGAAATTTTCTCCCACTTCTGCTGCGACTGTGCCTAGTCCCTATCTGCAATGCGGATGCAAGTCACCCACCACTCTCCCTCACTTCCTCTTTGACCTGGGATCTTCCCTTACCGCTTGACCCTGCAGAAATTGTAACCAGACTGTAGTTTATTGATCACTGTCTTTTGATACTGTAACTATCGTTGTTTACTGCTTGCTGTCTGATTCGGGCTGGATCTCTCTGCCCTTGAATTGTTGTTACTTGTCCTCTTTTCAGCATTATAATATTGCTCTGTTCTTGTCTTTCTAGTGCCCTGTTACGTTATTTCATTTTTGACGTGGAGCCTTTGCAAAGGAGTCCTTGACTCAAAGGTTGTAATTCCAATTCTTTCAATAAATAAATAAATATAATTATACAATGAAGAGAGTGAGAGGGGGAGTTTGTGCATGCACCACAGAGAGAGAGAAGAAAGGCAATGTAACTATGAAATGTGCGAGAAACATGAGAGAGAATACACATTGACCATCACAACAATATACAGGCTGCAGAATGCAGCACACTAAATTTTTAACTCAAATAAATGCCAATCAGTCAGTTCATAACAGTCAACTCTGAGTATTCTCATCCATCCCCATCCATCCTCACAGGCCTTGTCCTCCAACAACAGAAGGAGACTGAGGATGAATAAACCAGGTGAGAGAATATGTTATGCATCGAGAAAATGAATGGCACAGATGTAGCATGTTCCAACTCCCCATTAGACCCCTGTTTTGATTATATGCCTGGCTGCGTGCCACGTCATTCCAAATGAGATACACCAATGGCACATCAACTACCGTATATACTCGTGGATATGCCGATCTGCATATAAGCCGACACCCCCAAATGCTGCATTGATTTCAGAAAAAAATGCACTGACCCACATATAAGCTGATGTCAAATTTTGAATGGAATGCAGGCATTTTCGGCAGAATAATATTTTGTTCGCAGCACATCATTTATTTTAAACTCATAGGGTTTAAGTAAGAACTCCCCCCCAACTTACTAGGAGGCTGTTCAGGCGCAAACAGTTACGGGGCAGCTTTGAATGAAAGTACTGTATGGTTTAAATAAGAGCACTTCCCCCAACTATGCACTGCTGCGTTCCTCCTTACCACTGCTTACCACCCAACCTCCATTCCCTTCACTTTTAACTGCTAAAACTGTGGCACTGCAGTGCACAACTATTGAATTATTAAATGTGATGTGCACAATAATCCACTAACTAACTAGGCAGCTTGAGCAAACAGTTATGGGGCACTGATAAGAGCAGGGCGGCTTTGAATGAAAGCACAGTATTGTTGCCCCACCTTGAACAGTGCCACAGTGCACACTAGAGACAATTTGAAATTGAGCCCCAACTTTCATAAAGGCTACAGATCTTAACTGATCAGACCTGTTGTTGGGGCGCTCTGCACTGCCACGGTCCCCCTTATCACTGATTGCCACCCGACCTCCGTTCCCTTCGCTTTTTCGTTTTCTTTTTCTTTTTTTAATTGACTCGCGTATAAGCCGATACCCCCAAAATTGAAGTGGTGATTTGGTACAAAAATCTTGGTTTATATGTGAGTATATACTGTATATGCTGCTTGAAATACAAAAAAAAAAAAAAAATATGTTTCTGATGTAATTTTTTCTAAGTGAGAAATTGAGAATGAGACATATCACATCATTGGTACACACGTAATGAAACAAGAATCAAGAAAAAACATGACAGTGAGTTCACAAATTTATACATATGATCTTTGCAAAAACCTGCATTAATGAACCAGTTAGGGTTCAACTTAATGCAACAAAAGCATGGAAATGTGGCATTAGGGTCCTAACTCTCCACCCACCCAAAGCAGCACAAGGACAACACCACACAAGCAACCACAGACAGCCATCAGGTAAGACAAACTACATACAACTGTTTCTAGATGACACAAATGCAGCAGCACTGATATGCTACCTTCATGAATTTGTACCTGCAGCATGCACACAGGAAGACATACACACTCACTTCTGGCTGCAGATAGACATTCACAATACTCAAATCAGAACATGGCTTCTGTGTGCAGAAGCACAGGCCCCTGCAGCCACAGATACAAATCCACGATACCCAAATTACAAGAGTTATTTTGTCTGCAGAAGGGCACGTCCCTATGGGGACAGTGCTCCTGTAGCCTCAGGTACTCATACACCCTGTAAGACATACACACACTTGACAGACCTATGCTTCTGCTGTCCTAGTTGTAAGACATACACACTGACCTCTGGCTGCAGAAGCGCAGGTGCCACAAGATCCAAGATACCAAAATCGCAATACTATTTCTGTCTGCAAAAGTGCAGGCCCCTGAAGAGCGTGTGCCTCTTCAGCCACAGTTATAAGACAAATACACTGCCTTCTGGCTTCAGAAGGGCATACTCTTGTGGGATCTGCAGTTATACAGATGGAAGCACTGTCGCAATGTGGGTATAATGGTTTCAGCAGCAGATCTAGAAATTGTTCAAGGTGGTAGCGGTTTTTCAGTTACACAGATGCATATAGAAAAGCATGCACTAAACGGATCATGCTGTCTAGCGAGGTACCACATACAGCATGCATGAGTACAGTAGAGTCAGCCATGATGCTATGCAGTAACTCGTAGTAAATGACATGTCACAAACTACTGCAGTAAAAAAAACGACTTAATTGCCATTGAATTACACTGTTCACTGCAGCATACTGCAACATTTTTGTGATATACTGCAATATTAGTTGTAGTAGTAAGTTGTAGTCTTTGTTTGTGGCGCCTTTTCCTGGAGGCCAAGGGCGCTATTATAGTATAACGTAATTTATAAATCAAAGAACAATTAACTTCATTAATAACCACAAAATAAATAACAATAAATACTAACTATACAGAGTTTATACAACAAGATAATAAAATAGACTAATCATTTTGGAGATGTTACTAATAATCCCCAAATGCTTGTTAGAACAGATATGTTTTTAAGCCCCTCTTAGACGCCTCCACCACAGGTGCCCTCTCTGAAGACTCTGGGTAGAGAGTTCCAAAGGGTTTGGTCTGTTACCTCAAAGGCCCCATCCCCCAAGGTCTTCAGTCTAGCCCTAGGTACCACCAGGAGTCCCTCCCCAGCAGATTAGAGTGGGCGAATGGGGATGTGCTGATGGAGGAGCTCAGCCAGGTAGTCTGGGCCTAGCCTGTGTAGGGCTTTGTAGGTTAATAAACCCACCTTAAATGAGATATGCAACTTCACCAGCAACCAGTGCACATCTTGTAGTGCTGGTGAAATCTGGCATAAGCTAAAAAAGCCTTAAGTACCTTGGCAGCTGTGTTCTGCAGCAGCTGCAGACATCTGAGCATACCCCCACTAACCCCAAGCTACAGAACATTACCGTAGTCTAACCTGGAGGTCACAAATGCATGTATCAATGTGGCCAGATCAGGCTGACACCTGGGCCTCCATTGTCAAACCCTCATCCTGTATGATCCCCACATTCTTCACCCTAGAGGGAGCTAACAGCCTAGAGGGACCAAGCCAAAGCCCCTTCTCTCTCTCCTGGCAGCTGTCCCTCCCCTCCCTCCCCAGAGCCTGGCTCAATCACTAAAACTTAATTTTCTCATGGTTGAGTCTCAGCCAACTCAATGAAATCTGATCTTGGATCAGGGTGAAGAAACATGTCTATAGTCCAAAAGAGTTGAGTTGGTCAGTTTCTTCCAGCAGCAATCTCTCTTGACAGAAAATCTGCCTTTTTCTGAGTGAGTGCTTTCTGATATTCTTCATAAAGACAAATCCGAGCTAATTTGTCCTCCCAAGCCTTGGACATCCTCTAATGAGGCTCCAAACTCCACCCCTTGGTTTTAACACTCTCAGACCACCATCAAACCACAGTGAACTGAGATGTGACACCAGCGGATGTGCATGTATTGGTGCTAAGCGGTCGAAGGTCAGTGTCACATCCTGGCTGGCACCGCTGTACCTCTTGCTGCAGAGGCGCAGGCCCCATGGGGCCTATGCTTCTGCAGCCACACACACTCATGCATGCAGTATGATATATGCAGCTACAGATACAAATCCTCAAAGGTAGCACATCAGTGCTACTGCATTTGTGTCATCTGGAAAGAGTTGTATATTGTTTGTGTTACCTGATGATGGCTGTCTGTGGTTGCTTGTGTGGTGTTGTCCTTTTGCTGCTTTGGGGGGGGGGTAAGTTCTGAAACCCTAATACCACATTTCTCTATTTTTGTTGTGTTAAGTTGAACCCTAACTGGTGCATTTACACAGTTTTTTGCAAAGAATTTCCTTTCTTTTTGAGATAGTGGAGTTATATCCTCATTCATGCAGTTCCCTTCAGGACCTACGTGAACAGATGCAGACATGCATGGCCCTCTAGGCCCTGCACCCCTGGAAGAATCATTCCACCTACAAACATGCAGGGCCCCACTGGCCCTGCACTTCTGTGCAGTGACTGATGTCAAGAATTCATGGGACTGTCTGGTGGGCTGTGGAAGCGCAGGGTCCAGGGCCCTGCACTTCCATGTGGCCGCAGATGCAGATGCACAAGGCGAAGAGTCCATCTCTTAGCCAATGCACAGGGCCCTCAGCCACTCATAGGTGCAGAGGTGGAGGGACCTATGCCAAGAGAAGAGTTGTCTTCACTATATGGTACCTGGGCCTGTGCGAGCAACCCTGCACCTTTCCTTCCCTGTTTGGGGGGAGGTGTCATATAACAGCACCATTCCCCCACCCATAGAAACATAGAATTTGACAGCAGATAAGGGCCACTTGGCCCACCTAGTCTTCCCATTTTCCCTACCTATTTCATATACCACAGATTCTAAATGGTCTGTGACTTACCCTCTGTTTCCCCTCTGTTTCCTATCACTAGAGTTCCTTTATGTCTGTCCCATATGTTTTTGAATTCCCCTACTGTTTTTGCACCTACAACCACTGCCAGGAGGCTGTTCCATGGATCCACCACCCTTTTCATGAAAAAAATACTCTCTCATGTTACCCCTAAGTCTACCCCCTCTATCTTTATATCATTGCCCCTTGTTCTTGAGCACCTTTTTTTTGAAAGATGCTACCCTCTTTGTACCTTATTTACACCCTTGAGGTATTTGAAAGTCTCTATCATCACATGACTTTTGGTGCAGCCCCTGCACCATTTTTGTCACCCTTCTCTGAACTGCTTCTACTCTGTCTATGTCCTTCCAGAGATGCGGCCTCCAGAAATTTATACAGTATTCTAGATGAGGTCTCACCAATGTTCTGTACAGTGGCATCACCACCTCCTTCCTTCTGCTGGAGATACCTCTCCCTACGTACTCCAGCATTCCGCTGGCTCTCCTCACAGCCTTCTCACATTGTTTGGTAACCTTTAGATCATTAGATATGATGACCCTTGTCCCATCTAGCTGGCTTACTGAGCTCACCCCTAAACTTAGCTCACCGGCACGGGATCACAAAGCACAACCCACTAAGGTCAGGTCTGGCACTACACACAATGTTACTATATACTATATATATATTTTTTTTATTTTGTCCCCAAATTTTCAAGATAGTCATTTTATCACTCCCCTTACAAACATGACATGGTATTTATAATATATTGGCTGAAACATCATTTTGCATGACAAGTGCGAAAAGACGTCCAGGATTCGAAAAATGACACCTGTCACATTAATGAGGTGGTGTAAAAATGGCTATGTTGAAAGTTTAGAGTAAAAATATTGAAAATTAACGAAATTATGAGTGAATGTTGAAATATTTCAATGTTATTTTATCTTATTTTTGCAACAAAGTTTCAATATAGCCTTCTTATGACCCTACATCATAAACCCAGTAGGTGAAAATTTTCAAATTTGGTCTGAAGGGTGACTTTGTAATCATTGCACAAATTCCCCTTTTGGGATTGATTTGAAAATTTTCACCTACCTGGTTTGTGAAGTAGGATCATGAAAACTGTGTTGAAAATTTGGAGTCAAAAATCTTAAAAAACAACAAAGTTATGAAGGTACATTGAGAATTTTCAACATTCATTCATTCAGAACTTTGGTAATTTTCAGTACTTTGTGTAATAATCACACAGATAAGTAAGTGAAGTGTTCTGGTCAGCTTTACATTCCTGGCTCCGGGTATCTAGCTTCGCTACTGACATGCAGCAGTCCATCCTGAATGCCCCCTTCTGAGGTAATAAGCTCTTCAGAGCACATGTCCAGGACATCCTTTCTGACCTTCAGGCCTCCTGAAGGACTCTGCAGTCAATCCACTCCCTTTATCATATGGAGTCAAGAGGTGGACAGAAGGCACCCTTTTGCCAGGCTTCCCACAGACCCAAGCCAGGTGCCCAACAGCCAGCCAAGTGCCAAGCAGCCACAGCCCTGCATACCCACACCTCCACCACCACAAAAACTTCTAGAGGAGGTGGTGTAGACTCAGCCACCGTTGCCACCTCAGCATGACTCCTTGTCAGGCCCCCCCCACTCTCCAGCACTACAGGAGGCAGTGATAGGGGGCCATTTCTCCCTCCACCTGGATGGGTGGAGGGAGATCACCACAGACGCTTGGGGTCTGCAACTCATAGAGGAAGGACATGTGCTAGAACTTCTGGAGTGGCCTCCAGATCTACCTCCAGTTCATTCAAGCTGCCCACCAGACCATATTCCAGTGCTGCTGGGGGAAATTTGCATATTGCTGCAGAAAAGAGTCAAAGTCTGTTCCAGAGGAACAGAGGGTTCTATTCCCACTTCTTTCTGGTCACCAAAATCCACATGAGATTTGCAGTCCATCCTGGACCTGCACAACCTGAACTTCTTTATCCAGTACAAGAAATTCACGATGGTAACCATGCAAGGCCTGCTGCCTCTGTTAAACAAGGAGGATTGGCTATGCTCCCTAGATCTGTAGGATGCATACCTGCATATCAAGATTTGCGCCCCCCTCCCCAGGCAGTTCCTCAGATTCCTGTTCCAGGGGGAGCACTACCAGTTCAGAACCTTGTCCTTTGGCTTGTCTTCTGCCCCACAGATCTTTACCAAGAGCTTAGTGGTGGTGGCAGAAGCCCTCAGTAGGGAAGGACTATACATCTTCCCCTGCTTGGATGACTGGTTGCTCAAGGCTCTGTCCAGGGAACAACTGACCCACACCCTACTGCATACCAGACAGTTGTTCCACACACTAGGGATTGTAGTCAGCCTGTTCAGGTCAGTCTTAACCCCCTATCAGCACCTCCAGTACATCAGGGTTATCCTAGACACAGCTAAGGGAGCAGCCTTCCTGCCCAGGACAGGGCGGAATGCCTGATAGCTCACCCCCAGTGGCCTCACAGCAGCTGGTACACTACAGCCAGGGAATTTCTGCACCTACTGGGTTGATGGCGGCAGCCATCGTCATGGTGCCCTTGGTCTGATGGCATATGCAGATCCCCAATGGAACCTAAGAGTCCAATGGGATCAGTGTACTGATGACTTAGAACAGAGAGTTCTAGTCTCTACCCCAGTGAAGAGGGTACTTCAGTGGTGGCTGGAACCCAGCAATTTGCTCAAAACTGCACCCTTCCTAATCCCTTCCCCTCATCAGATCCTCTCCACAGATGCATTGAGGAAAGGCTGGGGGGCACACTTGGGCCCTCACCAGTCCCAAGACATCTGAACTGCTGTGAAGCGTTCCCTCCACATAAACATCCTAGAGATGCAGGTAGTCCTGTATGGCCTCCAAACCTTCCAGAGTTATCTGTTCCCAGAACCTCAGCTGGTGCAGGCGGACATCATCAGTGTAGTGCACTACATAAGCAAGCAAAGGGGAATCCATTCATACCCCCTGTGCAGGAAATGATGAGGATCTGGTACTGGGCCCTGAACCATGGTCTAGAACTGTCTGCAGTCCACATCCCAGGTGTCCAAAACATTTTGGCAGACAGTCTAAGTCGGTCACAGTCCAAAATGCATGAGTGGGAGCTGCTGACCTTGGTCGTAGAAGACGTGTTTGACAGATGTGGTCATCCAGAACTTGACTTTTTGTGTTCCCACACAACGCAAAACTACCACTTTTCTGCTTGCTCGATCCAGGGCCTGGAGTATTTTGGTGAGGTGCTTTGTCTCTCTCCTGGAAAGGGAGTTTTCTATGCCTTCCCTTTCTTTCCTCTAATTCAGAGGGTGCTAATCAAGCTTCAGATGGAAGGAGTGACTCTGATTCTCATGGCTCCTTTCTGGCCTCATCAGATCTGGTTCCCCTTACTGCAGCAGTTGGTGGTGGAACATCTTGTACCCCCCCCAAGTACCGGCTTGCTATCACAGGAGCAAGGCACTCAGCTCTATCTGGATCTCAGGTCACTCCATCTTCATGCATGGCTCCTGAAGACATAGCCATTGCTAGATTTGGAGTGTCCCAAAAGGTGGCTGATGTCTTGGTAGCTGCCAGAAAACCTTCCACCAGGGCCTCCTGTTCCATGAAGTGGAAGCGTTTTCCTCTGTAGGCTGCTTCCCATCACTTGGATCCCTTCAATTGTCCAGTGAATCAGATTTGGGAGTACTTGCTGTCCTCAGATTCCAGTCTGTAATACTCCACCATTAAGGTGCACCTTGCCACTGTCTCAGCCTTCCATGTGCCTGTAGATGGCCATACGTTGGCACAACTGGACATGTCCTGTACATTTTTGAGAGGCATTCTTCATCTGAAGCTTCCCATCTGCAATCCAGTCCCACCTTGGGACTTAAATTTCATGTTAGAGAAACTTACTGTGGCTCCTTTTGAGCCGGCTGTGACATGCGAGCTATGCTTTCTGTTGTGGAAAGTATTATTTTTGCTTGGAGGATATCTGAGCTTCAGGCTGTTATGTGTGAGTCTCCTTATTTGGTTTTCCACAAAGACAGGATGTCTTTGCATACCAATCCCAAGTTTTTACCTGAGTTTACCCTGAATCATGCCATCCACCTGCCTGTGTAATACCTAGAGTATGCCAATCCAGGGGAAGCATTGCTCCATAGGTTAGATGTACACAGAATACTAAGATATTATGTTCATTGCACGAGGGACTGCAGCAAGTCCTCACAGCTGTTTGTTTCTTTTGCCCCAGGAAAGAGGGAATACCAGTTTCTAAACAGTGCCTACCCAAATGGTTGGCCAACTGTATTATTTTCTGTTACAGGAAGTAAGATAAGGAACTTTCTGGTGGGGCTGTGCGTGGCCACTCCAAAAGAGGAATGGCCACTTCTGTTGCCTGTTTCAAAAATGTCAGCCACTGACATCTATGCAGCTGCCACTTGGAGTACTGGTCACACTTTCACTAAACACTACAGTCTGGACATTGCCTCTAGGAGAAGGGCAGGCTTCAGCCTAGCTGTGCTTCAAGGTCTCCTGTCCTAAGCCTACAGCCTCCAGCCACCCAGACTGTCTCTCTGTCAGTACTGCTTGGGACTTGTTCCATATGTGTGGCCTGATGCAAGAGATACCTTTTAATGAAGATAGTACAGTTATATAAGAACTTACCATAACAGCAGATCTTCAAGAGGATCTCTTGCATCAGGGCATGCCTTCTCACCCTCCATCTCCCTTTGTCTCAGTGCTTCTCACTTTCCTGTTTATCTTTCTCTGCAGGACAGTTTACTTCTGTTTCACCTTTCTTAGTATCGGGAACCTCTAGCTCTCTCTCAGTTCCCCAGGAGGAGATTTTCTGCATATGGTCTCTGGTGGGGAAACTGAGGAGGATGAGGGACCGCTCGCATTTATATGGAAGGAGTGATGTCGCTGCCTGATGTTGTCATAGGCAGCCCCTGGAAGACTGCTAGCAAAAACAATTCCATGTGGTCCTAGTGTCTGACAACTATAGTTCCATATGTGTAGCCTGATGCAAGAGATCCTCTCAAAGATCTACTGTTATAGTAAGTTCTTACGTAACTGTACTTTCCTTCATATGAAAAAAAAAATCAGAAAAAAAACTAAAGTCAAAATTATTTTTTTGTATGAGGGTATCATTTTTCATCAGCCTTTTTCATTCATATGAAAAAGGATGCCTTCATACAAAAAAAGAACTTGGAATTAGTTTTTCCAGATTCTATTTTTATATGAAGGCATCCGTTTTTGTATGGCTGAATTCTTTTTTTGTATGGCCATATGAAAAAGAGAAAATTAGCTTACAAAAAAGGATTTTAAAATATAAAACAAACCCATATTTCAGGATAATTTTTCCAACAGTTAAGTGCAGAATCCAACTAACGGGGTCCTGATGACCAAGACACATGTGTTGGTGTCTGTCCAGGATGTAATTTTTGTGGGTTTTGAAATTTTTTTAAAATGGAAACAAGATGGTGGCCATATGAAAAAAAGGATTTTTTTCCTCATAAAAAAAGAAGACCCCATGTGAAAAAGGATCTTTTTTATATGGACAAAATTCTTTTTTCGTTCCAAGCAGCTATCCAAAAGACTATACTGAGCATGTTTAGAACTGAAATTTTAAAATGTTATAACTTTGGAATGGATTAATACTTGTTCACCAAACCAGTGAAAGGCACATCTGTGGGACCATCCCTTTCTACCCCTAACATTTCAGAGCAAAATTCTAAACCATCTGGGTGCTAGGTGATGACAAAAAAAAAAAAATCAGCTAAAAAACAGTTGTTTTTTTTAACTTTTTCTGCTATCCACATCTCAAAATTCACACATCCGACCGGAATGAAACTTGGCACATCAAGAGACCTAGCATAGACTGCATATGAAAAATTTAGTGCAAATCTGTTGAATGGTTGTGAAGATATTAAAGTGCAAAGTCTGAGGTTTAACATAGAAACCCCTGCTCAACCCTAACTATAGTGGTGCTAATGCACCACTATAGTACATATAGTGTATGTATGGAATATAATATGTGCAAAAAAAAGGAAATAGGTATCCACTCAAAAGTTCTCAATGAACGGAAATGTTTTACAGTCTAGGGTCCCAAAATAATCTTGTACCACCATTCAAAAGAACTGGACAAGACAATTAATAGTAATTAGACATCATAATATAATTTATTCATGAGAAGTATTCTCTGTGGTTTAATTTGAGGTATTTGACATTACTCTTACTAAATCACTTTTCAGAAAGAAATGCTGTTTATTTATAGTGATCTATTAAAGAAATGTAGTTATTAATTTATCATTGTTGAATTATTTGATTAGCCACAATCCCTGATGAAGAGACCAGTTTTTAATCTTGAAACATTGGCTACCAATATTTGTTTAGTGGCAAGTAAAAGAAAGAAAAACTTTGAATCAAGTGAATAAAACTGTTTGATTTTGAAGAAATTGTCCAGTCCAGTTCTTTTGAATGCTGGAATATGATATGACCTAAGTTAAGACATCAGAAATATCTTCTCGAGTTGACCTTGACCTCTAACCTCATGCATAGCAAAGCCACGAGTGAGGTCAGTAGAGGTCAAGGCCAAAGAGAGAAGATATTTCTGATATCTTAACTTTGGTCATATCGTATTTGATGTATACAACTGGTGTGAGTGTCACTGATTAAATGATTCCCCATTCATTTCAATGAGGATTCTGCAGCAGTTTTGTTTTTTTAAGTTAATTACAGTGCTGTTGGTAACTAGGGTGGTTGCTATTGGGGGTGTGGTTGCTAGTTATTAGGATCAAAGGGTTGTTATGGAGTTGCTATATCACAGTGACAGCAAAACAGTTCCAAATGGTCCACATAATGTGGGAAAACAGTTCCAATTGGTCCGCTTACATGATGGGGCATTTCTGTGTATTCTATGCATGCTCAATCTGGACACTGGTGAGACTGCATCTGGAGTATATGGTGCAGTTCTGGGGCCCTGACCTTAAAATGGACAACAACTTGATGGAGACGGTCCAGAGGGGGCAACAGGGTAAATCGTATGAAGAGAGTCTGAGGGCACTAAACATGTACTCCATGAAGGACAGGAGGGAGAGGGAAGACATGATTGAGACCATCAAGTACTTGAAAAGGATCAGTTAGGTGAACAGAGAGGGTATCTTCAGACTATGCTGCAGCAAAACCATGAGGGTGCACAGTCTAAAGTTGGAGGAGGGATATGTAAGAGGGAGGTTTAAAGACAATTCATCACAGAAAAGGTGGTGAGCAAATGGAACACGCTACCAGAAGAGGTGCTCTCATTAAGGACAGTGGGCAGCTTCAAGAGAGACTGGGATAGGGGGAAGATAAAGGGGGAATGTAAAGGTCATGGAAGTGGGGGCAGAAAGATATGGAAAGGTAGATGGGGAGCAAGGACACTAGCCTGAGCTGAGAACCCTGCACAATGAACAGACTAGATAGACCAAAAGACCTAATTCTGCTGACTTCTTCATATGTTCATATGTAATCTCAGTCTTTGCTAAATTTTCAAGGGGGAAACCTCGAGGAGGTCTCTGTCGTGAAATGAGTCTTGTAGCATTGAATGTGCAGTGGTAACTGTGGGTTCAGTGATCCTGGTGGAGAACACAACAGTGGGGTGCTGCATGGAGATGAGATGAGTTCTCCCTGGAAAGTAGTAGCTGGATTGCGATCACTTCCTTGAAGCACTGGTACTAGGACATCTTCTTCCCCAGGAAAAGATCAACATCTGCAGCATTTTGTGTTGGGGAGCATCGGGTTAGTTCTTGGTGTTGAGCAAGGAGTCCCAGGACCACGTGGAGCAGTGGACATTTTCTAGGCTTGGTACAGATGTCATACATGGTAGATTACTTGGCAGCTAAATGGAAGAGTGGCTAAGATAGAAGATATTCTTTTTTCATTTGGGGGCTTTCTTTTTCAATTGTTGGAACTGCGGTGAAATGCTTTACTGGATGTTTAATTTAAAGCACAAGTTGATGGAGTGTGGAGTAGATTGGCGTTAGACTGGAAATCGCTAATTATTTTATTAATTTATATATTATTTATTTTAGGTAGTGATGTAAATGCCTATGATTTTCTAATTAGTTTATGTTGTACTGCCCTGACTTTGTACAGCACCCTGAGCCTCAGGGAATAGATGCTCAACTAATAAAGTTTTACTTACTTACTTACTAGATTGGGGCTTTTCCATTCAAGCAGCCAAAGATTTTTTTTTCTTTTTTTCAGAATGAAGATTCTGTGGCTCTAATGAGAGACCTTTTTTACTACAATATTAGAAGAAAGGTAAATATATTTTTTAAGGGCTTTTTGATATATTTTTACTTGATTTTTAAAAAAAATATGGATTATAAAAGTTTTATGGTATTGCTCGTTGCATGGCATTCTGTGGATTGGGCTTTTCCATTGAGGCAGCCAACGATTTTCTTTTTTTTGTATTGAAGACTATACATTTAATGGGAAGCCTTCTTTGAATGCAGAAACAAAGAAGAAAGGTGAAGATTTTTTATAGTTCATTTTTTCCTTTAATCTGTTTGGGAACATTTTTAACTGTGTTATTTATCTATTTTTATCTATTTTTCTAAGAAGAATCAGACAGGCAACTTATATTGATTCAAATTTATTACTACAAGTACAGATCAAAAAACGTAAGGAAATCCATTGCAAAAAATTATTTATTTCTTTTTTTTGTCTAGGTACTGGCATCGGCTTCTTGGGTAACTTTTATACAATTTATGACATATCCTATATAGATAAATGTGGCAACTTGATTTTATTAATAAATAAAAGGCATGAGTTTTTAATAGGTATTAAGGAATAAACAGTATTACATTTGGTCTAGATCAAGCATAGAAACATAGACAGATAAGAACCGCTTGACCAACCTAATCTGCCCAGTTTCCCTACCTACTGTAACATCGCAGACCCTACTTGATCTCTGGCCCTCCCCCCTTTCCTTACCACTAAGGTTCCCTTATGCCTATCTCATGTTTTCTTGAATCTCACTACAATTTTGGCCCCCACCTCCTCTGCTGGGAGGTTGTTCCAGGCATCCACCACTCTTTCTGTGAAGAAATATTTCCTTACATCTCCCCTGTGCCTACCCTCCTCCAACCTCATAGCATGACCCCTTGTTCTTGAGCACCATTTTCCTCTACAAAAAGGCTTCTTCATGAACCTTATATATATACCCATGAGATATTTGAAAGTCTCTATCATATTTCCCCTTTCCCTTCTTTCCTCCAGGGTGTACATACTGAGGTCCTTCAGTCTCTCTTCATAAGGATTTTAATACAGACCCTGCACCATTTTAGTTATCCTTCTCTGGATCGCCTCTACTCTGTCTATGTCCTTCCAGAGATGGAATCTCCAGAACTGGACACAGTACTCTATTTGTGGTCTCACCAGTGATTTATACAGTGGTATCACCACATCCCTTTTCCTGCTGGTGATACCCCTCCCTATGCACCCTAGCATCCCACAGGCTCTCCCCACTGCCTTTTCACACTGTTTGGCCACCATTAGTTCACCAGATTCACCAGGTCCCTTTCCTGTTTGGTTGCCAGTTCCACTCCCCCCATTTTGTACTCCATCCTTCGGTTTCTGTGCCCCAAATGAATGATCTTGCACTTCTTTGCATTGAAACTTAGTTGCCACACTCTTGACCACTCCTCAATTTTTCTTAGATCCCTATTCATTTTTTTCCACACACCCCGGAGTGTCTATCCAATTGCAGATCTTTAGTGTCATCTGCAAAAAAGGCATATCTTCCCTTCTAGCCCCTCTGCAGTGTCATTAACAAAGACACTAAAGAGGACCAGCCCTAGTACTGATCCTTGTGGCAACCCACTGGTCACCCTACCTTCCTCAGAGTGAATTCGGTTTACCACCACCCTCTGATGCCTATCTCCCAACCCATTTCTTACCCAGCTTACCACCTTTGGACCCACTCCCAGGCTACCTAGCTTGTTCACAAGTCTCCTATGTGGAACACTGTCGAAGGCCTTACTGAAATCTAGGTAGGCCACATGCACTGCTCCACCCTGATCTAATTCCCTGGTCACCCAGTCAAAAAATCTATCCGATTTGTTTGACATGACCTTCTCCCAGTGAATTCATGCTGCCTCAGATCTTGTAAGCCACTGCATTCAAGATATTCCACAATCCTTTCCTTCAGTAGGAATTCCATTAATTTTGCCACCACCAAAGTCAGGTTGACTGGCCTGTAATTGATAGCCTCCTCCCTGCTCCCACTTCTGTGAAGCAGGACTACATCTGCCCTCCTCCAGTCCTCTAGGACCACTCCCATCTCCAGTAAGTGGTTGAACAGGACTGTCAGAGGTGCAACCAGCATCTCTCTGAACTCCCTCAATATCCTTGGGTGTATCTCATCAGGCCCCATTGCCGTGTCCACTTTCAGATTTGTGAGTGCCTTCAGGACTCTGTCCTCTGTAAATGGACTAGTGTCCATCTCCCTTCCTTCGATGCTCCTGACACTTATCTGTGGCCCCTCTCCTTCCCTTTCCTCCATGAACACTGAACAAAAGTATTTGTTCAGGATATCTCCCTTTTCCTTGTCCCCTTCCACACAGCTCCCCACTTCTCCCCCTTTGTCTTACAATCCCTCCACTGGTCTTTCTCCTTTCGCTTACATACCTATAAAATGTCTTGTCCCCTTTCTTTACTGCCTGAGCTATTTTCTCCTTCATTTGTACCTTTGCGTTCCTGACTGCTTTCCCTGCCTCCTTCTGCTTCTCCTGATACACCTACCTATCCTCCTCCCTCTGTGTCTCCTTATACCTCCTGAAAGCTAACTTATTTGCCCTTATCTTCCCAGCCACCTCTTTTGAGAACCAGAGTGGTCTCTTTTTCCTCTTGCTTTTGCTTACTTGCCTGATGCAAAGATTTGTTGCCCTCACTATCCCCACTTTTAGTCCTGCTCACTGTTCCTCCACTCCACCCAGGTCCTCTCCCCCTGCAGGCATCCCTGAGGCATTTTCCCATCTGTGTAAAATTGACCCTTCAGAAGTTCAGGACTCTCGCCTTTGTTTGGTTTGTGTTTACCGCAGTTCTTATACTGAACCATACCGTACAGTAATCACTGGTCCCCAGGTGGCCACCCACTGTGACATCTGCAACACTGTCTCCATTAGTAACTACAAGGTCCAATATGCTCCCTCATGAGTGGGCTCCTTTATTAGTTGCCTGAGGAACTCAGGGAGTCCAGGATGTCCTTGCTCCTACCTGAAGCTGCAGCTGGGATGCTCCACTCTACATCAGGCAGATTGAAGTTCCCCACCAGCAGCACCTCCCCCTTATTTGCCATCTTTTGGATGGCTTCCACCAGATTCTTATCCATATTGCCCCGTGCTGGAGGTCTGCAAATCACAAATGGTTTAAGTCATAATTTACAGCGTAACAATTTATTTTTTATCTTTTGGCAACCAAGTAAGGCCCACCAAGCACAATGCCTGTTTTGAGGGATAGCACTGGGTAGGTTAAGTGACTTGTTCAGTGTCACAGAGTATGAAAGTGGAGATTGTGGAAATCAAACCCAGGTCTGCTGGATGTACCAGGCTCATTGGCAGCTCATTACTCTAACCTCTAGGCTATACTGTCAGTCTAAATTGGAGGCAGTATAAAGCTGTGGTTTAAGGTACCGAGCTGCAAACCCAGAGACGTGGGTTTGAATCCCATAGCCCCCACTTGCATACTGTATGAGCCTGAACAAGTCACTTAACTTCCTTGTGTTCTCAGGTCGCACCTGGAAACAAGCTTCAGCTTAGTGTGCCTTTCCTGGTTAAACAATTCCCCCCCCCCACCAAATGACACTTTGAAATGCCCAGGGCAGGATTTTCAAAGGCCAGAGAATGACGCAGGTGCTTGCATCAAAAATAACGGACACAAGGAGCAGGATGTGCCAAAACTTGTGTCAGTTCTGATTTTCAAATGGTGCTTGCATCTGCATGCGCCAGACAGGTTTGTGCCTGGCTTGTACCAAAAAAAATGCCTGCACCATGTCAGAAGGGATGCCTGTGTAACCCCCAGGTGGCGCTATCCCAAGGGCTACTACCCCTGCCTGCTTAACTGTTAACAGGTTGAGGGGCCTAGGTTCTATGTCGGGTGCCTCCACCCAGAGGTCAGGGACTGCAGTAGTCAGGCTAACTTGGTCACAGCCCTCTGGGACACTGAGACCCCCTTTTATTCCTACTAGTGGCCCACACAGTACATCAGGAGTATCTTCACTATTTACACTTACCCCAGGACTGGTTCGGTCAGCTTGACTCTGGGGGCCTCCTATAAAACAAGATGATGCAATACGATAGCCACAGTACAATACTTAAACATAAACGAATACCTCAGTCAGTGTAACTTTGCTGAAACAAACAGATCTGATTTATTTAAGGGGCTGTAACAAGGACAGGGGGAAATCAGGTTAATTAGGTTATACACATTAATAATCACAGTAATGTGTGCATATTCAGAGTCCCAAAATGTCACTTTACTGGGTACCCTGGATGGTGGGGGGCTAGCCAGGATCGGTGCAGCTGGTTGGGGCCCTGTGATGGAAAAAAACACTTGCACAATACCCAGTTGTAATCCGGAGCTGGTTGGCTCAGTTCATGAAGAAAGAAAGAAAGAAAAGGAATCAGATGAAACACTTGCAATCAGATAGACAAATGGCAGGGAGCTACCCTGATTTGCACTCACAAACTCGATGCCGAAAACTGGCACAGAGGGGGTCATGGATTGCCAGACGCCCTCACACAGCAGGGAGATGAAATTCTACAAGCCAGGCACACAGCTTCGATCAGCAATGGATTCAGTCCACATGCATGCATTTGGTTTTCAGTCTACACCACATGGGGGCAAGAAGACCCGTTTAGCTGTCCTTCACAAACACTCCACACATTTATATGTAAAGGAAATTACTATACCAGGCAGCTGCTCTCATATCCTGATTGCACTTACTGCTAACCCAAGAGTTCACACTGCAGCTTCACTTTCCTGACAGACCGAGCACGATTAAGCAGTTTCTCCAGTCCTCTACAGGGTGAGCCTGGTTCCCAATCGTTCAGCCTCTCTTCCTCTCTGTAACTGCAGATTTAGTCCGAGTCAAAACGGCAAAGAGCCGCCCGAGTTTAGGCCTCCCACGTGCTTCCCATGCAAAACTGTGTAGCGCAGAAGCTTGAAGCTCCTTCTTTTGTCACGGTCTCAACGGATCTGCTTCTCCAGACACAAGGTAGGGCATTCCATTTGGGCGCCACCCGGTCCAGTTGGTGGACTCAGTTGTCAATCACTCAAAACTCCCCCGCTGGTACAAATAGGCGCCAAGGTCCAGAACTTCACTTCCCAGAATTACTAGCTATATGTCTTATGGTGAGCCGGCTCCCAAGAGAGTCCTGATTCTGGTTGGTCCACATAAACTCCATCTTAGCGGCCCTCCTTTACACTGATTGGATCTATTTAGTAGTCCAGATCCAAAATGGAGGGGCAAAACATACAGAGTCCCAGCTGCAAGAAAGGCAGGTTAGACAAATTACATTTCCACTAATACCCTAAATGATATGTGGCAAACAGTTACATCTTTGAAAAGTGCTCACTCTACCCACTTAGCGACTGCAGAAACGGAGCGACTTGCCAGCAGCTTGAGCGGGACTCAAGAAGGGAAACACACAGTCCCCCCATGTGAACTAATCGTGTCTGCAAGCAGACAGCTCTTAAAGAGACAGTACCAGAGACTCTAAAAGCACTCACAGATACACTGCTTAAACGCCGAACACCATTCAGGCTGGGACCACTCGGCCAGCTCCTGGAAGACTTTTGGGAAATGATGCACCATCCCCTTATTTGGGATTTTCAAGGAATGTGAGTTCTGTCCTTGTGCCTAAGATGCATATCACTGTTTGACCAGCCAGAGCTGGTCTAAGGGACGCTAGAGCATATAAAGAAGCCCACAGCAGGTGGTCAGACCTGACTATACTACTTTTAAGGGCCAATATTTCCATGCAGGACAAGTTTAGAACATTTCTGGGGCTTAGTCTTGGCCATTTCATCTGCTGCATTTTTTGACTTCGCATGTGTCATTCTCGTCCTTTGCATCATTTTTTGACTCAACTTTTACCATTTTGTTTACTCAACTTGAACCATTTTTATGACTCAACTTGCACCACTTTTTTTTGTGCAGCTTGTGTCATTCCCGTCCCTTGCATCATTTTGTTGATGCAGTGGACCTCTTGCTTCAGTCTGGGGGACTTTGTCACAGAGAACACTTTTCTTGCAAAATATGGCGCATGGTATTTGGCTCACCTAGATCTGACACAAGGTGTTTTTTTGATGCAGCTTGCGTGAATCTAAGGGTCCTTTGAAAATCCAGCCCTTAGTGTTTTTACCCCACAGTGACAAGGAAATGCCTTTATCCACTAGGTCAATGGAGGGCCCCTGAATCTGGTCAGTACCACTGTGCAGTAGTAATAAGTATTGGAGATCTTAGCAGCTGGGGTTTAGCACATCATAAGAAAAATAAAAACCATATTAGTAGTTTTAGTTTTATTGTTATTAAAGGGATAATAAACATTGCAGGGATTGCTCAACCTGTGAAAGCTCATGAAAAGTTATGCTGAACAAGGTATTTGGCTTCCTTGTAGGTGTAAAATGTCCTGAGATATGAATATTTAAATCATCTGAAACTCAAAACAAAGCAGCAGCCATTTCATGCAATGTTACAACAGAAAGTGATGTCACTGAGGGGCAAGCTGTAATTAACAACATAGAGCTAGCCCATCAGTGACATCACTTCCTGTTTTTAAGACTGTATGAAATGGCTGTTGCTATGAGTTGATTTACATATTACTTAGCTATTCATATCTTAAGACTCCTGTCCCCTACAGGTAAACCCAATACCTCATTTGAAACGTCAGATACAGATCTTTCCTATAACCTAAAAAACAGTTAATGTTTGCAAACAAACTGTCTAGAATATGAGAGAATACTGTATAAGAATCAAGGACTAGTGGTAGTCACTTCCAAAAATGTCCAAGGCTTTTTTTCTTGAGGAAATTGTTTCTTTGTCTTTGGTATCATGTAACATAATTTTTGATCACATGTCTAAGGTAGGTATTGTTATTCCTAGCAGGCAGTCTGTTCCTAGGTGGGAAACAAATAACAAGTTTTAAGTATGGTACATTAAATATTGCATATTTAGTTGTAATGTATACTGACGTCTTTGCTCATTATGTATTTCTTTAGCATATAACATAATATTACAGTATACCATGGTGAGTTGTCTGAGAATGTTGCTTATCAAAGTTTTGGTACAATAGCATTGCAGAGCATCAGAAGTTAGGGGACTATTACTAAATGAACCGGCAGGTGGGAGGGACACCAGAGACCACTTAGAGTCAGCTAAGACAGTCTAGGCAGGGACCATCTGTGCACACAGATGTCTCAAGGGGTAATTTTCTGCCTACAATTCTATGTTTCTATGTGAATCCCACCTTTACATTTTAACAAGGGTTTCCTTATCAAATAATTGGGGTTCAGAGGGATGTGTATTATGCTATAAGAGAGTCCTCATGTGAAGTTTTGGTTGACAGAACCAGCCAACTTTGATTTAAAAACATAGAAACATAGAAGCTGTCAGCAGAAAAGGACCTCCAGGCCCACCTAGTCTGCCCTAAGGTCCCTACCTACCTACTGTGCTACCATAGACCCTAACTGATCTCCGCCCCCCCCAGCCCTGTTGTGAAGGTCCCCCTGTGTCTGTCCTTTGCATGTTTGAAACCTGTTTCTCTTTCAGTACCTACCACTTCTGCTGGGAGGCTGTTCCAGATGTCCACCACCTTTTCCTTAAAGAATTATTTCCTCACATCCTCTTTCAGATTGTAGAAATCTAGGCTCAATATGTGTTACCTAATGTTTGCCCTCAGTGTTCATCTGTCTATGTGGAACTAATATAAATCTATCTATGTAATCTACCTATGTAATTGCTTGCTTAAACAGGACAACTTTGTAAAACAGGGCCTTACAGTCCTAAAAGTTACTCCCTGTCAAAAAATAAAGGTTTTTATCTATCTTATCTAAGTCTTTCCCCTTCCAGCTTCATATCATGTCACCTCGTCCTTGAGCACCTCTTTCTATACAAAATGCCACCCTCCTGTACCTTATTGATGCATTTGAATGTTTCTATCATGTCTCCCCTTTCTCTCCTTTCCTCTAGAGTCTACATATTTAACTCCATGAGTCTCTCCTCATATGGCTTCTGATGCAGGCCATGCACCATTTTGGTTACCCTTCTCTGTACTGCCTCCACCCAATCTATGTCTTTCCTGAGATGGGGCCTCCAGAACTGGACACAGTACTCCAGGTGGGGCCTCACCATTGATCTATACAGGGATAACACCACCTCCCTTTTTCTGCTGATGATACCCCCCATGCACCCTAGCATTTTACTAGCCTTTCCCACTGTCTTATCACACTGCTTTGCTATTTTCAGGTCATCAGATATGATGACCCCCAGATCCCTTTCCTGTTTTGTGGTTGCTAACAGCCCTCTTCCCCCCAAAATGATATGTTGCCCTTGGGTTTCTGTGCCCTATGTGCATAATTTTGCACTTTTTGGCATTGAAGCCCAGTTGCCAAACCCTTGACCAGTCTTCCAGCATTTTTTCTTCCCTCACCCCCCCTCCGGTGTGTCCACTCTGTTGCAAATGTTTGTGTCATCTGCAAAATTTGTGGGTATTTCAACTAAATCTTACTCTCTGGCTCTGTTATATCATAAGAGACACCCCACTGAGGCCCTACTAATTTGTGACTGATGAGAAAATAAATGGATGTACAATTGAGAGTGTGCAGAGGGGAATTACATAGAATCATGATGTTACAGTATTTTATATGTAAAACAAACATCATCATTAACAATGAAGCCCACTTTCAGTGACTGTGGGTGTAACCAATGGTCAGTCTCTTCCAGAACTACTGCCAGGATTTTCCCCACACTGTGTGTCCGTTATGTTTTTCATTGTCAGTGTGGCATGTTGGTGATTCCCAGGGCTGATGCTGCCAGGAGAATTCGATTCCTCACACTTGCTGCTGAGTCACAAATTACCCCACGCACTTGACCCCAATGTGCCATAATACAAATAAATGACCTCCCCACTGTCTGTCCACTAGTCCACATGTCAGTATCTAAATTCATGCATACAAAAGCTGAATGCTGCAAAATGTGCTGCAACACACTTAATCCATTTTATACAGTTCTAGGCTAGAACAACCTGAAAAATATGTTCTGTTAGGCACCTGCCATTTGGGGCAGGCCTTGGCCAGGCCATCGTTTATGGAACCATTTTTTAGACAAAGGAGTATAGCAGTGTGTCTGTGGCTAACATCTCTGTAGCCACAGCATTTAGCTCCAAAGCTGACAGATGATTTGGGGGATATTTGGCATGGCAATCCAATATTTTAGGCAATGTGGGCTGCAGTTGTATTGGTGCACTGGTGAGCCTTTCTTGAAACCACTTGAGTTGGTCATGACACAGGGTGATTTGTGACTCAGCTGGGGAGGACAGAATATCTGTTATTTTTTGTAACACAGTGTGTTTCCTCATTTTATTTTTTTTACTTGTCATGGTACTGTTCATGTCTGATTTTTTCGCTGCCAGTATTCTGGCCACTGCTAACCAGTATGATCTCTTTTTCCTCATCCTCAATACATTCATCCTCTTTCTCTGTCCTGACTTCCTTCACATCCCACTGTGGTATCTTGGAATGTTTTCTCTGAGTAAAGGTGGTGGTGACACTTTGCTGGCATACCCTTCGCACCAGCTGCTGTTAATTTCTGATGAGCAAGCTCAGTTGACGTGTCTAGTTTTAAGGTGAGTACACTTCCCGCCAGTCCCAAAATTACTTAATCACTAAACCATGGCAGGGTGTGGGTTATGCTGGGATTTACCAATGCCTGGTGTGGTTTTCCACAGCAGAAGTGGTCTAATACCCACACCCCGGAAGTGGTTTATTGCGTATTATACAAAGTCCCCTTTTAATGTCAAAAGAAAAAGAGTTTTGTATTTTAAATTATGTTTAAGGATTTTATTACTCTGTCAGAAAAAAAATAGTCCTGTGTTGCTAGGGAGACCCTTCCTAGTTTCCAGGAGTAGCTGTTTTTTCAAACAAGGAAGAGCTGGTTGTGTGTACTGCCTGCATCTGGAGGGACTCTCCCTCATTTCATGCAATCTCCATACCTCAGCCATTTCCCTTCTATTCATACCTCTGAACTATCCCTGATTACAACTGACCTCCCTTGTTGAACTCTGAAAACTGTTCTGTCCTTCATCAAAAAAGTGCTGCTGCTGCAATCTCCTTACCTCAGCATCTGTCTCTTCTATTCATGCCTCTGAACTGTGCCTGATCACAACTGACATCCCTTATTTAACCCTGAAAACTGCTGTGTCCTATGTCAAAAAAGTGCTGCTGCTGCTGCCTGCACAGAAATGCATAATAACTGACTGCTGCAACACAGATCCTAAAATGAGTGACAGTACCCAGGTTGCCATAGCACTGAAGCCACGGGAGGCTTGTGCTCGCTTCCCACGATCCCCGTTCAGTTAGTGAAATATTTTAACTCTCTGATGAATGGTGAACTGGGGAAACTGTTTTTTTTTTTTTTTTTACTAAAAACAAGGCATATAACTTGTAGAAAACATGACCAAAGAGTGAAATCATGATACTGGGCATGCGCCGATGCATATGCATAGGCACATACCCAGTATCAACGACTGGCTTTTCAGCCATGATTTCTGTAAGTTGTAGCCCTCATTTTTAATAAAGAAAGAGCTCCCCCAGTTCAGCATTCCTCAGAGACTTAAAATATATGACTAACTGAACAGGGAACACGAGAGGCGAAGATGATCCTCCAGGGGCTTCAGCGCAGTGGCGTTGCAGTGTCATGATTTACTGGAGAATCAAACATGGCAGCTTCAGTGTTTTTTTGTTTCAGGGGGTCGGACTGATTTTTGAGCAGATGCATCTGACTGGTTCTTTATCTGTGCGTTATGCTGGAATTTACTCACAGATAAAAGACCCAGTTAGCCAATCAGAATTCTAGATTTAGAAGTGACATTGTATAATTAAGCAATATACTATGAGACAGTGTGGGTGATGGCAGGATTTACCCATGCCTGGTGTGGTGGTTTGCTCACGAGGCTGTTGGCTGAGTGAGAAAACCACAGTAGGCATGGGTAAATCCTGCCATCACCCACACCCTCTCGAGGTATATTGCAATTATACAGTGTAATAAAGTAGGCGAGAGAAGTTTTTATTTTTTTATTTTGAGTTTCACGTGTTCCGGTTACCTGAGAAAACAATATGGTAACTGTCGGCTTTGAAGTTTGTTACCAGTGATTGGCTGGCATGTCTTCCCATGGGGTGATGGCACGATTTACACATTGTAAATCATGCCAGCCAGCCAATCAGGCTACAGTACTTGGATCTTCATATTCATCATAATTAGTATCATCCTTTGCCTCTTCATCCAATTCTTACTTTTTCAGAAACATTACCCACTGGTTCCACACCCTATTCATCCTTCTCCTCATCTCCCTCCTTCTCCACTGTCTCCCCTATAATGGGATCCAAGTCACAATGCCATACCCTTACTTCATGGCTGCCTGGGTCCCATGCCAGCAGCTCCATCCCCTCTTCTGCCTCTGACAAACTGGGATGAATTTTTTCTTTAACCCTGATGTCCGGCTTATGCCACCACTGCTGCCTCCATCAAGCAGTAGAGTCACTGACTCTGATGCTGACAAAGGCTCAGAACTAGCAGTATTCATACTACCTCTGCTATTTTTCAGAGTAATTCCTCCCAATAATGCTGCCCTGCCTGATGCTACCATCCTCTTTTTAACAGCCACCACAGTTCCTCCCACCTTGGCTGCCATGCTCACTTTGCCCCCTGCCCAGCCTCCTCTAGATCGCTCCCTTTCCCTCCACATCCATGGCCAAAACCAACATCTTTACCTTGCCCACTCATTTTTGGGGGAAATACTTAAATGTGTGCCAAAAAATACGAACAATGATAAAAGCTGTATATCAGAACAAATATTGTTAATCCTCTGTACTGCAATAAATCAGAAAAGCAATAACATATAGAGAAGTACTTTCCACATACACACAAGTAAAGTCTGAAAGCAAATACTTGACAGCAAACTGCTGTGCAGCAAAAGCCCTACAGCATTGCTGGAGAAAATTCCCTTCCCCCACTTCTCAGACTCTCACAGCAGCAGGGAGTGTAGCTGACTAAGTTCACAGATGTCAAAAATCTTCAAAAAGACACACAACCATACCTCTCAACTGTCCCAGATGATGAAGCATGTCCCACATTTTATCCCTCAGAACTGTTCTGTCTCTTATCCATCCCTCATAGAAAAGATGGCGCCCACACAGAGAAGGTGCTGTAAATTCGGATTTTAAAGCAGAAATTCATAATATTCTAAGATGTTAAACCAAAAATACAAATTGTACAAGTAAAGGAAGTGGCTTTCACAGTATTCTGAGTGTGTATCGCCATGTTTGAAGATATGTCCCTCATTATGGGGGTTAGTGCCCCACGTTGTTCCTCAATTTGAGTACCCATGTCTGTCATTTCAGTGACAAAAGATTGAGAGGTATGCAGACAACTCTAAACAAATAAGAACTCCAGAGAGCTTCCCAAGTCTCTAGAGACTAAGAATATCAAAGTGGCTTTTTGCTGAAAAGTGATTATTTTTAAGATAAATCATTGTTATTCACAAAGAATATCAGAGGACATACCTTACTCATTCACTGACTTTTAAGAACTGCGCTAAACACAGACACTGTGAATATATTCACTTTCATTTCTGTGTACCATGTGATCTGACTTGGGACAAGTCACATGGTATAGTCTCAGTTCACTGCCTGTGTCCGGTGAACTTTGCAATGAACTGCTATAGCAAATGAATTTCGATTGCAAAGTTCTACTTTGCCCACATTGCGAAGTTGTTTTCATTATGCCACCTAGTAATTCCTAATGAACTTCAGCTGTGATGTTCCACTTATCCCACTTTACTAAGTTGATACCATTATGTGAGGCAGCATTTTGTGATGCAAATTAACTTCGCAAAGTTGTCTTACTTTGCAAATTAATTCATGGAGTGAATTTTGTGAACATCACACACCACTAATCCTGAGACCTTACACTGAAGGGAAAAAAAAAACACAAGAAAGTAGGTAATAAGGTACTTACTGTTAGTTTAAAAATCATTATTTATGTGATGTGGGGATGTTGTATGTGTGTGTTTGCTCAAGGGTACCATTATATTTAAAAAAAAAGTAAAGGCAGGTGACAAAGAAAAAGTTTTCATACATCACAAACATTTTTCAGACAAGTTTGTAGGAGGCTTTGATACCTTATTGTCCCATGTTCTGGTTGCTGGACAAAGTGGGAAGACATGTTTTTATTTTATAAGCCTCCTGGCTTTGGAACCTTATTGCCCAATCAAGAAGCAGGAAATTCCCTACCCATTTAATAATTCTTTTACTTTTCGTATGTTCTAAATAGTTAAGTAATATTATTATTATTATATAAAGTTCTACTAATGAAATACAGTGCTCCCTCATTTATCAGCCCCTTTTATCCACCACCCTCGATCACTGCCAGTGTAAGCTCCTATTCCTTTTCCAGAAATGTTATCTCCCCCTTTAACTACCACCCTCAGTTATCTGCCACTCTCTTTTATCTGCCAACATTTAGAATGGATGGAAGGTGGTGGATAAAAGGGGGAGCACTGTATTTTGATGTATTTTTCCTATTTCCTCATGATATAATATGATCTGAAATCTAAAACTAAAAGCTAAAAAAGTTATCTTCTGTATATTGCAACAGCATCCTTACATAAAGGATAATGTATGGTCTTTGGTTAATAACCACACTGTAAACACTTCGAGAGGTTGCCATGACATCATTGTAAACCTTGAGAGTGCAGCTCGAGAGGTTTTCAGATGTCATGGCGACCTCGAGAAGTGTTTTTAGCGTAGTTGTTAACCAAAGACCATACATTATATTTTATAGTGCATGGGCAACCAAGATTGTGTAAAATTTAATTACTTTACTTTACTGAATTACTTTACAGAACATTGACTGTTGTGAGCATTCTGTTTTGTTATACCACTAATATGACATACTCAAGAAGGGTTAACGACAGAGTGATGTTATATAGATGACATAACAAGGTTATAATCTGCTTGATTTCAGTTAATAATAAGGGATCCCCATACATTATATATTATTATCATTACTAGACTATAGCAACAAAAACAAATAAATAAATAAAATAACATGCAGCCAGCCATTATGAAAACATTCTACATTTCACAACAAATTGTAAAAGCAACCATTGGCTGTAGCCAAGCACTGTTGTTTCACTTGCAGTTCATTTCTAGGCATATAAGGTTTGGCACCCCTCGGTACCACTGGTACTTTGATTTTATGTACCGCAGATGTTCAAAATGCCTGTGCTGAAACTAAAATGATATCCATTCCTCCATGGAGTGGTGTGGCTGTAAGAGCTCAGAGAAGAGAGATCAGTGACAAAAATACAATTTAGTGGTACATTTTACAACATTATTTATTTTTTAAACAGTGTACTGTGCTATAAATGCATCTCATCAATGAAAATAACATAGTACATTTTATATTTCCAGTGATCTATAAGTATTTTTCCACTTACGTTTTCTCTCGTGGCCCCCGGTCTTGCGCCTGGTGGCATCCCCCCACTCCCTGTCATTGACCTTCTTAGGGACTTACAGGTTACCCACACTTACACAGAACCACTTTGGGTGGTGTCTTGCCATGCCAGTCATGCAGTGTCTGTGGGGGACACTGGTATGTAGAGGGCAGATTGGGTATTTTCTGTCCTCCAAATTCACCCCCCCTCCCGAGTTGCCAACATACATGCAGAGGCATGAAAAACATTTTTTTTCTCAGTCAGCTAGCACCTCAGAAGTGGCCTTTTTCCCCTAAACCTCATTATCATCCCACTGGCTCAGGAATCAAGCAACTGCTTCTCATTGCTGTTGCAGTCTGCTGAGAGGACATGCTATGTTACTTGTGATTTTGGTACCTGCATGCCTTGAACTGCTATTGTAGCAGCTGTTTCTCTGTAATTGTTACTAAACCATTTTGGTTGTATCTTTGTATACATGTAACATTATACTTGCAGTTGGTGAATGCCTAGTAAATGAGCCTGCCTCAATGGCTTTCCAGTTCTCTCTGAGTAAACTCAATGAATAATGAATGTTTTTTTGTTTCCTTGCTGCTTTAAAAAGTATACTTCTGTGTTATAAATCTGAGCACTACAGCTGAGTAAAGGGACCTAGGAGTCCTCATTAGTGACTCCCTTAAACAACAAGCAAGTGCAACAAGGAATACAGTAAGGCAAATAGGATGCTGGGATATACCGGAAGGGGTATTGACAGTAGAAGAACAGAAGTAGCACTAACTCTTTATAGATCATTGGCGAGGCTGCACCTGGAGTACTGTTCCCAGTTCTGGAGTCCTTACCTCAGGAAAGATAAGAATAGGCTGCAGACAGTGAAGAAAAGGGTGACCAGGATGATTTAGTGCCTGCAGGCCAGATCTTATGAGGAACATCTCAAGGCACTGAACATGTACTCACTGCAGAACAGATGAGGGAGGGGTGATATGATAGAGACCCTTTTTCTTTGTAATTTTTTGTAAGTTTTCATACTTACAATTCCAAAAACTCATTACATTAGAAGGAATAAAGTAAGGTTGGAGAGTACAGCAGAAATTATACCAAGGATGTACAGTATATAGACGGAATTGTACTTCTTACAGTATTTAATATGCTTACATGCATTACAATTGGGTCTATAACATAATAACATTTGTTTTTAATAGAAACATTAATATAAATATGTTTCTTTTGTACAATAGTATACAACTGTTATTAAGAACCACTAACAAAGAACAGTATCGTAAATATATATCTCAAGTGGGATTCCTTTGTAGATGGTCATAATGGGACTGATGCATGAACTACACATGGAATGCATGTAACTTGCTCATGCTGCCCCACACCTGTGGGCAGGTGTGCACAGATCAGCATTAACAAATGCCAGATGTGCTACCATGCCCCCACCCACCTGGTGCAAAGCTGCATGGCTGAGGAATGTAACTGTGCAGGGGTGGAGCATGGGACACGGGCATTCAATAGGATGCCCATCCTGGGTCCCATAGTGGATCCCTTGCATGAATGGGCATGGGATCTTGGGAAGGAGCATACTCCACCCTGCCGGTAACCTGCGGAGGGGCATGTAAATATTTACAGCATGGCTCCTTTACTGTCATTGGGCAATCACAGTCAAGGACTAGTACTTCATACAGTACACACTCCAAGAGGGCTCAGTCGGTGGTGAGCCATGGTGGTGAGAGGAGGGCTGTGCTGGTCGCTGACCGAAGACTGGGATGGGGGAGTGGGGTGGTGGGTCACACTGGACAGGGTTGGGTGAGGGACCCTAGACCACCAGGGAATGGAGTATTAGGCATTTGGGGACAGTGATCAGTGACAGGGAGGACCACTACACTATGGTAAAGAAAATATTTCTATATATTAGGTGAGAGATCGGTGACCAGGGATGGGGGAGAGACCACTACATTATGGAATGACAATTCTTGTATTGATCTTGTGGGCGATCGGAGGATGGGGAGGAGGTGGGGGCTGCAGTATCTCTGCCATCCATTAGGGTTGTGTGGATTACTGGCAGGTTTTTGTCAATGGTAATTTGCTCAATGCAAGGACCTTCGCAAAGGTCCTTGCATGTAGCAAAAACTTAGTAAATGGGATTGTGTTGATATGCAGGTCCACTCCTCTTCATTAGCATTGCAGCCAACCTCACTAATTTGCCCCTGCGCAAACCCAGCTTGCAGAGAAACTGGGCTTGCGCCCGGGCAATGTTTTGTGAATCTGGCCCCAGATGTCTTGTCTTTTTTGGCATAAACCTCACAAAAATGTTTATAAATAAATCTGCCATCTCCTCAACTTTACTGATATGGGATACATAACAGGGATCTTTGAAGTACATGATTTATTTTCACAAGAGCTGTTTGACATTGGGTAACCTCATGAGTGGCGTAAGCCACGAGTGATGTGCCCAAGGTCAAACAGCTTGAGTGAAAATAAATCATGTATTGCACAAGGTTCCTGTTACATATTCCTTTTATGCAATAGAGATCCTTTAGGATAGTGCAGGGAGTTTTGTTTTAAATTGTTTATTTAATTTTTAATGTAAACTTACATGGACTTTTTGTGGTTTTCTTAGTGTAGCTCTGCTTAGCATAGTGGTTCCTAAGTGGTTGCTACTGATGTTCCAACTTTATAGTATGGCCAGTACATAATAAAAAAGTTTAATGCACAATTCTTTTGTTTTTGATTTTTTTTTTTGGGGGGTAATTATTTGTCAAAACAAATGAATAAAAATTTAATTTTCTGTTGTTTTTATTTTGCTAATTATAAAAACTATAAAGTATATATAAAGAAACACCAAAGTTATTTACATTTGTTTGTCAAAAAAGTAAAACAAAAATCTAATTTCCTGCTGTTTTTTGCTAATTATAAAAAAAACCCTAAAAGGTATATATAAATGAAACAGCACTCATTTTGTAGATATTTGTTTGCTGGACAAATTTTGTGCTGACAGTACCCCACTATCATTTTTCGTTTTAAAGTTATTTGCATTTATTTGTCAAAAAGGTGAACAAAAAAGCTTTGATTGACAGGTGGCATTTATTCAACATATGTTGAATAAATCTAAGAGTCTAAAATTGATTCAACATATGTGAAAATAAATGGATTTATTCAATGGCTTCTGAGTCCACGCCTATTGCATAAATAGTAATATTTTTGTCAATTAAGGGCACTGCTTTACTTTTGCATTTCTTTTGTATCCTTTTGTACATTTCCCCAAAAATTGGGATTTCTGATTATCTAAATTATTTAAATTTACAAAATCTGTGCTTTTTATTAATTCAGCCATTTGGGACTCAGTTTGTTATTTTTTGCTTTCATTAATTTTGGAATATACCTATTATTTAGGCTAAGTATGTTGCTCTTGGTTTTATTCCACATAACCTCTGTATCACAGTCTTGTAGTAGTGTGTTCCAGTTTACCATGGATAGAATTCTGCTGATTTGATCTGAATCAGCTTTTTTTTTATATAAAAAGAACTCAGATACCCTGTGGTACTTAAAGTAACATATGAAAAATCAGTGACAAATTTGATCAGATTGTGATCACTTGTTGCACATGGAGGACCAGTCTTACAGTTTTTATGGTTACATCCAGAGCCTGCAGCCACATCATTTCAGCTTGAAAAGGTGTTTCTGTGGAACACATTTGTTAGTAGTTCTCAGTGTATTCCTTCATATCACTGCAAATCCCTATGGCAGTTAAAAATACTCCCTTCTTTCTTTTTAGAATGATGGACACAGAACTACAAGCTGCTTTTCTCTGAGAGCAAATGTGCACAAATTCCAAACAAATCTAAATATCTTTAAAACTGTTCAAGGTGCACAAAAACAGCCAGCATGAAAGGTGAAAATTGTGAAGAAAAATGAAAATTCAGGTAATCAGATGGCCATAGTTTAAAAAATATAATTAGTGCAGCTTAATGAAGAAGCTCACGGGAAAGGTATTTTTGTCCTGAACAACTTTCATACTAGTGTTTTATCTGTAACTTGTAAACTTTTAGAGATATTTACATTTGTTTAGCATAACTTCTATTGCACTTCTAAACAGCCTGTTTTGCAAATTACTATGCCAGTTAAGTGAAATTCTAAACCAGACCACCTTGTCCATCTCTTGTCATGCCTAATTTAAAGTGGACAGGAATTGATTTCTTATGTGCAGCTGTTTGAAATGTCTCTAGTTTCATAAATTACATGTATACCTCTAAATGATCCCTGTGTCTAAATAAAAGCTGAAGCTGTCAGTTGTGTTTTGTATTGTTTTCTTTGTATGGACAACATTCTCTGCAGTTCCTTTCATGGAACCAAGAATTTGGAGTTTTGACTATGTCACTTCATGGTTTCAGAACCGTGGGCACTGTACTGATAAGTTTCTGCTAACATTTCTGAAACTGTGAAGCCACAGAAAAACTTGTTGCCATATTGGTCCTTGTAACACAAGATCCACAGAAACAGATGATTTGATACCTTTTATTGGACCAACAGAGTTGCTACAAAAGAACACAGGTGCTTTTAACTTTTGGATTACACAGAATTCTTCATTAGAAAACACTGGCAATTGTTTTTGAAGAACATTCTTTCTCAAAATCCAGATCATACAAAACAAAACAAACAAAACAAAAAAGAAAAAAACAGATGAAACATTGTTAAGGACCCCATTGGTTAAAACTACATTAAAAAAAAAACACAACATACCCATATAAAGATAGCAAAAGTTCCATCAAAAAAAAGCTATCCCAAGGTCAAATGACACTGATTTGAAAGTTCACTCCCTAAGAAAAGCTATAAATCAACTTAAGCTTCATTTTAAAACCCTCTATGTGTGTCTGTGCTAGCATAAGTAAGTGACAATGATTAAAAACCACAAGTATTCAGATCCATTGTGTGTTTAGAATGTTGGAGACAGAACTCCAAACTGCTTTTTGTCGAGAATCTTCCTAAGGCACTGTGCAGAATTCTTAGCAAATGTGCACACATGCCAAACAAATCTAAATATCTTTAAAACTATTCCAGGTGCACAGAAACAACCAATTTGAAAGTTGTTCAGGACAAAAATACCTTTCAAATTAGGGTAGTCACTAATCTGAATTCCATACATTTTGTAAAATATGGTCATCTTATTACCTGTATTTCCATTTTGGTTTTTACAAAATTCTAATTTCTGATGGCAATTTAATTAAAAAAAACCAGAAACTATAAATAACTTAGATTATTGACTACCCTCATTTGAAAAGCCTTTTTGTCCTGAACACAAAATGTAAAATAATATACTTGGGGCACAGAAATCCAGGGGCAGAGTGCTAAATGGGTGGAGTGGTATTGATAACATTAAGAAAACACACATTCTAAACAAACCTTTTACATACAGTTGATTATTGTTTAAAAATATTATGTATCTATGGCTGCCACTGTACATCTGCTGCAAACCCATAATCACATTCTTGACTTGAAGTGAAAAGAGGTGAGGTTGGAGGCCATAACTGACTCATTGTTTTTGTGTTAAAGGGGTCAGTTTTTTTATACAGCAAAAACAAGGAAAGGGGTAATTTCTAAAATATGCAGACAAGCATGGGGACCACTTTTTTTCCGAGCATGCCACCACTGGCAGCTACCACTTCAAGACTGCTACTACCCCCCACCTAATACAATCAGGGGAAAACCAGAAGTAGTCTACCAGCACTGAGATCAATATGGTTAAGGCACATTTACCAGAAATTACTGCTTAGAAAAGAATGAGAAAGTGACTGTGATGACGAGCAAATCCCAGACCATATTTCTAGTTTGTAAATAGACTCCTCCTGAGTCTGATTTTTACAGCTGTGTGAGCCAAACTCCACAAATGTTATGCCATCATCAGATCTGTATAAGAGCACTGTGGAAGCACATAACTGGACCACTGTCTGATGTTCTGCCACAGTGCTCCAGCATAGTTTCCAGTGTTTCTGTTTATGCAGCCCTTCCCTTCTGTGGGCCACATAAACATATCCACTTCCTGGTGCACTACTTTTCCTTTCTGCAACTGCAGAAGTGACGGCCACCGTGTGCAACATGGTGGCACTGACTTAAAGTGTTCATGCACTAGTATTGTGCATACGTATGTAATCCCCATGCCACCTTTGGCTAGCTGGCACCCCCCTTAAAAACTACTGCCAATTACATGGCATACAATTTTCTTTTGGCAGAATTACACTCATGGTACCACCCCTAGCATTGGAGTGTATACCAGGCTCATTATTTAGAGGACAGGGGATGGGGTACAAACTAAAATGAACCTTTTTATTTACAACCAGGTCCAGGGGAGAAGATGCTAGGCATATGCTAGACCTAACTGCTGAGGGGCCCCAATGATGTTCACACTAGAAGCAACAAGCAGAATGTTTAAAGCAGTAACTGGGATTTTGCAGTATGGCTTTATTTACAGATGCTACTTAAAGCAAGGGTGGTCCCCCAAAGGTTTGTCATTGCAATACAGGCACACTCTCTTTTGTAGGACACTTTGCTAGGCAGTACTGTTCTCCACAATAACATCTCTATCCCTCTTCCAAAGTGTATATCTGTGGGATGTGCCACACACTTTAAACATTTTCCACACATTTCCATTTCCAAAGTTTATATCTGTGGGATTTGCCACACACTTTAAAAATCCTCCCGGTGCATGGTCTTTGCCCAGGGAACAGAGGAGCCCATCCATGAACCACTTAACCCTGCCTGAAACTCCAGATGGCGTTCCTCCCACCCTTTACCCAAAACAGCCTCTGCCATCCCTTTAGGGTTACACCAAATGAGTCTTTAATCCCCAGTGAATTGCTAAAGACTCCCAACTTTAACTTTAAATTCAGCACAGTTGTGGTGAAAGGGGTCCTGACCAGTGTGATCTAGCCTTATCTAGGGCACACACACACACACCTCAGACAACTCTCTCAGAGAACAATCTCAAATTATGTACTCACAGATTAGTTGTTCCTTCCTCCCAGTCATGGACAGAACAAAAGGCACCTTTCTCTCTCTCTCTGGTAGCTGTCAGATTCTACTCATTTTTCTTCCTTAAGGCAGCTGTGAACTTCAGGGGATTGTCCCTTAAATCTACAAGAACTGCATTCCCTCTCACTCCCCACCTGGATTAAAACTAGAGTCCTGCAGGTAAACTGAAGATTTTACCAAACTAGGTTGAGAAATATCAGGGCTTCCTTTGACAGAGCCCCAGTGGCAGACCTCCTACCACTCTGACTGCCACACTTGAATTTGCTGATGAATATTCTGAGCTCCCCAAGAACAGCTGACTCTAAAATGGTTATGCTGCTGTGAGAGTTCTAAATGACATAATCATCCTTCTCTAAAGCTAGCTGAGTAAACAATGATGTCATTATGTAGAAAACCCCTAATGTGCTCTCCACCAGCACCAGCTGCCTTTTCCTACCTGCCTAAGACTAGTACTAATGGGATTCTAGTAACCAGAGGGGACTGGATTGTTACACGTTGTTATGTCAGCACCGTCATGTTGTGCAAGGCTGACTCCAGGGCAAACTGCAAATGTGCGAGTATCACGCATGCGCAGTACTGTAATCACTGCAGTATAATAGCTGACTCCGGTGCAGCGAGAGCAATGCATATTCTTTTCACCACTCTTGCCTCTCCTAAAAGTTCTTCACGGCCATATTGGCTCTGACTGGATCTTGCTTATATTTATATTAGTTGTGTCTTGACCTATATCCATAATGTTTGAACTTCTAGTAGGTTCTGAAACCAATTGTTTTAACTGAATTTGTTCACAGGCTGATATAAATAGATTTCCTGATGTACAACACTGTGTAAGTTACCCAGTCCATGTCCCCAAAATTAAGATCTCCCTTAAAAACAACTTCACCCAACTCACAGGGTGATTGAGTTTCAGTGATGATTTGGGGTGTAACAATTGATGAGGAGTCAGGTGGATGATAACAAAGTCAGACAAAATACTCCAGCAACATCCACCACCAAATAAACAGTGCTGAAAACCAGTTCTTATAAATCAATAGCTTATTTTATTCAGAAGGTGTGCAATAGGTACTTACCATGCTGATTCAGCAAGATACTGACAGGACCGCACAAACTCTGACTGGTTTTGCTATAGCATCATCCGGAAGTGTCCATCACACAAAATTCCCATCATATTAAGTGCTGTGCTTAAAGAGACATACACCATAACATCACATATATCATACATGTTATACAACCAAACATAAAAAGCACTAGAAAACTTTACATGTCATGCCAACAAGGGACTGTGAGAACTCATGCCCCAGCTGACAAGGGGGGTGGGTTCTGTATTCCTTATGAATACAGAGGCATATAAACAATTAATATTTAAACAACTTGCAAACACTGATTTCTATGTCAGACTCAAGTCGGACCTGACAAATATCTTTAAGACTGAAATTTTGTTTTTAACTAGGAGAGGCACACTAAGCCATAGCTTGTTTCCAGGTGTGACCTGGGAGCACAAAGAAGTTAAGTGACTTGCTCAGGGTCACACAGTATGTAAGTGGGAGCTGTGGGATTCAAACCCAGGTCTCCAGGTTTGCAGCTCAGAGCCTTACAACTACTGCGTTATACTGCCTCATTGATATTTATCTGTCAGATGCATGTGAGGCTGGTATCATGATTTTTTTGTCTGTTGATTATCCTGCAAGACAAACAATCTATGTTCTACCCAAAGTACATAAGACTTTAATAGATCCTTCAGGATGCTCAATTATCTCTGACATTGGCTTAGTGATTGAGCCTTTGTCTAGGTATGTAGACCAACACATTCATTTCCTTGTTCCCAAGTTACTGTCATATACTTGGAATACTATTCAGATACTGGGGGTCCTGGGGGATCTTCAAATGGAACCTGAGTGGATGTTTGGTCACTGTGGACATAGTTGCCTTATAGACTAACATCCCACATGAAAGTGGTCTGGCAGAACTACATTTCTGACTAGTGACAACCGCTGCTTATGAGCCCCACTTTGTGGACTTTCTGTGTACTCTGGCAAAATTTCTACTTACAAAAAATACTTTCCTTTTGCAGGGCCAATATTTATGCAGGTGAAGAGTACAACAGTGGATGAGACTTTCACCCCCACAATGCAAATCTCTGTCTGGGCAAATGGGAAAGAGAAGATCTTACTTTGAGAGGGCTTTTGCAGTAGGTATTAACCATGAGGACTGTGCTCCCTGGCATCAGAACCACGTGGAAAATTTTAGCTAGCAGTGTCTGGTCGGAGATCGCCCACCGACATCATGTAACCGATGTCAGCATGATCCTATATTGTGGGTGGTCCCCAGCCTGCCTTCTAGTCCTATCCAGTGATCGACCTGTGCATGTCGGACCTCGCAGAGAGTGTTGCTACAGTTCAACCACCATTTTGGATGAGTATTTTCCAGTTACATTTTCTTTATATTTTACTGTTCCAGTAAATATTTTTCATGCATGTCTTCTCCGATGGCTTCTGAGTTGCGTAACAATAAGTGCGATTCCTGTGGCACACAGCTCCTACATAAGGACGACCATTCTCTTTGCCTCTTCTGTCTGGACCCAGAACACAAGACCGAGGACTGTGAGGCCTGCCTAAGTTTTAATCAGGCCACACAGAAATGCAGGCAGAAGGCTCTTGAGGCCCATCTTTGAAAGCAAAATATGGCATTGATGGAGAAGGAGTTGCAGACACTGTGGAGTGCCTCTTCCTCCCCATCATCGAACTCGAATCGGCACAAAAAGACAATGAGAAGCACTGGGGCCAGGAGAGGTCCCCTTCCCGCCCGCATCTCCCTTCGGGGATCATGGACAACCAATGGCCTTCTTCCTCTGAGAAAAGTGCCTCAGTGGGCAAGCCAGCCTCCTCCTCCTCCCAGGAGCAGCCCTTGGTCCCAACGCCACCACTGGTCATGGTAGCAGTGGCTGCCTTAGGCGGAGTCTGAGGTTCCAGCCACTCTTAGGCCCTTTAAAATTAAAGGGCCTAAGTTGGATGGCAGGGCTGATAAGTTGCTCATCAGAGCCCCGATGATTGCCCAGCCCAGCCTGATAAGTTGGCCACTGGGGACTCTGGTGACCACTCAGCCATAGCTGATAAGCCTGACGGAGGATCCTATGATGCCTGCTCAGCCCAGGTGAGTCCGTCAGGCCCTGACAAGGGGTCAGACATTGAGAATCAGTGCCCATTGCCACTCAGGCCACAGCTCGCCCCTAGGGGATCGCCCCACCTGGGTAACTCTTCTCCCCCTTCAGCCTTGCCAGAGCTTGAGGGACAACATCCCGATGATTCTGTCTCTGGGTCACAACCCGGACCTCTTTTTTTTCATCAACTTTCTTTATTCGCCATGGTGGATCACTGTTGTCCTCTGCCACCCTTACCTGTCTTGTGGTCTTTTGGGATCTTCCATGCACTATGTGCATCCCAACAGAACTCCTGAGCAGGCCTGGAGGTTACATCCGGGGCCCCAGGAGTAGTGTTGTATGTGTGTGGAGGTGCACATGCACACCACAGCTCCAGACCAGCCCCATCTATCCTCCCATGGTCTAGCACCGAGCTTCTCGGTGGTGGCACTGCCATCAAGAATCCACCAGGTGGCAGCCAAGCAATGAGAGGCCCTCTTACACCCTTCTGAGGAGAAGAGCTGCCTGCAGCCTACTCAATGTCCTCTCCTCCCCCCCCACCAATCCAGGCTCATTCCCGAACCCGGGTCACCGGCATGGTGTGAGGTGTGGTGTCCAGCACCTCAATCGTTTGCGCCACCAGGCCATCATGACAACTGGACCTCTTTATGATGCTCCCGACTAACTCTCAGGTCTCTTAACAATCGGCTCTTACAGCAGGACCTTCCATTTCTCCACCTATGCCAGAGGGGCCCTCCGGGATGACATGGGTCTTACCCTTGGGATCTTATATCCCACCTTTCAGATCTCCTGTGGGTCCTTCACCTGGCCCTATGGCTCCTCCATCAGGGCCATTGTTAGGTCCTTTGATGCAAGGCTATCTTACACTGCACTACCATACCCCTGGATACCTTCCGCCGCAGTATCAGGTGTCAGGACTCCCTTCAACGAGGTATCCTCTGCCAGGGTATGTCCCTCATTACCATACATCAGATTATCCACCATCACAGTACCAGAAGTCAGGAAATCAGATGCTGAGCTATGGCACTGGTTTCCAGTCGGTATAGCAGCTTCCACCACCCCCACCTCCTCAACCTCAGGCAGACTTCAGGGCAATCCTCCAGTCTATCAATCAGTCAGTCAATCAAAATCTTTATGTAGCCAGGTGAAAAACACCATTGAGGATAAACTCATTTACAAGATGGACCTGGAATAACTATACATCATCTAAATGATACAAACAGCAAAGGGAATGCATTTGACAGATACAATGTAATAGTACACAAGAATGTGTCAGATACACCTAAGGTAGAGCAATGCACATTTAAGGAACGGCAAGAAGTTAGATGTAAGGCCATAACATCTGCCACAAGTGCTGCGCTGTGAATCTTGATCTCCACAGCTATGGAGATTTCAGTCTGCAACTGGAGGTGCGGTGTGGGACTTAGCCCCAAACAGTTTTGTGAACTGAGTCTCAGCTCTTAATGATGGCTATTACATCTGGCCTGTCTTTTGACACCAGGGCCAGAAGGTCATCACATTTATTGTTTAAGCTTCTAGCATTTAATAGACCACACTTGATAGTATTTAACATTGGAATTTTAGGTGAGTTTTTGATTTAGGGTGAGATGATTTCGAGAGGTTCCCCATATCAGTTGGTTTAAACCTATACTGTTCAGGTAGATTTAGATTGGAGGTTAGGTGATACTGAGAGGTTTCCCTCCTGTCAATTAATTAAAATCCATGCTGTTAAAATCTGACTTGAAGCTTTTTCCTAAGGCCTGTGCTCTAAGTTTGTTCAGGTGAAGTCTGTCTTTGAAGTAAAGAGATTTATCGGTCCAGAACACATCTCAATTGTCTATAAAGATAACTTCTTCCTCCTTACACCAATTTGAGGGTCTTGCATTTATCCGAGCAATGGTGTGTTTTCTTTGCAATGTGGACACATGGTACAGGCAGAATGCTGGATATAATGACCCTACACCCTTTTTCTTCTATTTTTTCCCCTAAGGACACAAGATTATAACAAATATCCTTCTCATGTTGCTTACCCACATCAATGGTACCCACAGGAAAGATTGCAGAAGCGTTTCCTTTAGTGATAAATGTATCAATTCTGGTGTTCATATTCACTATTGTGGCATCAGGATGGCAAGACATAGTGATATGGAATCTATTAGTGTTACAGAGTAGTGGATAATAGCATCACCTATGACCAATTTGTGCTTAATCTGCTGACTAGTAGTACCAGTAGAGACTTCTTTACGGGAACGATTATGAACCCTAGTAAAGGCTGATGCTACGGGGAAATTGGTGTTTCTTGTTCATTACCTAGGGGGATAAATCTATTAGAAGTGGACACTTCAAGCTTTGATATTGCTCTCCTACCCTTTTTATGTTTGTTTCAAGTAACAACGTACCAATCTTCCTCAAGTTCACCCATTAATACCCCTCTACTTCTCTTGGAGGAGCAGCCTGGCGGTTTCCCTCTGTCTGCCAGCTGCCTTCCTCGCTGTACTAGCCGCCGATCACCAGACTGAAGTTTCACCCTTGACAAGGGTGCCTCTACTGTTGCAAGCAGCCCGGCGGTTCCCCTCTGTCCGCTGGCTGCCTTTCTCGCTGTACTGCCCGCTGATCACCAGACCGAAGCTTCACCTTTGAAATGGATGCCTCTGCTGCTGCAAGCAGCTCGATGGGTCCCCTCTGTCTGCTGGCTGCTGGCTGCCTTCCTCTCTGTACTGCCCACCGATCACCCGACTGAAGCTTCACCCTTGATACAGGTGCCGCTGCTGCTGCAAGCAGCCCCGGTGGGTCCCCTCTGTCCGCCGGCTGCCTTCCTCACTGTACTGCCTGCCGATCACCAGACTGAAGCTTCACCCTTGACATGGGTGCCTCTGCTTCTGCAAGCAGCCTGGTGAGTCCCCTCTGTCTGCCGGCTGCCTTCATCGCTGTACTGCCCGCCAATCACCAGACCGAAGGTACGCTGCTGAAACTTGACTGGTTGGAACCATCGGCTCTGCCTGCTGATTGGCTGCTCCACTTCTTTAATACTTTGCTACTCCTGTTCCTTTTGGACTTTAAGCTAATGTAACTTACTGATTCTGGTACTAGTTGAGTCTCTCCAAATTGTCCTGTGAATCCTAATTTAAATGTGAACATAAGCCTGTTTACAGCAGTTTTGCACTCCAAGGGTAGTTTGAAGTGCAGGTTCTTTTAGAGTGCAGGTTTGTAGGTTTTAAAGTATCACAGCTCTCTTTGTTTTAAGGTCCTGTGGTCATTTACTCTGGATCAGAAACTAAGTTTAAAGTGATACAGTTTTTGTGAACACTTCTCTGTCTAGATCAGGTTTCATTTGGGTCACAGTTGTAAGTTTGCACTGCAAATAATCCAATTTCTGTTTCACTTTGTCTTCTTCCTGCTTGAATTTTTCAACCACCTTCCCATTCCCCACCTCCAGTCTTTATTAAATACTCTCCTTCCCCCCTTGGCACTGCACCTAGGCAATCTTCATCCTCCCCTCTCACTAATATTGCAACTCTCCTTAAAGATACAGAGTGCAGTTATTAGGCCTAACACTTGTCCTGCCCTCCCTTTAAAGACATCTTTCTATTTTTGCCATCTCCATATCTATCAGCTTTGTTTAGCGCCTGCTCTACTGTCTACTCTACAGTTCCATACCTGAGCTTCCTCCCTTGCTACCCTCTACATAGTCCCAATAATCACCAAGTTGCCTTGGTATCCCCCTGTCCTAGCTAAAACACCCTATTTTAACCTACATTTTATATCTTAAACTAGTGCTCTGTTTTTCATTTTTTCACTTCTTCCTCCATCTTTTTCTCTTTTTCTTTCCTATTTTGCACTATGTTTACTGGTTTATAACCTTCACTGGCTTTTTTTGCCTGTTCAGCTGATCTATTAACCCACCTTGTCAAATCATTCTCATAACACTGGGACCTATAGCCCTTGGCCTGCCCCAGACTTCTTCACCTTTACAGGGTTGCTGTCAGTCACCCAAGAATGCCTATAAGGTGTTGCCTCTCCTCTGCTACTCAGCACTCCCAAGATGGCAGCCATAGCTTACCTTTTCCTCCTTGACTGCATCCTCCATCTAACATTGGAGCCTAATACAGACACTCTGAAAGAAACAACATTCCTGAACTCTCCTACATGCCAGGAATCAAGTCTGGCAGTGTTTACTCCTCAGCTAACTCCTTCCAAAGGCAATAATCCGCACACAATCAGAATGTTTCACATCCCTTGCTGCCTTACATCCCCTAAGCAGACACCCCTTATCTTCTCCATTAGGGTAGCACTTTTTGCTCTGACCACCTTTTGTTGCCCCTCCAACTCTTGTTCTGCTGCCCTAGGCAGTGCCCATGCTAAGCAACCTAACAAAGCCTTCCTGAGATTCCTTGTAAGATGTCTCAGGAAACTATTAATCCTGCTGTTGCTCTGCGCAGGTAGTGTGGAACTTAAACCCGCTCCCCCCCCCCCCATCTGCTAGCTGCTCCAGGGGAGCTCCCACAGTTAAAGGGCCTGAGCTTCCTGCATAAGAATGTATGCAGCCTAGTCAATAAATTTGACCTGGACCAAGCCTGGGTGCTACATGCAATGCCTGATGTAGCAATGTTCTCGGAAATCTGGCTTAAGAATCATGTACCCGACAAAATGCTTAACATCCCTGGCTACAACCTACACAGGTGTGACAGGTTGACCAGAGGTGGTGGTGTTGCCATATATATTAAGGACAAATTCCTAACCTCTGATATTGTCCGTACATCAATGTCCAAAGAATTTGAGTGTCTTGCCCTCAAGTTAACCTTATTGCCTGGAGTAGCCCTACTGGTAGCTGCATGCTATAGGTCACCTGCTGCTGATCTGTGTGTACTACCTCACCTTTGCTCCATCTTGGAGAAAGCAACTACTGAATGCATCATAATGGGGGGACCTTGATCTTAATTGGAATGATGCCTGTGCCAACAGGCTCAAGGATTTCTGCAATGAGCACAGGCTAACTCAGATTACCCCTGAGGTTACCCGACCTAATAAAAAAAAACCCCGACAGAAGCTCCTTGCTGGATCTTATGCTCAACAAGCCACATAATATCTCCCATACAGGGGTCTTCCATAATGACCTGAGTGACCACTGCACTGTTGCCTGTGTCAAGCATTCCCCCACACCTACCTTCCACCTCTACTTTCAAGCTAAAGCACAGCCTAAAACACTTTGTCTCCCTGTCTTTCTGACAGATCTTGGGAATATTAAGTGGCAGGACTTCTATCTTGCACCTTCTGTGTCTGAAGATTTCTGTATCTTCCAGAATCTGTTATTAAGGGTAATCAATAAATACGTACCTTTAAGAAAAGTTAAATCTAGGAAATGGGCACCTGATTGGTTTGGCCCATCCCTGAAGAGGGCCCTGTTGTCCAGAAACACACTATGGAAAAGGGCAAGGAAGTCACAGTCCAACTCGGACTGGATTTCCTTTCGGATAGCCAGGAAAGCCTGCACTAAACTGATCAGGATGGAAGAATCACGTTTCTTTCAGTCTGCCCTCAAGGAAAACAAAAACTGTTCTGCCAAGTTTTGGCAAATCTTGAGAGAGTTCGAAGGACACTCCCCTGCCACCCCAATTCCGGCCCAAATTGTAGTGAACAATAACTCCTACACAGATAGGTCTGAGATCCTTGACCAGCTCAATAACCACTTTGCTACTCCAGGTCTTGCATTTGATGCCTTGCCTGTTAGTAAACTGAATGCCCCAAGTGCCACCAGTGTAGGTACTAGCCCTACTTCTGTCCCCTGTACCAGCTGCCCTCCCTTTAATTTCCAGCCACTATCCTTTAAACAGGTGGAGGATCTTCTTCTCTCACTAGATACCAAAACGAATGCTGGTGCCAACTCATTAGAACCCTTCTTTCTAAAAGCAGGCTATTATCGTCTGACAGCACCTATCACTCATCTATTTAATAGCTCACTTACCCAAGGGGAGCTATTATTCAGTTGGAAAATTGCGCATATTATCCCTTTGTTCAAGTCGGGAGACCCTGCAGACTTGAATAATTACATACCAATCTCGCTTCTTCCTGTACTATCCAAGGTACTAGAAATAATTGTCAACTCACAACTGAGGGAGTAGTTGGACTGTGAAAATATCCTTAACTCAGTCCAGTCAGGGTTCAGACCTAAGCATAGCACCATATCGGCTCTAGCCAAAGTGTCTAATGACTGGTTAAAAGCCTTGGATAATAAACAGCACATCTACGCACTTTTCCTTGACCTTCGCAAAGCCTTTGACATGGTTGATCACGCTATCCTGCTTGATACTCTGGGTGGTAGTAGTCTAACCCCTGCTGCAGTAAAGTGGTTCCACTGCTACCTCACAAATCGAAGACAACAAATTAAAGCACAAGGGGAACTGTCCCCACTAAAAGCTTTGCCCAGAGGTGTCCCGCAAGATTCTATCTTGGGGCCTATCCTCTTTGAACTTTATATTAACCACATAGATTCCGGCATACTCACAGGAAATGTTCACCTTTTCGCGGATGACACAGTCCTCTATACCACCAACCCCTCTCTAGAGCTTGCTTACAGGGAGTTACAGCAGGACGTTATCATCCTCAGCGTAACCTACTGAGCCTGAAGCTCTTGCTTAATGCCAAAAAAATACAAAGCTATGATTATCTCCCCGCACTCCTCCCACAATATGGGGACACCTGGTAACCCCCAGATTATCACACTCCTTGGTGAACCTCTGGAAATAGTGGATAAATTCAAATATGTGGGAGTCTGGTTGACAGCAAACTCAGCTTCATTGTACACCTAAGTGAGTTAACAAAAAACCTAAGACAGTGCCTTGGCATATTTCACCACATAAGACATCTACTCACTCTCGAAGCGAGGAAGCGGCTGGTTCAAACAACCTTTCTACCCTTGCTTGACTACGCTGACTTTCTCTACAGTTACTACCCCCAGTATGCCCTCCAGAAGCTTGACACAGTCTACCATCGTGCTTTGAGATTCATACTTGACATGCCCCTGCGGACTTACCACTGCCTGTTGTACCAGGTAATTGATTGGCCATCCATCTTCATGAGGAGGCAACTAAATGCCTTCGTGTGGCTCTTCAGGGCTATTTCTAACAAACTCCCACCCTATATCTGCAACCTGTTCGAATGGTTTAAAGGTGTGTACGGCCTACGGAACTCCTCCTTTGTCCTCCTCAAGCTACCATGGATGAGGACATGTCATGGCACAACCGCCATCAGCTCCTTCATAAAATCACTTTGGAACAACATGCAAAAAGCACTTAAACTTTCCCTCCTGCCTAGCACCTATATATTCAGGCAGCTGCTTTATCAATGCCTGAAGACATCGTGCGATTGCTTCAGGTAATCACTGGCATATGGACGGAATATTCCCCTAACTCCTGGACCTCCCTGACCTTCTTATTCCCCCGTTGACCAGCATTCCTTTTTAGCGTAATTATCCCCTCTCCTGGTTCCCTCACGCCTTCCCTGTGGCAACCCCTCTCGGGGCATCTACCCTAGCAGGGCTGCCCCCCACTCCCCTCATGTGTCTTTGCCCTCCTCTCCTCCCTCTGTCCTCCACTGTGTCTTTGCCCTCCTCTCTTCCCTCTGTCCTCCACTGTCTCCTAACCCATGTACGATGAACTGCCTGTCTATGTATATAGACCTCGTTATCCAAGTCTTGCTCCAGTTACCTAATCATCTCGTACTTAAAATAGTCTGTTTCAGTGTCTGATGTCTTATGAAATGATGTTGAATACTGTAAAGGAATTTTTCCTCTGTGCCCAGGACCATCTTGCAAATGAGCTTGCTGAATGATGTAACTGCCTGGTTAAATAAAGATTGATTGATTGATTGATTCAGATATACTAGAGCCAGGGGAATCCTCAGCTCTCGCCCTTGTTCTGTTCTTGGTTTCAGTGCTTGATTTCTGTATTAGCTGATTTTCAGCTTCAGGTAAACTAATAAAATGTTCTCTCTTATTTATTTCTTTATCTTTGAATAACTCATCCTTAACATGCTGGAGTTCTTTTGGCAACTCATCATCTTGTGAGCATTTAGAGCACACAAAATGTTGTACAATAGCACTGACTTGTTGTTAAGCCAAACATTTGACAATTTGAGTAGTTTACAACTGAGCCCTCATTGCAGAAGAGCTCCAAAAAGTCTATAATAGGATCCATTGTTTGCAGAAGGAATGAAGTGGTACCTAAAATCTAGAAAAATAAAGTTACTTGTACGAAGGTATCTTCTAAAAGTATAACCCTCTCGGTGGTGCAGGTAGATGCGCTTGCCTCTGCCTGCATATTGCCTCTGCTCTGTGCTTGTCTGTGCTCGCATAGGAGCTAAGATTTATACTCCCCTGCCTAGAAGTGGCTCTCCAAGTGCTATGCGCAAGTCTCCCTATTAAATGATAAAATTTCTAAAAACAGCATATCAGCCAGCCTTGGACAACGACTGCTGACTCTGAAAGTTGACTGCCCAGATTAGAAATGCACTTGAGTGCTGTTGAAACACATGATACACTGATTTGTAGTTTACTGTGAGCTCTGTGGGAACTACAATCCCAGCAGGTCTTGTGATGCTATGCGTCTATTAAAGTAGTGCCCCTTGCTACAAATGCCTTTTTTTATTTTGTTGTTTTTGTAGTTTGTCAGCCACTAATGTGACTGGCATGCATGTAAAAAGGATTTATGAATTAGGTATCCACGTACACAAAATCACCGATGGTTGCCAGGCCAACAATGTAGCCCCACTCTGTCGTTAAATTTGACCAATTCAATATGTCCAATGAATGCATCGCTATCAAATTTGATAACATCTACACTGTTCAGTTCTTTGACAGTATTTCTGTTAATTTACAACTGATAAAACATATATATTTACTGGTTAGTGGCTATAAACTACTGCCTGCGAGTGCTCAAAAGCTCCGTAAATCACATATGTGGTTTATGGAGCTCCATGAACCACAGGCAGAACAGTACTGCAGCGTCACCAGAAAAAACACTGAACAAGCTGTCCTCGTGCTGGATGTTCACAAGCGCTACACAATTGGTCACTCAGCATGAGACAAGCTTGTCGTCCTCGGTAACAGTTACCCTCGCAAAGTGGCAAAAAAGACAATTTAAACCCAAAAGCATCAAAACCCAGTAAATATAAAAAATAAAACATGAAGAAGTGTGGTTCTATGGGGATTTTATGCACTGCCCTCAGTGTGTGATGCCCATATAAACCCCGAGGTCGAAGTGGCATCATACATCTCAGGGGTGCATAAAATCCCCATACACCACACTTCTATCATTATTATATATATATATATATATATATATATATATATATATATATATATATATATATATATATATATGTCATGCACAGTTTCTGGTATGTGTGGATATGTTTCCATACACAAGTCTCAAGGACTAACATTGGATGTTGCCATGTTAGACATAAAAAGTTCCATCTTCAAGGATTGCATGACATATGTGGCATTATCAAGCGTTAGAAGTCTCCATGGAGTACACATAATACAGTTAGACTACACAAAAATTCAGGCTGATAAAAAATGTATACATGAATATAACAGACTACGTAGCACTTTTCAACCTCATCTTTCACTGTTGCCTGTGTACACAGTGTTAGATGTGAATGTTATACCCAATCAAAACTTATCTAAACAACAGTGAAAGGGTACCTCATTGTTTGAAACCAGTACTACTGGTTCAAAGAGCGAACCACAACCACATACAAAATACTGTCCAAAATAAAAAGTAGGATAGAGTACTCCATTGATGTTTCTGATTTTGACAACAATACATGTGTCAATTGTTATTCAAATGCATCTATGCAGTTCTTATTTCATCCGACTGCATTTGTATCTCAAATAAGGAATGCAACTCATAATATATTCATCAGTACGGAGTGCAGTAAATTACTTTGTAGATGAGGCTGATAAAAACAAAGCTTAGGTGCAAACAAATACCCCAGTTCAGATTGCACTTTCATCTTACCCAGAAAACAGCGGTTTTGCTCTTAATGAGCAACAGCATGTCTCTGAATTCATCATGGCAGCTATCAAGACTATTAAAAATGAAGGTGTAGCAATTAAACAACTTTTTGATTTTACTTATTTGAAAAAAATAGAAATGCCCAAATTGCGGATATGGAGATGAACAGAGACACAACAATGAGATGTGGATATCATTATCTCTGCCTAGAAAAACAAGTATTAAATTCAAAGATTTGTATCATAATGCTAAATCTTGTTTTGAGTGTCACAGGTGCAATTGTACATGTTCCAACAACTGAATTACTATATACTTCTCAATATCTTCCACTCACGCTTAATAGATTTGTTATACATGGTTATAAGGTTAACACAGGAGTGACAGGTTTCACTGAATGTCATGTTGTCATTTGAGCTCTCCAATAAGAGACCCAATCTATCATTTATCATCGTGGGATCACAGTAGAATCTAGTCATTGTGTGGCATGGCTAACACATCAGAATGGATGAATTGAGTGTAATGATACATCACATTCTCTGAGACATAGACTGCCCAAAAATCTAAAGAATGCACATGGAGTGAGCAGAGAGCCGAACAGTGCTACTCAGGATGTTTTTCCTTCCAGCCTGACTTCTATTATACAGGCTGGAGTTTTATTACTTTTAAATAACTGAATTTCCTCAACTGAACTGAGAAGGACCAGTGCTGCTGGAACACAGGAAGTGTGGATGATTGGAACAAGGGTTTAAAAAGCGATTATTTGGTGTTTTTTTAAAAACATACAGTCCAATACCTTTTGTTTGACCTTTTAAGAGCAAGGCAATGGTAATTTAAAGGTAATTTAAAACACAAAACAAACTTTTGAGGTAGCAAGGGACCTGGAACTGAGTGCAGTGCTACTTCCGGTTCCAGCACTACATATCAGCTGCTACAGGAGAGTGTTAATGAGCCCAGCAAAGGCAACACAGCTAAGGCAAACAGCTTAGCTGTGTCTCCTGTGTCAGCCGTAGCAGCCGGGAAGTTGGCAAAAAGTGCTATCTTAAGTAAGGTGAGGTTATCGATAAAAAGTTCTTCAGAAATGGCAGAAGGGAGAGAGGAAACACTACAATGGCTGGAATGTAGGATATGTGAAATGTTTACAAAAAGGGAACCTGTACTAAATGTTATATGCAGACGATCTGAATACCTAAAGAAGATTGAAGAAGAACTAGGCTCCTTAAGAAAAAATATTGAACTCAACACGGAGATCAGAAAGATAGAAAGCTTTGTGTTAAACACTAAACAACTATTGCGATCAGATATGGAAGCTACAAGTAACAGTGGGAATACACCATTAGTGATTAAGGAGAGGGGAAAAAGGAAACAGGTCTCTGAGAAAGATGACAGCCTAGAAGAACAATTAGTGATTGAAAATGAATGGTGTAAGGTACAGAATAAAAGTAAAAAAGGAGAAAAGAAGAGATAGATCCACTGGTATTGGGTAATGCATCCCAGGCACTTGTAGGACTGGAAAATAAAAACCCAGAAACACTATAAAACAGGTTAGAGAATGAACATGACTTGGAAAATCCAGAAGGGACAAAAAATAATGAAGAATTGATAAAGGAAAGTGAGGGGGAAATGGTTATCCAGAATCAGAAAGAAAGAATCACTCTAAGTATACCACAGCAATTAGAAAACAAAACACTTATAGAAATAGGGGAGAGTTCAATGCATTCACCTACCGGCCCTCTGAGTAAAGGGAACAGAAAAGGAACCCACTAATATTATACATAAGTTTGGGGAGAAAACAACTCCAGTAGCCACTAATGGGGAACAAGTCATTAACAAAGAAGTTCAACCAGTATCGCAGAGAGACAGGGATATAAACAAACAACCCAAAACTATACTGAGAAATGTCAACAATGAGGAAATAAAGGAAAGAGACATTGTAGTGGTGGGAGACTCACTACTTAGATACAGACAGGCCAATTTGTAAGAACAGGAGATTAACAACAAGTGTATGCTGCTGACTTGGAGCAGGTGTGAAGGATATATCAAAAGGTTTAAAAGGGCATCTTAGTGATATGGTGAAACCAATTGTTGTACTCTACATTGGAACAAATGACATAGGGAGACAGGCTATTACAGGCATTCAAAGAAATTAACTGGTGAATGAATTAAAAAGAAAAACTGTGCTGCAATAGTTTCTGGAATATTACCAGCACCGAGGGCAGGGAAAGCAAAAGCATTAGATATAACGAGAATGAATGGATGGTTTTTAAGATTGTGCAGCATGGGAGGTATGTATTATCTGGATAATTGGAATACATTTGTAAACAGAGGGCATCTCTGTGTGGCAGATTGGTTATACTTTAGTAGGACAAGGACAAGAGTACTGGCATAAGGAATAAATAAAGCAATAGAGGAACATTTCAACTCTCAAGTAGGGGGGTGGGGGAGTAAGTGATATTATCACTATGCAAAACATGGAGAACTGTAAGGATACTGAAAAAAATAATCTGGAAAGCCGTTATGCTAAATGCTAGGAGTTTGAAGAATAAAATTCATGAATTAGAATACATATTAAACACAGAAGATATAACCCTATGTACTGTGACGGAAACATGGTGGGAAACAGAGGACAGGATCCCCAAACTAAGAGGCTACCAAGTGTTTCATGAGGAAAGATTAAATAAAAAAGATGGAGGAGTGGCTGTAATTGTAAAAGAAGGGATATATGTTAGGGAAATTGAAACAGGCATTGTGGGATCTGAAGAACAGCTGTGGTTAAATATTATACTGGCAGTAAAATAAAAAATAAAAATTGGTTTATGTTGCAAATCACCATCTTTGACATTAGAAAAAATTCAAAACTTTTTGAAGATTATAAAGGAACAATAAATCAGTAGCAAATTAATAGTCCTTGGTGACTTCAACTTCCCAGGTATAGATTGGGAAAAACTAAAACCAACTACAAATATGGAAGCACAATTCTTAGAAATGATGGATTAACTACTATCTGTCTTGAAAACAATGTAAAAAATAATACTATGGGTGATAGAATCTTAGATTTATTGATGAGTACTATGCAAAATGAAATAGGAGTGTGCTTGGTGACAGAACCAGTGATGGGAAGTGATCATAATATGGTCCAGTTTGAAATCACTGTATCAAGGAAAAAGCAGAAAGGTGTAACCAATATAAAATGTTTAAACAAAGCAAACTATAGTGAAATTAGAAAAACATTACAGCACTGGGACTGGAAGGGGGACTTTAAAGAGAGTACATTACATGAAAAGTAGGACAAATTAAAGAGGAAATTGACAGACAGCATAAGTCATTATATACCAACTGTAAAGAAATATAATAATTTCATTTCATAATTCATATTAAGGTAAAGATAGGAACAAAAAGGCAAAAGCCCATGAGTGTTCTGTCCTTACTGGTAATACCTTAAGGCTGCATCATTTAATATATATTTGTCAAGTTTGGATTTAAACTCAGTTCATCTTTGGGCAATAGTTATGTTTAAGGGGAGACTGTTCCATAAATTTACAATTCTAATTGTATAAAAATATTGCCTAGCGGTGGTTCTGAACCGGCCTTCTTGAATTTGTAAGGGGTGTCCCCTGGTCACTTGACTGGTGTTTTTGAAATCAGTGTTGAGCTCACACATTAGCTCAGGATCCTATAATATGTCATACAGCAGGAGTAAGTCTCCACGTGCCCTACATGTTTCTAAAGACATTAATTTAAGTGAATTTAGTCTATTATCATATGATACTTCACGGAAACCCTCCACAGTCTTTGTGAACCTATGTTGCACTTGCTCTAGTCTATTCCTATCACCAACTTTGTAGGGGTTCCAGATCTGGGAGGTGTATTCCAGATGAGGCCGTACATGTGATCTGTACAGGGGATCATAATATTGCTTGATCTAGATGCAATGTTTTTCTTAATAGACCATGCCACTCTATTGGCTGTACTTATAGCTTTAGTGACATGCTGTTTTGAACTTAAGTTGTTTGTAATAGATACACCCAGGTCCTTCTCACAGTTTGTCACATCTAGCTTGTGGCCTTCAATATAATAGTCATATTTGTTGTTAGATCTTCACAAGTGCATTACTTTACATTTATTTATGTTAAGTAGCATGTCCCATTTATTGGTCCAAAGTACTGTTTTGTCTAGTTCTTTTTGTAACCTTACAGAATCTTCCATACTTGTGCAAGGAGCACATCGTTTTCATTTATTTTTTATTCTTGTAGGCCTGATGAGCAAAATGCCCATTTTCAAAGGCGACAAGTAGGAGTATACAGAACACATAGAGCAAATACAATATAACATTAACTAACAATACAAATAGACAATGCAACAATGTAAAATTGTTAAACAGCATAAATAGACAAAATTGCATATGATAACAAAGAAAAAAAATCCACTTCTTGCAATCACAATGCTGTAGATCTTTTAAAAACAGCATAATTCCTCTTTTAAAGTTAATAACTGATAATAATAATAATAATAAAGGATGTATCCCAGTCTGGCTAGATAAGAACATTAAAAATGCAATAAAACAAAAAAAGAGAGCTTATAATTTGGCCAAGGTTAGAAAAATGCAGGAAGCATGGGGAAAATATAAAATTAAGGTTAGGCACTGTGAGAAATTAATCCAAAAAGCAAAAAGGGATTTTGAAGTAACATTAACAACTAGAACAGTAGCAAACAAAAGATAATTTTTCAGTTATATTGGAGGGTTAAGGAAAGACAGGATTCAAGATGGACCTCTATTGGTTAAAGATATAACAGTTACAGACTGTGGGGAAATGGCTGAAGAGTTAAATATTTCATTAGCATAAATAAACCTGAAGAAGGGCAAAGTATGGCATTAAGTAATATAGGAAAGATAAATGGAATTGAAATCTCCATAATAGAGGTGCTTAAAAGACAAAAAAATCTAGATGCAAACAAATCACAGGGGCCAGATGGGCTACACCTGAGAATCTTGAAGGAGACAGCAGAGATAATTGCTGCTCCAGTAACAGACATTTTTCAGATGTCAGTAGATCAGGGTTATGTAGTGGATGACTGGAAACTGGCCATAGTTATTCCAATATTCAAGAAGGGGAATAGGAGTAAACGGGAAAATTAAAGGCCAGTTAGTATTACATCGATACTAGGGAAGATGTTGGAGTCAATAAAAAAGGATAATATTGAAGCATTTTTAGAAGATACAGGGCTAGTGGATGCACTGCAACACGATTTCAGAAGAAACAGGTCATGCCACCTGCCCGGTGGCACTGAGGGTTGAAGTGCTGGATGCCACACCTCACGCCACACCAGCGACTTGAGTTAAGGAATGGACTCGGGTTGCTTGGGGGTCAGCAGAGGTGGGGAAGGATTGAGCGTTCATTGACAGCTCTCCTTCCACGGGGGGGGTGGTTAGCACAGCATGCTGTTTCCTGATACCCAGTGGCCCTGCCTCCACGCTGGAACCAGAGAGATGAGCCCCTCCGTGCCAGCTCTGCAAAAAAAAAAATAAAAAGAATAAAAAACAAAAAAACAAACAAGAAACAGGTCATGCCTTACCAATCTTTTGACTTTCTTCGAACCAGCTAGTCAAGCTATGGATGAGGGTGTGCCTGTGGATGTCCTCTATTTAGATTTTTCAAAGGCATTCGACTCGGTGTCCCACATAGAACTAATGAAAACAATGGCTGAGGTAGGACTAGAAAACAAACCATTGAGATGGATAGGATCTTGGCTGGATATTAGGAGACAGAGGGCGAATGTAAAGGGGAGTATGTCAAAGTGGGCAAGGGTGATGAGTGGGGTCCCTCAGGGATTGGTTTTGGGGCTACTGTTGTTCAATTTGTTTATAACACCTCTGGAATGTGGCAGACATACAAACATATGAAACTTGCCAGTAGAAACAGGCTTCACGGTCTATCAGGTCTGCTTGAATGCGCAGCTAGCACCCCTATTCTGCAGCTGCCCAACCCCCATCTCCCCCTTACCCTTGGAAACTGCTCAGCATTGTTTACCCATACATAGATGACTAAATTTGCAGACAATGTAAAGATGAGGGCATTGGTAAACTCCATGGAAGATGCTATGAGATTCCAACAGGAGGCAGGATATCTAGAAAGGCAGAAAACAAGAAACTCTCCTTTAATATCAATAAATGCACAGCAATGTACTTTGGAGAAAATAACATTGGAGCCAAGTATAAAATTGAAGGAGTTGAACTTGAAATGTAAACTTAGGGCTGAACTCAATCACTATTATCTCGAGCAGACACAATAGACTGAGACGTCTCCTTCTGCTGGCTATTTTCTTACATTCTTATGTTCTTATGAGTTGAACTGAGGGAAACAGAGGAACTGAAAGATGTGGGAGTATTTATAAACAATAAACTAAATTTTGAAAGTCATGCTAGGGGGATAGTAAGTAAGGGTAACAGGCTAATGGGCTGTATAGCGAGAAGTATCAGGAGCTGGAATAGAGAGGTAGTCATGCCATTGAGCTCTGGTAAGACTGCATACAGTGTACTAATTAAAGTTTTGGACTTCTGGTAACAAGAAGTACATAGGGAGACTGGCAGCTCTGCAGAGAAGGGCAACCAAGATGGTAAACGATATAAGGAATAGGAGTATGAGAAAAGGTTGCGTGAGCTGTATGTATATTCATTACAATACAGAAGGCTAAGAGGAGACCTCTGTTTGGTGTACAGATCATACAACAACAAGCATCTGTGGGAGTACTTGGGCTTGGTAAAGAGGGAAAACGACAGGGACATCAGGTGTCATATACTCCTACTGGGTCATAATGTCATATGCTTAATAGTGTATGACATTAGCACTAACCCGGAATAGCGCTGTACGAGACAGCGAGTGGTGCAATACCGTGAATACTGCTGTGCGCAGTATTGCACCACACGCACTATCCCAGGCAGAGGATAAGACCTCTGCTGGGATGGAGTTCAACTAAGCAGCTGCCATGGATCCATGGACTGAGTGACTACAGCAAGGAACTCACGTGCTGCGTCTGGGACCGGGTTTGATTCCCGGTCCCAGAAACTTTCATTTTTTGTGTGATTTCATGTTGAACCCCAGAGTTGAGAATCCTTATTGCAGGGGCTTCAAGGGGTGCAGCCCCCTGCAAAAAAAAGAATTATGCCGCATGCAAAAGTCACGCTGTACTGGCAGCGCGAGTTTTGCATGCGGCATAATGTCTTGCGATATTATGACCCCATGCCTCCAAAACTGATGCTTAGATGGGAAAATTACAAGGAAACAATAGAGGCCAGTGGTTTAACCAGAGGGGGGTGGCAGAATGGAATGAGCTACCGGATGAAGTGGTTATGAGTGCAAACATAGAACAATTTAAAAAATCGTTGGATATGGTCATGAGGACAAGAGGCAGGGCAGGATTCGAGAACTAATCAGACAAGTCTATATGGCTCACCCTTGCAGACTTGGAAAATCTTGTGAATCCTATATTTAATTATACTAGAGCAAAAGCATATCAATGTGAAAAATAGTACAGTAAAATATAAACTGCAAGTAATGTGGCATATCACACATAACACATTTTTATTCAAACATTAAAACAGTTAATATCACAGGCTAAATATCTATTGATATTATGTTTGTGTCATTGCAATATGAATTATTTGGTATATATAAATCAACAAACACTTCTATGATCTAATAATATCATTAACAACTCATACAGGTCTTACAGGGTTTCCCAAGTATCGGTCTTAGTCATATACCGTCAGCACAATGAAACAATCACAGCGAAAACCATTGCAGCAACAAATATCGCCAGGTTGCTGTAATGGTCCTGCTGTACACCGGCACTGTTTCTCCCGGTGCTTCTCCCCCACTCCAAAACAACTCTGATTCAGAGTTTATTTAAAGAAGGTGGGGTGCGGGGGGCAATGTCCCCCTAATGGGGTGTGCGGGGCAAAGCCCCCCACAAAAATACATTTTAATCCTGATGGCACAATGCCGACTGTCGGCACTGTACCTGTCACTGTGCCGGATGTTGGCAACTATGTTGTTGTTGTGGCATGGTAGATCTGGTCTTAGGCCTGGTCCTGTTTAATATGTTTATCTGCTACATAGGCATAGACATTCAGGGCAAGCTTGTGCTCTTTGCAGATGATACTAAGCTGGGCAATAGGGTGGACAGTGTGGAGACGATTAGGGAACTTCAGAACGACTTGAAAAAGATAGAAAAATTGTCTAACATCTGGCAGCTGAAGTTCAACGCAAGAAAGTGCAAGGTGCTACACCTGGATAAGGGCAATCCTGGGACAGATTACTGGATCAATGGGGTCAAGCTAAGCACCTATCAGGAAGAAAGGGGTCTAGGGGTCATCATATACGATGCCCTTAAACAATTGAGCCAATGTAACAAAGCTTACAGCAAGGCAAACAGAATGCTGGGGTGTATTGGGAGGGGATTCGACACCAGGAGCAAAGAAATGATCCTCCCACTCTACAGGTCCCTGTTGAGACCCCACCTGGATTACTGCATCCAATTTAGGAACCCACACTTATAAAGGACAGGGACAGGTTGGAGTCTGTGCAGAGAAGAGCAACCAGGATAATACAGGCCTCCATTGTCTCTCGTACAAGGAACGCCTAAGGGAGCTTAACTTTTGTTCTTGCTGGAGACAAGGAGGGAGAGGGGATATGATCGAGATCTTCAAATTCTTGAGTGACATTAGCAAGGCACCACACACAGGACTATTCCAAAGAGTCACCAGCTGAACCATTAGGGGCATGAATGGAAATTACTGGGCGGGAGTTTCAGAAAGGATATAAGGAAGCATGTTTTTATGGAAAGAGTGGTGGTGCCCTGGAACGGCTTACCGGTGGAAGTGGTGAGTGCAAAGACCATATCAGCTTTCAAAATAGGGTGGGATAGAGCAAGGACTCAAGGGGAAACTGAAGGACTAGGTAAGAGTATAAAACAGAAGGTGGTGTTAGGTCTCAGGGACCACACCAGGTCTTGGGAACCCTAGGGCAGACTCAATGGACCTATGGTCTCCTTCTGCTGTCACTCTCTATGTTTCTATGCATTTGTCAAATAATATGTTAAATTGCAGAATGTTTGGAATAATTCATCTAGCAATGAGTAACGGCATGTGTTAGCACAGAATACAACTTACATGTGATTGATATATATATATATATATATATATATATATATATATATATATATATATATACAGAGAACATGTATTAAATTCCTAATCACAAATTAAGCTCATATTAATAATTGTTTTTTTCTGCTAATATGCCAGTACAAGTATGACACCATCATTTTGAAGGATCAATAACTTTTTGGGGTCAAGAAGGAATTTTGCAAAGTTGACAATAATTTTTACTTAGATACATTTCATTGCGACTTATGGTGACGTCAGCAGCCTCCCGAGAAAATCCCAAACCATCTGCCTAAAAAGGACATGAATTCACCAGCAAAAGCAACCCGGTTGAAAACCTTGCTCACCAGGAATCCATCAACACCAGTACAAAAGTTGAAAGAACTGTTACAGCAAGAAAAACTAACTCTTCAGCTGAGAGTGCCGACTCAGGCAGCCGCATGGGAACAGACCCATCATCAGAGGAAGAGGGCATGGATATTATTGCATCAATCCTCCAGACGGCAAAAACTGTCACAAAAATAGATCAAACCTTGTCAGAATTGAAGACAGACTTGGGAAAAATTGAGCACAAAACCAATCAACTGGAACTGGGCCCGTCCGCGGTGCCAGAACAGGCAGACAGCCACGACCATCTGTACTCTACTTGCTGGCCAGAGACAGAGAGCTGACACATTGCCTTGACAGTCTTGAGGGGCATAGCCACCGGCAAAACATTCAGATATATGGGATCCCAGAGGGAGTAGAGGCAGGCTCCACTGATGTGATTACCTTCCTCCAGTCTGTCCTCAGAGGGGCCCTTCAACTGCTGCAAGATTTTGATTTGGCCATGGACAGGGCACATCGCTTATTTGCACCAAAACCCAGTAATGCCGGAGCGTGCCCATGCTCATTCGTAGTCAAAATGACTTCGTATGCATCAAAGTAAGAATTATTAAGAAGAGCCTGGGGGCAAGAAATTTGACATCAGAATCACCGCATAGCTCTAGACAATGACTACACGATGGCTGTATAGGACAGCCACCGCACAATGTGGCCAATCCTGAAACAACTGCGAGCAAAAAACATCAAAGCCCAACTACTCTATCCTGCGAGACTACAGATCGAGACAGAGAAAGTCACCTGTGTCTTCAAGGATCTCCTGGCCACATCTAAATTCCTTGAAGAAAAGGGCATTACAGTTCCCGCACTCACCAAGGAGCACTTGGAGAAAGAATTACTCCATTCAGCATGGTTGGTGGGTCGCAAAGGACTCCCATGAAGCCACCAGGCACAGAAGAACCAACAAACCCACCTAAGGGCGGACCTGTGTTCCACACTCAGCAAGTACGTTTCACCACTTCAGATTGCAGGCATTCGAGCAGAGGAAAGAGCCCAAGGACCATCGGAACCTGAGACCGATGGTGCAGCACCATGAGACACTTGAATTATGGCCTCTAAACTAGCCAAACACACTAAGGTACTGTCCAGCCTTTGTTTAATTACCAGGCAGGGGATGGTGGAGAGGGGTCACGGGTGTACTGCTTCTCCTGTGCCCAGTCAGCTCAGCATACATGCTTCGTGAGCCACAGGGGAATCACCCTTCAGCTACAAAGGGAGAAAAAGTCTAACAAACTACAGGGATACACTGATCACCTTGTCGGCTTAAACATTCTAAATCTATTTAGAGCTGGCTGAAGGCACAGTGGGCAGACCTCTAACCTGGGTCCAAATACTTGAAGCTGCCTGGTATTGAACTCTCTCTCCCCTGCTGAGACCATTGGCAGAGTACTTCTTGACTTGAAGAGAGCTGGACATGCCATGGTCTCCTTGGCTGCCCATATGGGGTTTCTACTGACTTCCCTTGCAGAAATGATAAACAGTATCTGACACCAAGTATATTAAAGGGGAAGGGGTCAGAAATCTTGGAGAGGAGAGCCGGGTCATGGGGGGGGGGCAAGGGATCACAAACATAAATATGTGAAGGGGCAGAACTATGAAGGACTTTAAGACAAGTACTATAATCAAAGACTGGTAAACAAAATGAAAATATGCCAAAGCCAAACAACAGAAGCATGTGGGAGGAAGGGGGGGGGATGTCTTCCCACTTCTCTCCTAATTAGTAACCGGATTCAGGGGTGGGAGGGAAGAGCAATTGATTTTCTTCTAAAGGTTTTGGCAAGATCTCTTTTTGGTGTTGCTGATGTTGGTTAAGCCAGCGGTCCAGGGACAATGGGTTCTCTCTGGTCCGATGTTCTGGTTAACACCTTGTTATGACAAGGAATTTGGTACCACAAGGGTGACACCTCCCAACCCAAAGAAACATCACCAGGTTGGCCTAGGAAGTTTCCCAAGACTACAGGTAGAGAAATGCTTCCTCCCTAACAAGAACTCCTCTATGGGGGGAGACAATGCCTACTACAATTTTTGCATGATCCTGACAGACAAAGGTGCAAATCCAGGCTGTGTAGAGATCGTAGAGGCCCCACCGAAACTATGTGTAAATCAGATACAGGATCATAAGGTTAATCTTTTTTTCTTTGATGTTTGTTTGGAAAACGTGATTGCGATACCAGAAAGTTAGTAAATCAGAATAGATTGCATAGACAAACGCCATCTAGTGGTGGAAAGTGTATCGCTCACCAACAGTTTGATAAGTTAATTGGGTCTGCAAATGTTTTTGCAGGAGATAATAGTTACTGGTTTTATAAAAGTTCTACTGTATTTTCTAGTTCAATGGGGCATGTGCATAGGTACGTGGAATTAGGTGCATATTTTTCCATTCAATCAATAATAATGGTGCAAAATCAGGATTACACCTTTTTCAAACTTTATCATGGCACACATTAACTCCAGAGTTCTATCCTACACTATAAATGGGACTAACAACCCAATTAAACAAAAACAAATTCTTGGCTTTCTCAGAACACAAAAATGTGAAATTAAGTTTTTACAAGAGACACACTTCTGCCCAAAGGAGGCCATGAAGCTGAAGTCCAAAACCCACCCAACTGTTTATCATGCTTCCCTGGAAAAGGGAAACAAGAGAGGGGTGGCTGTTCTCCTCTCAGCTGCATTACCATTTGAGAAACAGGAGGTAATAGCTGATCCAGTGGTCTGTTACATAATAGTGGTGAGCTGAATTCAGGATGCACTGATCACGTTGGTGAATGTATATGCCCCCAGGGGTCCCCAATTAGTTTTTACTCAGAACTGACAAAGTTTCTGGCAGAAAAGGCAAGCAGTATGGTCCTTATGGGAGGAGACTGGAGCTTGATCTTTAATAGGACCTTGGACTCCACCTCACATATTCCAAACCCAAACACTAAAACATCCTGTCTATTTACAAAATTAAAGGCTGACATGGGTCTTGTGGATGTTTGGTGGGAGAAATACCCCATGGCAAAAGATTTCACATATTACTCCCCTTCCAGCTTCAAAACCTTTTCTAGATCAGTATGTTCCTAACCTACTCCAAGGACCTATAGCTTATGAGATCTATGTGGGTGGGGACCTCCACACTTTCTGATCACCAGTCCATATTTCTGGAGGTGGAACTAATGCTCCCAAATAAGAGAACCCAGTGGAGACTGAATGCCTCTTTAATAAGGGATGGGGAGGTGAAGTCCAAAATACAAAAAGTAATTAAGCAAACATCAGAACTTAATGACAAACCAGGCACATCCCCACAGATACTCTGGGATACAGTGAAAACTATGGTTAGAGGTAAACTAATTTTAATTAGGGCCTGCAAAAAGAAAGGAAAGGAAAAAACAAATGGACAAACTTATGGAACAACTAAGGACGCCGAGACACAATAAAAACAAAAATGGTGTAAAGAAAGGGATGCAGAAATTAAAGAGGTCAGAATCCAAATTCAAAACCTACACAAAATTGAAACAGAATGGGTATTGTGGTATCTGAAGCAGGCCTATTACGAAGGTGGGGGTCAGGCAACAAAATGTTTGGCTTATTTGGCTTAGGCAACAATCCATGAGGGCCAACATTACCAAAATCAAAAACCCCAACAGGGAACAGTTTTCTCACCATTGGGAACAGATTGCAGAGACCTTCATGTCTTACTGCAGAACCCTTTGCCAAACACAGCAGGAGACCCCGTTGCAGGAGAAGACAGGTTTTCTGCAATCCCTGAACCTGCCCACTTTATCACAAGAGCAGGGTCAGAAACTAATGTCCCCAAATATTGCAATGGGAGATACTCACCACTATTAAAAATCTAAAAATTGGAAAATGCCAAGGCCTGGATGGCTTCGGGGGTTTTATAAAACTTTCCTTAAAGAGACAACCCCACTTTTACAAGACACCTATAATGAGATCTGAGGAGGGGGCGAGGCAGTACCCCCATCCTGAAACTACACAACTATAACAGTGCTGCCTAAGGAGGGGGAAGATCCAACAGACTGTGTCTCATACTGCCCCATTTCCTGTCTAAACACAGACTATAAAATCTTCATAGCCATAATAGCTGTTCGCTTAAACCCCCTAATAGCACAAATAAACAATTTGTCTGATAGAGATGTATTATTTGAAATAATACATCCTGATCAGACGGGTTTTTTGGCTGGCCGGCAGGCCCCAGACAGCGTCTGGAGGGCAATCAATATAATTGATACAACTACCAGGCAAGGCACCCCTGCATGCATGATGAGTTTGGACGTGGAGAAAGCATTTGACAAGGTGTCTTGGGGTTTTCTCTTCCTAGTTTTAGAACACCTTGGCTTCCTGCAGGCCTTCATTATGGGCTGAAAGCCTTATGCACAGCTCCCCAGGTGCAGGTCCAAGTCAACGGGGGCCTCTCCAACAGGTTTAACCTGGGCAGAGGGACAAGACAGGGCTGCCCACTCTCACCATACTATTTGCCTTATACTGCATGTAGAACCTCTAGCCCACATAGTCAGAACAGATCCCCAATTAAGGGGAGTGCAGATAGGAGACACACAGCACAAAATATCGCTGTATGCGGATGATGTTCTTCTGTACCTTACAGATCCAGAAAGATCAATAAGCCGGGTGTGGGTGGTGCTGGAGAAGTTTGGCAAACATGCATGGTATACCCTAAACAAGACATAGAAACATAGAATTTAATGGCAGATAAGGAACACTTCACCCACCTAGTCTGCCCATTTCCCTACTTAACGGATAGGCTGCAGATTCTAGTTAATCAACAGCTTACTTCTTCCTACCCCCCCCCCCACTAGAATTGCCTTATGCCTGTCCCATGCATTCTTGAATTCTCCCACTATTCCTGACTCCACAGCCTCCTCAGGAGGCTGCCCCATCATCCATAACCCTCTCTGTGAAAAATACTTTCTAACATTACCTCTGAGTCGTCCCCCTCTATCTTCAAATTATGCCCCCTTGTTCTTGCACATCTCTTCTTCTGAAAGATACTACCCTCTTGTACTTTGTTAATTCCCTTGAGATACTTGAAAGTTTCTATCATGTCCCCCCCTCCCTCCTTTCCTCAAGGGTATACATATTAAGCTGCTTTAGTCTCTTCTTGTATGTCTTCTGGTGCAGACCCTGCACCATTTTGGTTGCCCTCCTCTGAACAGTCTCCACTCTGTCCACGTCTTTGTGGAGATGGGGTCTCCAGAATTGCATACAGTTCTCCAGATGGGGTCTCACTAACTGTCTGTACAGAAGGATATCAACTTCCTGTTTTCTACTGTTGATGCCTCTCCCTATACATCCCAGTATCCCCCCAGCCCTCTTTACTGCCTTCTCACATTGCTTGCCCACCTTTAGGTCATCTGATATAATTACTCCTAGGTCTCTTTCGCTTTTTGTTGTCGTTATTAACTCACCCCCATTGTGCACTCTTCCCCTGGGTTTTTGTTTCCCAAATGCATTACCTTGCACTTCTTTGCATTGAATCTGAGCTGCCACATATTTGACCATTCCTCCAACCTTGCCAAGTCCCTTTTCATTCTTTCCACCCACCTTGTGTATCAACCCTGTTGCAGATCTTTGTGTCATCTGCAAAGAGACATACCTTTCCTTCCAGGTGCTCTCCAATGTCACTTATAAAGACATTAAAGAGGACCCGGTCCAATCACCGAACCTGCGGTACCCCACTAGATTACCCTACTTTCTTCACTGTGGACTCCATTTACTATTACCCTTTGTGTCCTGTTGTCCAGCCAGTTTTTTATCCAGGCTACCACCTTGGGACCCACTCCAAGGCTGGCTAACTTGTATATTAATCTTTTGTGTGAGACTGTGTCAAATGCCTTGCTAAAATCTAGGTAGGCCATATCCATAGCCCCTCCCTGGTCTACTACTTTGGTCACTCAGTCAAAGAAATCTATTAGGTTTGTCTGACATGACCTTCCTGCTGTGAAACCATGCTGCCTTGGGTCCTGTGCCCCACTGGCCTCTAGGTACTCAACAATTCTTTCCTTCAGAAGTGATTCCATCATTTTCCCTACCACTGAAGTCAAACTAACTGGTCTATCGTTTCCTGCCTCTGCCCTGCTCCCACTTTTGTGAAGTGGAATCACATTTGCCCTCCTCCAGTCCTCAGGTACCACTCCATCCTCCCATGATTTGTTAAAGAGTAGTCAGTGGTGTTACTAGTTCTACCCTTAGTTCTTTTAGAATTCTTGGGTGAATCCCATCAGGCCCCATTGCTTTGTCCACCCTCAGTTTCAAGAGTTCTTTCAAAACCCTTTCTTCTGTGAATGGACTGGTATCGACCCCTTATTCAGAGTTTCTCTCTTGTTTGGTTTAGGTACCTCCCCTCCTCTTCCGTTGTGAATACTGAGCAGAAATATTCATTCAGTATCCCTGCTTTTTCACTGTCACCCTCTGCCCACATTCCCTCCCCTTTATTAAATCTCTGTATACCTCCCTTGGTCTTTCTTCATTCCCTAATGTACCTATAAAAGGTTTTATCCTCCTTCTTAACAGAGTTGGCTCTTTTCCAAAGTTTGTGCCTTTGCTATTCTGACTGCTTTCCCTGCCTCCTTCTGCTTTAACTGATAAAGTTCTCTGTCCTGCTCCTTCTGTGTTTCCTTATATTTCCTGAATGCTATCCTTTTCTCCTTAACCATTCCTGCCACCTCTTTTGAGAACCATAGTGTTTTTTTCCTTTGTTTTGTTTTGTTGATTTGCTTCACACAAAGGCTTGTTGCCTCTGCGATGACTGTTTTGATTATTCCCCATTGTTCCTCCACCCGTCTTTCTTGCCCATTTGCTAGTGCTTTTCTGAGGCACTCTCTCATTTTCCCAAAGTCAGCCTTCCTAAAGTCCAATACTTTTGTTTTTGTATGGCTTGACTCTATGGCTGTGTTTATTGTGAACCACACTGTTTGGTGGTCACTTGTTCCCAGATGGCTACCCACTTCTAAATCTGAGATCCTTTCTCCTTCCCCATTTCAGAGTACCAGGTATAAGACTGCTCCCTCCTGAGTGGGTTCCAACACTAGCTGTCTGAAGCATGCCCCCTGTAGGGCATCAAGAATGACCCTGCTCTTGGACGTGCCTGCAGCAAAGGTACTCCAGTTAACATCTGGCATATTCAGGCCCCCCATCAACAATATCTCCCCTTTTTCTGCCATTTTAAGGATGCCTTCTATCGTTTCCTTGTCCAGTTCCTCCTCCTGAGATGGGGGTCTGTACACAACCTCCGTGCGGATTGTGGTGCCATTTCCTGTCTCCAGGGTGACCCATAGTAACTCATCAACTTCCTGTTTACTCTTTAGTTCTGTTGCTTTAATCCCTTCCCTTATATAGAGAGCTACTCCTCCTCCTCCTCTTTTACCCACCCTGCCCCTCCTGTAGACTGTGTATCCTGGTATGCTGACATCCCAGTCATGGTTCTCTGTGTACCATGTTTCAGTGACTGCCACAACATCCAGGCATCCCTCTTCCATCAAGGCCACTAGTTCACGAAGCTTGTTACACAGACTGTGAGCATTGGTACTCATCGCCTTCTATTTATTTTTTATGTCCTTACCCCATTTAGCCCCATCCCTGTCCTTACTGCCTTTTTCTGCATTTATCCCTGTCCTGCTCCCTACTGCTTCTCTATCTTGGTGTTTACCTCTCTAACTACTGTGTTTTGTGGGGGGGGGGCTGGGACTTCCCTGCTCCTTTTCAGTGCCTCCCCCCTTGGCTAGTTTAAATGCTTGCCAATTAAGCATTTAAACCTGTCACCTAGGATCTTGGTTCCCTCCCTGGACAGATGCAGACCATCACACCAGTATAAGCCTGCATCCCTCCAGGTGGCTCCCCAGTGCCCAATGAAGCCAAAACCCTGAGCTCCACACCAGTTTTTCAACCATTCATTGAATCCCATGGTGTGGAATACCATAGCATCATCCTTGCCATAGACAGGCAGCACCTCCGAGAAGGTTACCGTACATGCTACTTGTCTAAGGCCCCATCCCAACTCCATAAACTCCTCTTACACTGCTCTGATCCCATTCACAGCCAGATCATTTGTCCCTAGGTGGACAATGTCCTCCAGCTCCCTCCCTCATGCAGCTGCTGCCACGATCCTGAGGATTCACTTCCTGTCTCTCCGAGCCATGGTGCCAGGCAGGCACCTTACCTCCCTATCCCCGTCCTCCCCCATTTCTACCTCCCTAATGATCGAGTCCCCCACCAGGAGTTGTTTCTTTCCCCTGTGGTGTCTCATGCCACCCTCTTGTGGGTCTCCTTTGTGGAGGTTCCCAGCATCCTCCTTGGTCTCCACTGTAGGTGCCTCCATAGAAGAACCACTCTTTGCCAGAACAGCATATGAATTGTGGAGTGGTACAACTGGAGGGATGCACCTCTGTTCCACCACCCTCTCCCTCTCTGAGCCCACCTTGGTCCAACCGCTCCTCTTTCTTGGCAACCTCTAAGGTAACGGTGGTGGCTCTGGTGGTCCCTGGGTGGGAGAAGAGGTTTCACGAATCCTAGCCAGGTCAGCCTGGAGATGGGCAACCTCCTCTCTCAGACCAGAGAGGTGCCTGCAAACAGGACACATCGCAGCCTCCAAAATGTATCCCTGAACACTGCTGCCCCACAGCCATTGCACTGCACCACTCCCATCTTGACTTATTTTGTGTCCCCTCTCCTGTTACATAGATACACAGATAGTGTTGGCAGATAAGGGCCTATGGCCCACCCAGTCTGCCCATTTGAGCTTGTAAGTTCAGTTTATGTTTTCCAAGAAGTCTGTTGCCCCTTACCCCTGACCTCCAGAATTCCTTTATGTCTATCCCATGCATTCTTAAATCCCGTGATTGTTTCAGCCCCCACCACTTCCTCTGGCAGGGTGTTCCAATTGTCCACCACCTGTTCTGTGAAGAATTCTTCCTCACGTTTCCTCTGAATTGTCCTCCCTCCAACTTCATCCCATGCCCTCTAGTCCTGGAACATCTTTTTTCACTTAAAGTTAGTGTATTCCTGCACCCTGTTCCTCCCTGTAAGATACTTGTATGTCTCTATCATATCCCCTCTCTCCCTCCTCTCCTCCAGGGAGTACATGTTCAGTTCCTTCAACCTGTCCTCATAGGACTTGTGATGCAATCCATGCACCATCTTTGTTGCCCTCCTCTGAACCTTCTCTACCCTGTCTATGTCCTCATGTAGGTAAGGTCTCCAGAACTGTACAGTGTACTCCTGTTGCTTTTGTATGCTTACTGTCTCCTCTCTCTATGTATTTTTACACTTACTTTCCTACTGCCTATGTGCCCTTACAACTCTTGCCCTTCCTGTTCAGGGACAGAAACTTCCTGTAGTCTTCAGTAGTCTCCTTCTTCCATGCTTGGATTCAGACCTCCAGCAACCAGGGGGGAGAAAGAGTTATTTTTTTAGGTTCCTTCAAAGTTGATGAAACTAATGTGTCTCAGTGATGCTTCCCTTCCTACTGCCAACAGGAAGTTCCTGTTGTCAGTCAAATCTAGTGGCTATAAAACTAGAACTGGCTTTGGATGGGCGGGTGGAGGGGTGGGAAGGAGGACAATTAGTAAAAAATATGTAGATCTAGACTGCTGCTTCTTGCTCAGAAACCAAAGTTCTCTTCTGTTAAAAACAGCAAGAAGCTGTAATTGGAGCCACCTGCTTTGGTACTCCTAAGCTGCTAAGCCACACCCCCAATTAGATTCACCCTCTGCACTGACTCAGTAAATTAAGCTGATACAGCCCCCTTCCTCAGAGAAACACACAGTGACTTTCTTTTTTTTTTACTTAAATGAGACCCCCTTTTTCTAATAAAGTATCTGTTTGCTTAATCCAAACAGGTTCTGACTCCTGCTGAGATAGAAGTGATTTATCAGTAAAAAAAATCTGTATATCTACACTGCTGCTTCTTGCTCAGAAACTAAAGTTCTCTTCTGTGAAAAACAGCAGGAAGCTGTAATTGGAGCCACTTGCTTTTGTACTCCTAAGCTGCTAAGTCACACCCCCAATTAGATTCACCCTCTGCACTGACTCAATAAATTAAGCTGATACAGCCCCCTTCCTCAGAGAAACACACAGTGACTTTCTACTTCTTTTTTTTGAAAGACTTAAATTTCATTATAATCCCTCCCCCGAAGTCCTTAGAATGCTTCCCTTAAACTGGAACGCCCAAAAGATAAAATATTTAGGAACCCAAATAAAAAATCTTAATAAACTACACTTCGCCAATTTTGACCCACTGACACATCGTTTAACAGGACATTGCCGGATGTGCTCTGATGAATTTCTCCTTATATTTGAAAATCCAAGCAGTGACAATGAGCATCCTACCGGAGTTTCTGTATGTATTCCAGTGTTTCCCCCTTAAATTTCCAAAAACCCAATTCTATAGCTGACAAAAGACCATATCTCGTTTCATATGGTAAACCCAGAATTAGAAGCACCATAATGCAAGCAGAGAAACAAATTGGGGGGAGAGCCCTACCTAATCTGGAAGATTTCTACCTAGCAGCCCACCTCCATTATGCATTGCTATGGTCATCGAAGGAGTACGAGGCCTGTTGGAAATGAATGGAAAGGATAATGGCTGAGAGAGTGCCCTTGGGGGCCAGGGTCATAGATCTACACCATAAAATACAAAGTGGGGATATTCCCCACCTCTCAGTCCGTTACACCCTACAAGCTGCATACAGGACATGGGAAAAGTTTAAACTGACAGCAGTCCTCTTGCCCCTTAGATGGTTTGCATGGGATGATGAATTCTCGCTCTCCCAATAGGACCTAACTTTTAGGAGGTGGTCAAGGCTGGGGCTAAGCCATCCGAGACAGCTTCTTACAGCTGAGGTAACACAAGAATTCTCTCAAATTAGAGATACCTATCAACTCAGAAACTCAGACCACTTTAGGTTTTTGCAACTTAGATCTCATGTTATGGGCCTCCAGAGATGGGTTCAGGGCACCCATTCCTCAGACCACCTCCTGAATACATTTCAGGATATCCTAAACCTAAAATTAGAGAAAGGTCAAATTTCATCAATATATAAGGCCCTTAGGAATCTGGGTGTGGGCTGTACATCTACCCTAAAAAAGAAATGGGAGCAGGAGATGGGAATTCAACTGGCAGAGGGAGATTGGGAGAGGGTGTTTACAGGGGCAAGCAAGACCACACACTCTCCATTTTGGCATGAGTTTGAATGGAAGATTAAAACTAGGTTCTTCAATACCCCAATAATCCAAACCAAGTGGAATGTGGAGAGCTTGGTAGGATGCTGGCAACTGTGCACGAAGTTCAGGGCACATCATTCACATGTGTTCTGGCAGTGCCAGTCCTACAATCCTTCAGGGGAAAATTAGGGTGGCTCTGAGAGACCTCTTCTCTTTTCTCTCTTATGACCTCAATGGACCTTCCTCAGTTGTTTCTGGGCCTACTGCCTTGGGAGATTCAAGGAGCAGATAGACTATATCTCTGGAACATCCTGGTGGCAGCAGCCCACAAGGCAATTACTCAAAGCTGGTTAAAGGAGGACCCTTTTACTTACGATCAATGGTTAACAATAATCCAAGAGATACAAAGTATGGAAGTGCTAAGATATAAAGTTAACCTAAAATCACATGTGTTCATCCGTAGATGGACACAATGGGTGATCTGGGGGGGGGGGGAGAAAATTAAGAAAATTAAGAGATCAACATAAATTAAAGAAGCTCAATACCTCAAGTTTGGGGAATGAGAATGAAAACAGGTGGGGAAGATGAGTTTTGGGGAGGGGCAAGAAGGTCCAACTGCTTCAAGGAACTGGGTTAAGGTAATTAGGACCATTAGGTAATTAAACGAGATTTTATATCCCTGCGTTTAGTCATCAAAATGGAATGTGCCTGTTGAGACTTGCACCAAATGAAATAAAATGTTTCTCCTTTTATATGCTAAACATGGATGGATATGTACGATAAGCATATGTTCTGGAAATGTACTTTCTATGTACTGCCTTAATGTTTCAATAAACATGAATTAAAAAATATATATATATATTTTATTGCACAGTCACAGTCTTTTGTTTTTGCCTTCTCTTGGGTCATATTTTTTGAGAGAAATTCAGTTATATTGCTTTCTACAATATAAAAATTATTTTTTTCAATTGAATTGGTTTTTCAAATAAAACAATTTGTAAAACTATAAAACTGTGTATGTGTCTTTTTATTGCACTTCTTGCTATGTCTACTTCGGTTCACTATAAAAACAGCATGAATGAAATAGCGTGGATGAAAACCGTGCTAGCAAAACAGCGCCGTGGACTTTATGGTTGGAAACCAACATTCTGTGGCAGTTGCAGGGGGGCTTCGCCTCTGCACCCCCAACCAAATTATAACAAACTCTGCAGGGGAGGCTTGTCGGGAAGGGGTGAAAATTGGATGAGTGTGCAGAGTCGTGTATGGACGTCCATGGGGGACACAACCTAAGGGGGGAAGAATGAGGAGATAGAGGTATATTTCCTACTGTAGCTGTGCAGGGGGAGGGAACAGCTTGGGGAAGGGGGACAGATTAGCCACACTTAATGCAAGCAAGGAGGTGGGGGGCTGCCTCAGAGGAAGGGAAACAAAAAAAAGAAATAGTTTGTGGCATACAAACCCAGGGCTGCCATGCCACCTCCGTGCATAGCCTCATGCTCTACCCTTTGAGCCACAGACCCAGCATGCTGGCCAAGCACACATTCTAGGAGTGAAAACAGCCACAGGGATGGTGCTGGTATGCCCACACTATACTTGCCCTATAGCTGTTTTCACTAACGCTATATTGACCACGTGGTTTTATCCCATACTGTAACACCCACACTACATTCATCGGATACTGTCTACTCCACAACAGATATTCATAACAACTGCATGTGACAGTTATGTCTCTCAACGTACTGCATATACCTATAATAAAAAGCGTTCTATACATAATTGCATTTTATAACTAAATATGGTGTTCGTAGTTTCATAACATACAGAAGCAACTGCTATGTTACCATATGATAACAATACAGTGTGAATACTTATGTATACAGACCTTCCTGTACAATCAGGCTTTCTCAGACTTTGTTTTATAATTTTGCCGTGGCCTGACTTCTGTGATTTAATTCTGTCCCTGGCCACTTATTTAGTTATTTTAGTTATTTTTATGACTTCTTTATTTAAATGTTATAATTGTGTGATTTAATTTAGTTCTATTTATTATAATGTTTATTGTATTGTTGGTTTTATTATTGCAATTGATTTGATTGTGTACGGTGCCCAGACCCTCAGGAATTGGGAGTCTTTTTAAATAAAATTTGCCTTGCCGACTTGGCAACATCCTCTACATTATGATTACATATCATTATTGGATGGATACATTAATCTTTTTACCAACAGTAGCCAATACAATAACTTGTTTACTAAACTTTCATTTCAAGGTGTGAATATTACTATATGCCAATAAACATATTTTTATTGCTTGATAGTATCTTGATTATTATGACACATGATGTTTCCTTCCTGTGATGTATGTGTCTGAAAAACTCAAGTTTTAAAATCTTATATGTGAACACTACATACTACTGTTAATGTATCACAGCAGTATTGTATACAGTTCATAATATCTTTCACTATTTTTGTTTGATAACAATGCCATGCACATGGTGATGTATGCTGCAAGTGTCGTAAGATACAGTCATGTGCATTATTCAATTGTCGTACTCTGCATTCATTTGAATAATAACTACTTTGAGTTGCATACATTGCTATTATGTTTTTGTTTCACTTGAAGTGTAGTGTTCAAGATCATATTCTTGTTTTTGCCAACAATGTCACCACATTGTTGTATGACGCAGGTTGCATGCAGTATGTGTCTAGAAAACTCAAGTTTAGTGTTCATATATACAAAGATGACACACTGCTCTTAATGTATCACAATACTTTCACTACTACTTATTATCATTAACCATTTTTATTCAATAACAATGCTGTGCGCATGATGACATATAAAGCTTGTGTCATAAGACTTACGTGTGTATATTATTTAATAGTCACACTGTACATTAATTCTAATACTATCTAAAATAGTACACATTTCTGTTATGTTTTGATTTTAGTTTCACTGCACTGTTCAAGATTGTATTCATGTTTTTACATTGAATGTCACCATATTAACGAATAATGCTTCCAATCATATCATGCATGTTTCAGAAAAACGTAAGTTTTGCATTCATGTATAGGAAGGCTACATAATCCTGTTAATCAACAAGACATAAAGGTTTCGCACTGGGAAGCTGGTGCTGAGGTAAAGAACAAAAGTCATACACAAAGAAACCGAGCACTCAGCACCTCGCATTGAATGGACACCGGAGATTTTAAGAGAAAAGGTCTATTTTATTAAATAAAATACGCTTGATGCATTTCAGATCAACACAGATCCTTTATCAAAAGCTAAAACATTTAGAACCACACACCTCTTAAATATACAAATCCACTGTGATGTCATACTGATGTATTTCATACATTAGGCATAAAGATTAAATTGAAACACATGCATTTGATTTAACACATTTCAATCACCTCGAAGCCCCACATATAATGACCTACAGCTGAAAACCATCAAATGAACATAAAAATACTGCACATACATCTAACAGAAATCCTGCAGTGAAAGTTAACACATTCTTTAGGGAAGAATGGAAGGGGGGGAGGAAAAAACTGATAAAAGGAAAACACGCAAGGAATTATGGGGTAATGTAACAACAAATAAATATCTTTTCATAACATGGGGTCCTTGTTAACCCACAACACTGTACAGAATACAGATACATGAAGCTGGTGTATTTCCAACTTAATTTCTTATTGAAAATATTGGGCCAAACAATCTTCTATTTTATTTCTTCTTTCTTAGATAGGATTTAATGTCCAGACCTGAATTTAATCTGGGTTCCCTATCTGCACCCAACTGTACAATCCAAAAATTCTCCTTAGCAGTACTTGGTCATTAAAATTGCCTGCTCTTGGCTGTGCCACCACTTTTCTACTGCTTGAAAGCTAAAAGTATGTTTAACATCATTATTCTGCTGCATTTTCACTGAGTGAGCTGCAGTAGCATATGTGCAATCCCCTCGTTGTATGGCGTGTATATGTTCACCTACCCTAATTTTGAAATTTCGGGTTGTTTCACCCACATAGAATGAAGTACATTTGCAGGTTGCCAAATAAATTACACCCGAGGTGTCACAAGTCATAAGCTGTTCCATCTTTATTTCTTTGCAGTGTTAACACTCGAAAAATCTTTGCTACTTTGAACATTTTTACAATATGTGCACCTCTTACAGGTAACACACCCTTTAGCTTCTCTGTCAAGCCAGGTACGTGCAACCTCTGGATCTGTATAGTGGCTATGGATTAATAGATCCTTCAAAGTTTTCACCTTCCTGAAGGCCATTCTTGGGGGCTGTTGCACTATCTCTTTTAGCCCTGGATCGATCGCTGAAACTGACCAGTGTTTTTTTTAAATATGCTCTAGCTCATGCACATGTGCTGAAAAAGTTGTAATTATGTTAAATCTTTTATTCTGCATTATGTTTCTTTCTCCCTCTTTATTTTGTAACAGAGTTTCTCTATCCTGTTCCATTGCAAACCCCCTTGCCTGTTCAATTATTTAATTGCTGTAACCTCTCTCTTGAAATCTCCCTGCCATTTCTTCCATACTCTCATTTGTTTGCACAGAAGGGCTACAGTTTCTCCTGGCTCTTAAGAACTGTCCTCTAGGTATATTTCGAATAGTGTGTTTTGGGTGGCAACTAGATGCCAAAAGCAAAGTATTGCCATCTGTGGGGTTTCTGAACATCCCAGTTTCAATATATCCTTCTGAGGTCAGACAAATATTCAGATCCAAAAAATTGACCCTAGATTTACTTGTAGTACTCCAATTCAGCATAATATCATTCACTTTTTATTCAATAATAATGCCACATGCATGATGATGTATGGCGCTTCTGTTTTAGGACTTATGGGTGACCATAACTCAGTAATTACATTAGACATTCTGTCAAACACTACCAAAAGTGCTACATGTTTCTGTTATGTTTTTATTACACTTTTGCGCTGTTGCTGAATGCATTCCTGTTTTAAGAAGTAACATCATCATACTGATGTATGAAACTTCCGTTGCTCGATGTGTCGGGAAAACTCAAGTTTCATACAAACATACGATCATATGAGGAAGGTAGCAGAAGAAGGCTATTTGCTCTATCTAGTCTGCTTGCATTGCAGGGTTCAGAGCATGAGCTACTGACCTTGTCCCCTCTCCCCCACTCTTCCCGTCCTTTCCCTCCTCCCTACTCATGATCCTCGCCTTCCACCTATGCCTGTCCCAGCATCTTCAATGAGACCACCTCTTCTGGCAATGCATTCCAAGTGTCCCCCACCCTCTCCATGAAGAAATGCTTCCTGACCTCCCTCCTAAACCCCCCCAGCTTAAGACTGTGCCCCCTCATGTTATTGTTGTCCTTTAGCTTAATGAGGCCCTCCTTATCCACCTTATTTGTCTCTTTCAAGTACTTGAAGGCCTTAATCATGTCTCCCCCCTCTCTTCTGTCCTCCAGGGAGTACATGTTCAGTGCCCTCAACCTCTCCTCATATGCCTTATCCTGCTGACCCACTATCATCTTTGTAGCCCTTTTCTGGAGCTTCTCCAGCAGGTTAATGTCCTTTTTTGAGGTGTGGGCACCAGTACTGAACTCCATACTCTAGATGTGGCCTCACCAGTGGCCTGTACAATGTCAGTATAACCTCCTCTTGTCTACTACTGATCCCCCTAGATATGCATCCCAGCATATTGTTTTCCCTTGCTGCTGCTTTCTTGCACTGTATGGAGTGCCTCAGGTCACTAGTGATCATCACTCCCAGGTCCTTCTCCTCCTCTGATGCAGATACCTGGACTCCACCCAGGTAGTACTCTGTCCTGGGATTCTTTTCTCCGATGTGCATTATGTTGCATTTCTTGGCATTAAAGCCAAGCTGCCAGATCCCAGACCACCTCCCCAGCTTTCCAGATAATCTTGTAGGTCCTGTATCCCTTCAGCTGTGTCCACTCTCTCACAGAGTTTGGTGTTGTCCATGAATAAGCACATTTTGTCCTTAATGTCATCCCCAATGTCACTGATGAAGACATTGAATAACACCGGCCCCATCACAGAGCCTTATGGAACCTCACTGGTGACTTCTTTGGTGCCAAGAAACTCTCCCCAGCAACCACCCTTTGGGTCCTGTCCCTCAACCATATTTCCACCCATTTGGGCATCTTCTCCCCAACCCCGAGATCCTCCAACTTCCTGATCAACCTTTTGTGGGGCACAGAGTCAAAGGCTTTGCCGAAATCCAAATAAAGGATATCTACTACTTGTCCTCTGTTTACTGTCTTAGTGACCCAGTCAAAGACATCAATCAGATTCATTTGATACAATCTCCCCCCCAACCCATGTTGCTTCACATCATGGAGACCATGCTCCTCTAGATAGTCTACCAATCTCTCCTTAAGTATAGTCTCCATGCAGTTGCACACAATTGAAGTCAGACTGACTGGTCTGTAATTTTGTGGAGGAGCACCACATGTGCTGTTCTCCACTCCTGCAGTACCACACCTGACTCCAGTGAATGATTAAATAGGCCTGCCAGTGGCCTTGCCAGTTGCCTTAGTACCCTTGGATGTACTCTGTCCGGGCCTGGCAATTTGTCCACCTTTAATGCTAGCAGACTCTTCCTCCATCTGTCTGCCTGTATCACTACATCTGTTTTACCTTCCCCCCTGCTCCTCTTCTCCCACCTGAAGGCACTGGACCATCCTTCTCCCTGGTGAAGATGGAACAGAAGTATTCATTGAGTATCTCTGCCTTCCCTCTGTTATCCTCAACCCACAGCTCCCCTTTCTTAAGCCTAACAATCTTGTCCTCCTTGTCCCTTTTCTCACTTATATAGAAAAAGAAGGTATTCTCCCTCTTTCTTAATTCCTTCAGCTATCTGCAGCTCCTTTTGTGCCTTAGCTCGCTGGACTTCCTTGCTTGTTTCACTAGCCAACCTTAGGTATTTTTCCCTATCCACCTCTCTCGGCCTTCCTGAATTTTCTATAGGCTAACCTCTATTTTGTCATATTCATATATACGGCTACTACATACTCCTGTTAATGTATCAAAATATTATCCTTTCCACTTAACCATAGTATCATTCAAATTGTTATTTGACAATAACGTAAGTGCACTTTTCACCAAGAGACTCATTTGTTTACAAACCATTTCACCATGTTGACATATGATGCTGATGTTGTATCGTTAACATTTTTTTTGTTACATCCCTCAACTGCATGTTGACGTATGGAACTTGTGTCACATGGCACAGATTTGTTTATGAGTGTATTACAATTTATATTTCTACAATCAATTTATTACATTGTAAACCTGCATAAACTGGTATCATGTAATGTACAATCAGTTATGCATTATATCAAAAATTTAAACTGGTACACTAACATATCACATATGTCTACATGTAGCGCTTCATTATTATGAGTCCAGATAACATAGTGTAACCACCCAGTCCCTTGGGGTTACTACAATCCCATCAGTGTCAGTGCTAGGTAGGGAAGGCAGCTGGTGAATACCTAGTTAAATGAGTTTTTCACCTACTCACTTTCTGTTTACTTGGTTTCAGCTGAGATGAAGAGATGAGGTCATTTAGAACTCTTGCAGCAGCATAAAGCCACAGCAACTGGCTGTGAGTGGGGAGTTTTAGACTCTTGAGCTAGTTCTGGGTTGTCAGCAGTTGGAAGTGTGAGGAGTGAGAGCTGCAGTGTGGGCTCTGTGAGGAGAGCCTGTTTTCTCACCCTAGTCCTGAAAGTCACCAGCCTGCCAAGAGAAGGGGTGGAAACCATTGTCTACAGCAGGATCTCCTGATTTTCATCCCCGGAGGGTTGGAAAGGACTGCTATAGAAATGGATTCTTGGGGCAATCTCCTATTTCATCTGAGACATTTTGAAGCTGTCTGTACTGTTCTAACTGTGAGTAGATTTGACTTTGTGCATCTTGAAGAACGAACCTGTGCTTTGGTGTTTCTCTGACAGAGGGAAAGGTATACCAGTTCTGTTCTAAGTTTGAGACTTTTCTCAGTTTAAAGTTGACTGACAATCATGGGATCCCAAGGCAGACTAATGCACATTGTTCAGAACTTTAATTTCTTACACTCCCAGAGTAGTGTTCTTAAATGCTGGATGCAAAGGTTCATTCAAAGATGCATTTAGCTAAGTGTTTTCAAGACGTTTTAAGGTGTAACTCTAAAAGAATGGCTGGGTATGAATGTGGAAGTGAAGAGCAGGCAGACCCCCATCTGGAGTAACCAGTTCAGCACTATAGGATCCATAAGGGTTCCTGGTTATTTTGGACATGGTAGACAGCGTCTGTAGAGAAGTTTACCCCTGGAGTGGGTTGTGCTAGTAATGAGCCTCTGTGTGCTCTGTTGTGACCAGTTGCCACTTGAAGAAGTTTTAAAGTCTTATGCCCTATGGGAAATGTGTACTCAGTTATGGCTGGTGCCACTAGAAGAAATGTTCAGGTCACGGCCAGTGCCACTGAAGAGAATTCAATGTCCTATGAAATATGGGAATACATAAAGTTTCTGTCAGATACAGTAGTTCTGCTGTTCTGCAATTCCATGCACCACGATGTGTAAACCTTGGGGGTCCACCCTTGCTTTAGAGAACATCTTTTGGAATAAGATCACACCTTGAACCCCAACGTGGTTTGAGCATTCACGTTATTGCTTCCTTTGTGTGGAGTTACTGGGTACTCCTCCAGAAGTATTGATCTAACATTGCCCTAGCAAAAAATTCTCTCCCCAGGACCTGGGTTTTGTAGATACCTTAATAGGTCATAGTATTTGATTTTGTACACCCCAACCCCTTTCTGACCTCTAGAAGTAATGAGCCTGATATACATTCTCAAAGCTAGGGATGGTACCAATTTCAAAATAGTCTGTGCCCAGTCAAGAGTTTTAGGGGGTAGCTAACTGTGTAAAGTAGTGAGGGGGGTACAAAAATGGGGGCTCATCCAAGATGTTTAATTTGGGGAGAGAACCAGAGATTTTTGCTGAAGGTATGACTAGCATATGTCTGTTCGGTAGTGTGGTAGCCCAGACAGAAAGGAGGCTTTGGATAAGAGGAATTTTTGCCCAGGAAAGTGCCATCCAACTGTGCTGCTTGTGTGCCAGCTAGAACAGAAAAGAACAGAGTGTTGCTTGTGTCAACTTGTAATGAACAGTAAAGCATTGAAGTGTGTGTCCTAGTCTCTGTACAGAAAGTGCTTACAGAACTTTTAAACTCCTATCACAAAAATTGGTCAACAAAAGGCCCACTCACCAAAATGTCTCATACAAATATTATTTATTGACACTAGTATATCCAGATACAGTTCATATAACACACACGTTTTGGAAAAATCCTTCTTCAGTGTAAAACTGCATCTAACAAGAACAATAGTAGTTTAATCACTTAAAATAAAAATAAAAATCTTTAAGCCTTTTTATTCGTTCCATTCTTTCTATTTCTGCTCACCTATATATCAAAGACCATATATCCACACTCCAATATCCCCATATATTCTTGGATTCTGCCTGTAAGATCAAAATGTACCAAAATCATTTATTTATAGAGTAACTAAATATTTCTTTATTAAAACACTTTTTCTAATAAATCATAATGCAGTATTACCTGCCTGTAATTCTGGATTCTATATCTCTTTTTTTGTTTGTTCTGATCCTGCATAGGACAGCTGAAAAATGTTTAAAACATTTAAAAAAAACTCTAATGAACATCTCTATATAACTACTGTCACTTTCAAATTGATATTTCTAACCACATATTTCTAATAGATTCATTACCTCTCAACTCAAATTTCCTTCTACTGATATTCAATGAATAGCTCTTCTCTTGGTAAACATGTATATACTGTCAACACAAAACATTATATAAATTCCACATAAGTTTTCTACATCAATCCATTTATATCAATTCCATGTAAGTTGTCCATGTGCATAAAGAATGTATTATGTGGTTTAAAATAAATTTTTTCTCCATTTTACCCTCATAGAGATTTTTACCTTTATTGGGATTTGGCTCCGATTTAAGTTATGCTTGTATTTTGCTGTTCTCCTATGCCCTTTCTGCAAACAAAAACAGTTTCTGAACTCAGCGTGTGCATCACTTATTTCATCTAAATACTGTGCCTTAAAAGCAAAGAAACATTCATAAATCAAAGTATCCAGTTGTACTCACTTTATATTTGTTGCGGAGCATGGTCTGACCTCCTGCTCTCTCTATGCGGAGGTGCCAAGCCCATTCTGCTCACTCTTTAAATACCCTACAGGTTTGGAATCAGGCATGGTGCAAAAACGCATCACAACAAGACCAAGGAATATTCTCCAGGTGTTTGCGATTGCTCCTGCACCTGACCTGCCAAGACAAAAAAGATATTTCTCTCTATTTGAGCAGCACCTAGTAAAATCACTCAGTGTCCTACCTGAAACATGCACTTCTATTGTTTATTGTGCTGATATGTTGTTAAATGTATCTCTAAATCATTCTACACATACTCAAAACGGTAAGGGTCCAGACATGCAAGAGTATCTAAATATCCACACACACACATATATATATATACAGTATATATATATATTTCAAGCAATACTATATTAATGGGGGAACAGACAACTTAGAGGATAACATGTAAAAGTGTGTGTGTGTGTGGGGGGGGTTTGGGGGGTTTATAAAGAATGGAAAAGGGGAGGTTATAAGAAAAAAACTATGTCACTCTCTCATAGATCTAGCAGTTTTTAAAGTATATATTGTATCCCTTCATATTATAAATAAGCTTGGTGGGAGGCCAATAGGTCATAAGTTTAACACAAAGGATTTTTTATGATTATTCTTGATACTCTCTTTCCCACAAATTTATATTTTATACTGTAGTGCCTAGTTGTTGAAAGTGACCCACTGGGAGGTCAGGAGGTCAACCTATATGCTCATTATAGTGTTCTCCCATTTTTTTTATTTTCTTTTGCCTTTCTGATCTTTATTACTCCCTATCCTATGCTAAATTCAGTTCTTTAGCCAAATGTGCATTTTCTTTAAAACTTTTTTTAAAGTATATATTCTTTTCCTTCGTATTATAAATAAGCTTGGTGGGAGGTCAAAAGGTCATAAGTTTAACACAAAGGATTTTTTATGATTATTGTTAATACACTCTGTCCCTCCCAGTCCTATGCTAAATTTAGTTCTTTAGTCAAATGTGCATTTTTTATTAAGTTTTCTTCCGATTTATGTTCAGTAATACGTACTTTCAACATCCTCTCTGTTTTTCCTATATAAATCTTATCGCAGGGACAGTTTAATAAATATATAACCCCAACAGTAGAACAGTTAATAAATTGATTTATCACTATTTCTTCATCCCTTGCTGTGTTACGAATTTTCTTCATTCTATAGGTATTATTACAATTTGTACAGTGACCACGTGGATAGTTTCCTTTTGTTTCTGCTAAGTTCAAAAAATGTTGTGGATGATTGGTATTCTATGCTCTGTTCTCACCAGGAAAAACAGAGAGGATGTTGAAAGTACATATAACTGAACATAAATCTGACATTAGAAGACAGGACTTAACATCTCCTGTGGCAAGGCACTTTGTTGAACGAGGACATCAGTTACCACAATTAAGATTCTTTGGAGTAGAAAAGTTGGTACCTGATGTGAGAGGGGTGATTACAAAATGAAAATTCTTACCAGGGAAGCTTATTTTATAGACAGATTTGATGCCACAAATCCTAGATTTGGGTTGAATGATGGCATAGATTGGCAGCCGATTTTGTAGGGGTTAAACATGAAGAAAACTTAATAAAAAATGCACATTTGGCTAAAGAACTAAATTTAGCATAGGACTGGGAGGGATAAAGATCAGAAAGGCAGAAGAAAGCAAAACAGTTTTGGAACAATATAATGAACATATAGGTTGACCTCCTGACCTCCCAGTGGGTCACTTTTAATAATTGGGTTTTATAGTATAAGATACAGATTTGCAGGATAGAGTGTATTAACAATAATCATAAAACATCCTTTGTGTTAAACTTATGACCTTTTGACCTCCCACCAAGCTTATTTATAATACGAAGGGATAGAATATATACTTTAAAAAATGTTTTTAAGAAAAATGTACATTGGCTAAAGAACTGAATTTAGTATAGGATAGGGAGTAATAAAGATCAGAAAGGCAAAATAAAATAAAAAAAAATTGGGGGAACAATATATTGAGCATATGGGTTGACCTCCTGACCTCCCAATGGGTCACTTTCAACAACTAGGCACTACAGTATAAAATATAAATTTGCGGGAAAGAGAGTATCACAAATAATCATAAAAAATCCTTTGTGTTAAACTTATGACCTTTTGACCTCCCACCAAGCTTATTTATAATATGAAGGGATAAAATATATACTTTAAAAACTGCTAGATCTATGAGAGAGTGACATAGCAGTTTTTGGTTATAAGCTCCCCTTTTCCATTCTCAAACCCCAACCCCCACACACACATTTTACATGTTATCCTCTAAGTTGTCTGATCCCCCATTAATATAGTATTGCTGGAAATACATATATATATATATATATATATGTGGATATTTAGATACTCTTGCATGTCTGTACCCTTACCATTTTGAGTATGTGTAGAATGATTTAGAGATACATTTAACAACATATTAGCACAATAAACAATAGAAGTGAATGTTTCCGGTAGGACACTACGTGATTTTACTAGGTGCTGCTCAAATAGAGAGAAAGCTCTTTTTTGTCTGGGCAGGTCAGGGGCAGGAGCAATCGCAAACACCTGGAGAATATTGCTTGGTCTCGTTGTGATGCATTTTGCACCGCTGATTCTGAACCTGTAGGGTATTTAAAGAGTGAGCAGAATGGACTTGGCACCTCCGCATAGAGAGAGCAGGAGGTCAGGCCATGATCTGCAACAAATATAAAGTAAGTACAACTGGAGACTTTCATTTATGAATGTTTCTTTACTTTTAAGGCACAGTATTTAGATGAAATAAGTGATGCACACTCCGAGTTCAGAAATTGCTTTTGTTTACAGAAAGGGCATAGGAGGACAGCAAAATACAAGCATAACTTAAATTGAAGCCAAATCCCTATAAAGGTAAAAATCTCTATGAAGTTAAAATGGAGAAAAAATTTGTTTTAAACCACATAATACATTCTTTATGCACATGGACAACTTATATGGGATTGATATAAATGGATTGATGTAGAGAACTTATGTGGAATTTATATAATGTTTTGTGTTGTCAGTATATACACGTTTACCAAGAGAAGAGCTATTCATTGAATATCAGTAGAAGAAAATTTGAGTTGAAAGGTAATGAATCTATTAGAAATTTGTGGTTAGAAATATCAATTTGAAAGCGACAATGGTTATATAGAGATGTTCATTAGAATTTTTTTTTTAAATGTTTTAAAAATGTTTCAGCTGTCCTATGCAGAATCAGAACAAACAAAAATAAGAGATATAGAATCCAGAATTACAGGCAGGTAATACTGCATTATGATTTATTAGAAAAAGTGTTTTAATAAAGAAATATTTAGTTACTGTATAAACAAATGATTTTGGTACATTTTGATTTTACAGACAGTATCCAATAATACATGGGGATATCAGAGTGTGGATATATGGTCTTTGATATATAGGTGAACAGAGATAGAAAAATTAGAATGAATAAAAGGGCTTAAATATTTTTTTATTTTTATTTTAAGTGATTATACTATTATTGTTCTTGTTAGATGCAGTTTCACACTGAAGATGGATTTTTCCAAAACATTTGTGTTGTATGAACTGTATCTGGATATACTAGTGTCAATATATAATATTTGTTTGAGACATTTTGGTGAGTGGGCCTTTTGTTGACCAATTTTTGTGATAGGAGTTTGTTAGCATTGAATTGGTCCAGGCTCCTCCCTGAATAAATGCTATTATTTTTTCCGAGATTGGCTGAGCTGGATCAAGGTTCCTTTTGAGAACTTTTAAACTGCAATTTTCAAGTGCCAAAAGTAGTTCAGACTTTAAGGAACAGACTGAGAAATGAGCCCAGAAAGTTTCATGTGCTTTGTGTGCAAATTGGGGGAGTCTCTAGAGAAATTTGTCCAGAAACTGTGAAAAAAATGGTCAAAATGGCACTCCTGCCACTGAAATTGTAGCAGAGGAAAAAAGTTACAGTTTGCAGTTTAAATTTGCTCCTGTTTGATTGATCGCCGTGAAGGAAGAGCAAGCGAGGAGAGAGAAAGGCTCATTTGCATGGCGTTGAGTGACTGGTGCAACTGCTACAGTCCCACACCCTGGTCAGCGTCTGTGCACTACAGAGTGTTTGAGGGAGACAGAGAGAGTGGCATGCAAGCTAGTCTGACCAGGATCAACCATCAAGGGGCTTGTGAACATTCTAAACTGTAGTAAACAGACTATTATTGTGTAATTTTGGGCTCAACCCGTTGTCCGACCAACTGGAAAGTGAACAAGGCATTCGTGGCTACAATCGGCAGGACTGCCAGCCTGTTTCACCTCAGAGGCCTTCCCATGATCAGCACCAGGCCAAAAATTCCCATCTAAGTAAGTCAGCTACTGAATTCAGTGAGTAAAAGCAGTTAACTGTGCAACAAACTGTGTGTGATTATCAAGCTATCTGAATCTGTATGCAAGCAGTGTGATTGTTTTGCAAAGAAGGACTGTGCATTGTTACAACAAGGCAATAAACAAAAAATTCTGAGCATAGACTGTGAGCAGTGATAATGGTTTCAGCAATAGTAAATTATTTCTAAGCAAAAAGGGACTCTGAGTTGTACAGTGAGAATGAGTAAACAGGCAATCCCTGTGCAAAGAAAGACTGTGGGGCTTACAAGTGACTTTGAGCATGTGTAAATAGTTTTCCTGAATTAAATGCTGATCACAAAATTAAGTTAAAAATCATATGACTGTGCTGAAATATACCAGCAGAGCAATCGACTGCAGTTTTAAGTAAATTCAGTCACCAGAAAAAGTCAGAAGCAACAGTTTTGAGCAAATGAACAGAGTTTGATGCATGAGAAAAAGTTATCACCGCCATTACAGGGCGGGGTCAGCAATGAAAACACAGCAGCAGGGAGCCATTTTATGAGACAGTATGTGGCTAGTGAGCAGTTCAGTAACAACACGTTTGTGTGTGTTTGCTTTCAGACATGGCTTTGGGAGCGCCTCGATATCTGGATCATGCCTGAGCTATGATTGCAGAGGAGGTGGCAACACAAAGAGAAATAGAGAGAACTTTCATTGGTGAAAGGTTGCCTCCAGATATAGTAATCCCTAGCTATCCAGTGAGACTGTGCATTGTGTGCCTAAAGGCTGGGAGGGATGTGATTCTGATACCCCACTGCTTGGACTGCCTGGTGAAGTATGGAATGAGCAGGGGTGCAGCACCAGAGAGGGCATCAAGAATTAGATTGGCTCCCACGTGGACCTGAGTAGGGGACTCTGGCTGCAGCAGTGTGCAGCACCAGGTTGAACCTGTTGGGGAAGGTTCCAGAGTGTGTTACAGAAGGGGAGAGTAAAGTTGATCCACTGGAAGGGCAGGAACAGAGAGAGGTTTCCATGCCTGTGTCCCAGATGGACAGTGCAATGGAAGGATCCATGGACCCATGGAACCAGGGTCTGAGTCTTAGCCTAGTGGAGGAGGACTAACTGCAAGAAACACTGAATTGGGTGGTGTCTATCTCTGCACCCAGTGATGAGTGGAATCTCTCAGGAGTGAGGACATTTGCTCATTCTTGGGCTCAGATCATGAGTGAGGAAGAGGAGGATGAAGAAATGTATCTTCATGTTGAGGGGTCCAGTGTGTCACCTCAAGCTCTTGCCTCAGAGGAGCCAGAGACAGTCGAAGAAGGCTCCAGTAACCTGCCCACAGGGATGGTAGGGGACAAGTTTTTTCATTCTTTAAGTATGCATCACTGACTCAACCAGGACTGGCCACCCCCAAGCCGAGCCCTGGGTCACAGACTTGTAAATAGTAGCAAGGAGGAGAGACTGGTGCATTGGAGGGCTGATGCCATATATGGGAAGTCCTTTCCTACCTTTTCTCGCTGAGTCTAGGAGGAAATCAGACAGAACAGGCAGTCCTGGTTGCTGGAAGAGGCAAGCAAAAATTTGTACTCTGGTGCAGCAGAATGTGTCAGGGACAAAGTCATAAGTGACCACCTTAAATTCTGGTGAATGGGCAGGACTCTGTTTATGGACACTGTGCAAATCATGGAGGGGGCAGGAAATGAAACATTCCACAACATCAACTTTGAATGCCTAGAGGGGTCATAGTCCTCGTCCCACACCCTGAGTGGTGGTACTACCCTTAATGGTGCCACTCCCTGTGAACATACCCAGCATGCCTAGAGGGAAGGGAGCAGTGGCAGTCCAGTGTCTGTCATCTGAAGCAGCAGTATCCAGGGAGGAAGATGCAGCTCTTCTGGTAATCTAGGATTCTTCGGGTGTATCCAGATTCATCAGTCCAACAGTGTTTTCCTGTTTCATCACCTGGCCTTCCAGATGACATCAACCCACCAGTTTCTTGTTACATTGTTTGGTTTCCAAATGACATCACCCAGTAGTTTCCTGTTTCATCGTTTGTTTTTTAGAGTACATCAACCCAGCAATATTCGAGGATGCTACCTGATCTGAAGGGAGAGGGTCCTCAGCTCGTAGAAGTAAGGTGATCCTTTGTTTTCCATCTTCAAGGAACTGGTAAGACCACATTTGCTGTTTACTTAACTGACTTTGCACAACACATCCTACATCTGAAGACTGTCCACGGAACTCTAAATTTGTCCACAAAGACTCTCCCCATGGATTGCACTGCTATACAGGCCCAGTCCTGTCCAAGAACTGTTCATCAGCAGGCTCTGGCCTAGAAGAGACTCTAATGAACCATATCTTTGGGCAACAGTGAGGTTGTCCCTAGTTTTGAACTTTTAAGGGCCTTCCAACCCCGAATGTGTTGTATAAATGTCTTCTTTCCATTTTTTACTTTTTTACTTTTACAGAAAAATATTTTGGGGGTTCTTTAGTGTTCAGGAGGAGGTTTAGGCACTGTATGGAATGCAGAATGTGTTTTTGTGTTTTTCTTCTCTTGCAGGTGTTCCTAAAGAAGAAAAGAAGAGAAGAAGAGGATGCTGGAGGTCACCCGAGTTCCCCTTTTCTCAGTGTTTTTTTAGGATTGTTTGTGGTTAACAGGGTGCTAACCTGTTTTTCTTCACAGGTGTGAGGTTGTGAGGAAATTGTGGGGAAATGTAATGTAATGTATGTTTCCTTGTTTTTGTCCACAGTTACCCTGGGAAGTTGGGGGTAGGTTCCCCAGTCGCCAGCCCAGTTAGATATATTTTTCTAGAGGGCTAGGGGGATAGACAGACTGGGGTTCTGATCTGCAGTAGGAGCCCTCAGTTCTGGTCTATTAGTGCACACCTAGCAGTTTTCTTGGAGCCACAGAGTATCCATAGATAGATCATAGGATAGGAGCTGAAGTGTCATCAGCCGGCCTCTGTGCCTTTAGTGCTGTCTGCCTGTGCCTGGCACATGGTAGGAGAGAAGTAGCACTACCTCCCCATAGGTAACACAGGGGGTAGGATGGCCTGGTACTGGGTAAAGAAATGACTGCAGACAATCATTTACCTGGCCAGGGGTGAGTGTAACTACCGAGTCCCCTGGAGTTACTAGAATCGCATTGTCACACACCCACTCAGCAGGTCAGGCCCTCTGCTCCCACAGTGCCAACCTCTGAGCGCAGTCTTGTGAACAGTTAACAGAAACGGGGTAACCCTCCTGTCTGTTTTGTGGGTTTGAATCAACCTTCGGTCTCATTTCTGGAGGGATTCAAACTGTGAACCTCTTGCTAGCGTACCCAATGTACAGGCTCAGATAATTCTGCTCTTTGGGGGGGGGCTGGATATCTTTCGCGTATGGGAACCTAACCAGGTGTACAAAATGAACCCTTAAAAACTCTAATAAAGACCTCAGATAACTCTTACCTTTTCCCAATTTGGTATTACCATATAAGCTCATGCACAGTGTTGTCACACTCTTAACCATCCACGCATCACAGGCAAAAACAGAAGGACTTGGAAGACACAAATAGTCTATTAAAAAATGAGAAGTTTACTTAAAAATAGATAAAATGTATAGTGTAAATACAGAACCATATATCACAAAACATACAAATCACTTAAACAAAACATGTTTAAAAGTGCAGACAAAATCTCCTACCACAGTACTCTTAGAATTGTCTTTTCTAAGGTATTCTTATCTCACAGTGCTGTAGATGTTTCTTTTTCTGAGTCCAAACATTTGTGTGTAAATAGAAAACAGAATACTGTTTAAAGACGGGCTTTGCAAATCTCTTTGTGTGAGGTCACCTAGCTCCTCCCTGTCAGAATATAAAAAATATATACCTATGCAAAACAGGATGTCTTGTCAAAGGTAAATTCTGTGATTTCAGCACAACTCATTTTCTTATATGACTTTCTTTGATCTTATGATCAGCTTCCCCTGTCCAGGACATCAAAGGACTTGTTATGTCTCTCTGCCAGATCTCACGGAGGTGCAACATGCTTTGTATCGCCATGTGAATTTTACTGTGTTTCCTCTGAATGTTATAAAAGTTTATGATCTATCTTGGCAGTTGTCAAGCTGCAATTAGTCACATAAACAGGAGATGCTTATTTTTTAAGGCATCTTCTAGCCTGTAATTATCTCTTGGCCTTCCAGGTCACACCTTGTAGCTAAAACCTGGGGGGGGGGTGTCATTCAACAGACTGTCAGCATCTCTCATGAGAGACATTCAATAACACATTTTTATATTACAAAATCATAGATTAATCAGAACCAGTTTTCTGAGTGTCACATCCATCAGTGTCAGTGCTAGGTAGGGACAGCAGCTGGTGAATACCTAGTTAAATGGGCTTTCACCTACTCACTCTGTGTTTACTTGGTCTCAGCTAAGATGTGAGAGATGAGGTCATTTACAACTCTTGCAGCAGCATAAGCCACATCAGCTGGCTGTGAGTGGGGAGTTTTAGAATCTTGAGTTAATTCTGGGTTGTCAGCCGTTGAAGTGTGAGGAGTGAGAGCTGCAGTGTGGTCTCTGTGAGGAGAGCCTATTTTCTCACTCTAGTCCTGAAAGTCACCAGCCTGCCAAGAGAAGGGGTGGAAACCATTGTTTATAGTGAAATCTCTGATTTTCATCCCCAGAAGTAAGGAAAGGACTGCTAGAAAAATGTATCCTTGGGACAATTCCCTACTTAATCTGTGGCATTTTGAAGTTGCCTGTACTGTTCAAACTGTGAGTAGACTGGACTTTGTGTTTTCTGAAAAAGTACCTGTGCCTTGGTGTGTCTGTGACAGAGGGAAAGGTTTACCAGTTATGTTCTAAGTTTGAGACTTTTCTCAGTTTGAAGTTGGCTGACAATTGTGGGGTCCCAAGGCAGACTAATGCGCATTGTTCAGGACTTTAATTTCTTACACTCCCAGAGTAGTGTTCTTAAATGCTGGATGCAAAAGTTCATTCAAAGATGCATTTAGCTAAGTGTTTTCAAGAAGTTTTAAGGTATAACTCTAAAAGAATGGCTGGGTATGAATATGGAAGGGAAGGGTGGGCATCCCCCCATTTGGAGTAACCAGTTCAGCACTATAGGATCCATAAGGGTGCCTGGTTATTTTGGACATGGTGGCCAGTGCCTGAAAAGAAGTTTACCCCCTGGAGTGGGTTGTGCTAGTAATGAGCCCCTATGTGCTCTGTTGTTGCCAGTTGCCACTTGAAGAAGTTTTAAAGTCCTATGCCATATGGAAAATGTGTGCTCAGTTGTGGCAGTGCCACTAGAAGAAATGTTCAGGTCATGGCCAGTACCACTGAAGAGAGTTCAATGTCCTATGAAATATGGGAATACGTAGAGTTTCTGTCAGATACAGTCATTCTGTTGTTCTGTAATTCCATGTGCCACGATGTGTAAATCTTTGGGGTCCACCCTTGCTTTAGAGAACATCTTTTGGAATAAAGTCACACTCTAGAACCCTAACATGGTTTGAACATTTACGTTATTGCTTCCAATATGTGGAGTTACTAGGTACCCCTCCAGAAGTATTGATCTAGCATAGCCCTAGCAAAAAGCTCTCTCCCCAGGATCTGGGTTTTGTAAATATCTTAATAGGTCATAGTATTTGCTTTTGTACACCCCAACCCCTTTCTGACCTCTAAAAATAATGAGCCTGGTATACATTCTCAAAGCTATGGATGGTACCAATTTCAAAATAGTCTGTGCCCAGTCAAGGGTATCAGGGGGTAGCTAACTATGTAAAGTAGCAGGGGTGTGATTACAATAGTGTAGCACTATACATCATGAATAAGATGTAAGAAATATCACATCATATTGTCTATATATCACCCATAGCATCTATATACCACCCAGAAACTCCAAACTTGGGCTTGAAGAATTCATAGCACTTGTGCCTGCTGCGTCCAAGAAAAATGAAGTTATCTGCTTGGTAGACTTAAATCTCGATTGGTCTGGTCCCAACTCCTCGCTCCTGTCCACCATTATTAGTAAGGCCAACCTTGCTCAACTCATCCTAGCCCCATCTAGGATCTCTTATAATGGGTCCAGCCATACTCTTATTGACTGGATTCTTACCAATCGGAAAGAAAATGTTCCTGCAGAAGGAGTTCTACCAGATTCTGTAAGTGATCACTGCCCAGTTGATTGCATATGGGACTCTTCACCTCCATCTTATCCCCCCCCAAAGTATTGTCTTTTGCTCCCCTCTACACAACCAATGATATTAACTTTGCGACTGAATTCTTCAACGCCACCATCCTCTCCCTGCAGAACAGACACATTCCAGTCACAATGCATAGAGTCAAAGGCAGAGCCACCAAGTGGCTCACACAATCCCTCCTACAGTTACTTAAGTGCAGGGACAAACTATGGTTAAAGTAGAAATTCTCCTCTCTTCAGGTTGACTTTGAGGCTTATCGCTCCTTGCATATCACTTGTAAAAGGGAGATTCACTCTGACAGAAGTAGTTACTACCGTGGTTTACTCAGTTAGTCTGCCTCCAGTCCTAAAGGTTAATGGTCCCAGATTAATGCAATCATTGACAGTAATAATCAGCAGACTCCCAACAATATGCTTATAAATGACACTCACTGTAACAACCTTTACACCATAGCCAATGCCTTTAACTCCCTCTTCACCAAGCGTCCCAACACCACCTCACCCCTTTCCAGTGATCTCCTGCCTCCCCCCTTCATTACCTACTGCAGCTTCTCCTTCCCTCTCTCGTGCTAGCTTTGGTCACACATCTGGAGGTTTTTAAACTACTGAAGACCATTCCTGTACACGAAGGTGTGGGGCCAGATGGTCTTGAAGCTAAGATTCTACGACTTGCAGCCTCTGTCTTTGCTGCACCAGTATCGAGGCTCTTCAACTTGTCCATTTGCTCAGCCATGGTTCCTCTGGCCTAGAAAATTGCCAGAGTTATCCTAGTGTTTAAGAAAGGAGATCTCAATGTTCTAAGTAACTACTGGCCCATTGCTGTACTGCCCACACTCAGTAAGCTCCTGGAAAAACTAATTTATCACCCGGTCTCTACTCATCTCTGTAACTTCAACCTTCAATCACCAATTCAACATGGCTTCTGGTCTGAGAACAGTACAACTACTGCCCTAATCCAATTCTCCAGTGATATGAAGAGTAACATGGACAAAGGCCTACTCACTGGTGCTGTGTTCATCGACCTCTCCAAAGTGTTTGACTTGGTTAATCACCCTCTACTTTTGAGTAAACTTCAATTTCTTGGTGCCTCCAATTCCACCCTATCCTGGTTTAACAGCTATCTTGACAATCTGTCTCAGTCTGTATCCTTCTGCAAAATTCTTTCTTCACCGGCCCCTATCTCTTGTGGTGTCCCACAGGGCTCTATAGTTGGCCCCTTGCTCTTTTCCCTCTTTGTTAATAATATTTCAAACCCTTCTCCTCCCTGTAGAATCATTATATATGCTGATGATCTGGTACTCTATGCCACCTCTTAGTCCATTGATGACCTCAGTCAGCACCTATCATCCACATTTCAAAATCTTCAAAACTGGCTCTCCTCCAATTACCAAATCCTTAACTTGTCTAAGACTCAGGCCATGCTTTTTGGGTTCTCAAGAAAGGTATACACTGAGCATTCTAAGCTTCAAGTCCTATGTCGTGATGGGTTAGTTGTCTTAAACACTGCTGCCTTTAAATATCTGGGAGTCATGTTGGACCCCATTCTCGACTTCTCTATCCACATTAATGAGGTGTGCCATTCAGTTAATATGAAATTAGGTGCAGCAGCCTATAGAGTACATCACTCTTGCACTCCTGCTGCCAGGATCTCGGTTGCTAGGGGTGTCCTGCTCCCAAGCCTCCTATACACCCTTCCCTTACTCTTGCAGGCCAGTGCTGGAGTACTACATAAGTGGGATACTACATACAACATCTGCAGATTTGCCTTATCAGCTCCTCGCCTAACTCATCACTGCCTGCTCTACTCTGCCTTGCGATGGCTGCCTCCTAATGCCCTTGATTCCTATACACTGGGATGCTTCATCGACTCTCTAACTAGACCTCCCAGCCCTGACACTCTGGGAGCTATGCTAACCCTGTCCTTCACTCCCACCCCTTAAGGTCCTCCACCTCTCCCTTGCTCTCTGTCCCACCCTGCTCCACTAAAATGGGTGAGCAAGCTTTCTCCTACTTTGCCCATTCACTAAAAATACCACCAACAGGTTAATCTGGTTCAAGGTCAGTTGGCATTCATCTGTATCCCCCTCCCCCGGGTCGTGCCTGAAAATAGGCAGAATTTGTCTAGTGCACTTACCGGGTCAAAAAAACGAAATAAATAAATAAATAAAGTTCTGGAACTCACTACCACTCCACATTAAGACCTCCCCCTCTCACCTTTTCTTCAAACATGCGTTGTTTTGTCACCTATATGCACTTGGTACTTATGAATGCTCTTAACTTTTGGCTCTGCTCCCTGCTTCCTTGACATCCTGTCATGTCTACTCAACATCTTCACTTGTATGTTAATTCTTGCCTGTTTTTCCCCAAGCATTTCAGTCAGACCTGCTTGCCTAGCCACACTACAGCCTGTGCCAAAGTACCAATTGTAATCTTACTACTGTATATCTCTGCTTGTATATCTGTTGCTATTCCTATATCATTGTGTTGGACATGACTGCTGTTAACTACATCCTGACTGTGACTCTATATTTTTTACTATGTCCTGATTATGACTTTGTATTGTGTATATCGTACTCTTCCAGGCTGTGCCTGAAAATAGGCAGGGTTTTTGCCTAGTGCACTTACCCGGTTACCAAAAGCTAATAAATAAATTAAGTTATTGTATCTTTACAGATATATCTGTCATGTATCTGTTCCCCTTATTGTAAAGGTGCAGTATTCAAATTTATGAAATGGGCTTCAATTTTCCAGCAGCCTGATTGGTTGCTAGCACTGCACTGAAAGTGTCTAGTGCATGGCTAGCAACTAGTACAGGTAAGCATCATGGCACACTGGCACGAGATATCAGTGCCCCATTCGAATGCCCAAGCTGCCAACCACTGCCATTTTCTGAGAAGCCAAAAATAAAATTAAATCACATACCTCATAGCTGCAAAAATGTCATTTGCCACAACCAAGTGGAACATTTCCTTTAACTTTTCCCTCTCTGAGGAGCAGTTAAACATCTTTCATTAAGCCGAACAATACCAGCCACAAGAAGCAATTTCTACACGAGAAGTAGCCAAAACGGAGCCACAAACTGAAGGGAGTGATCCTAAAACCACTGAGACCACCACCACTGAGGAAACCGTCAGTCAAAACGCTAACAGGACGCTTCAGCAAGTAAAGTCTGAAATGAGGGATGGAACTCCTACAGAGGAAAGAGGCATACAGAGTCTTCATGTGAGAGTACAGAAACTACAAAAACTACAGAGGAAACCACCACAGAAATCATCCTTCAGGCGAAAAAAGCACCAGTAAGTGAAAGATTCCTGTCACTCACTGAGCAGCAGCTTAACACTATAGAAGATTTTCAGAATGAGTGAAACACAGAGCAACTGACTGGGAACTTAATGTGTTTAAAGAGTGGTGTAACCACAAAAAAGTGGCAACTGACATGAAAACAGCCACAATAGTCAGCTAAATGAAACATTCAGGCATTTTTATGCTGATGAAAGGACCACGACAGGCAGAGAATATGTTATGAGTTCTTACTGTTCCCTAAGAGTAGCCCCGAATAGACATTTAAACTCTGCTACAATAGGAAAATGTATCAATATAATGACAGACCCTAAATTTGTGACCTCAAACCATGTATTTACATCACACTTCAGACAGTGCAGAAGGGGAAAAAAAAGATGTCTCGAAGTGCCACGAAGCTGTAACACCAGCAGACCTGCACAAACTGAGGTTCTCACAAGCACCTTCCCTGGCACAGCCATAGGTCTAATCATAAAAGTATGGCTAGATATCCAGCTGTATATGGCTAGAAGAGGCAGGGAGGGTCAAAGACACCTAGCACCAGACAGTTTTGAAATCAAAGAAGATGAAAATGGGCAGGAATACCTGACATTATGTTTTGATTAACAAACAAAAAACCATAACAACCCTCTACAGCCTAACAAACAAACCTTCAGAGGTTGCATATATTCTATTTCAGGGGACCCTCTGTGCCCAGTCTTAAGTTTTAAGAAATACATATCAAAGCTTCTACCAAACCTCAAAGCACTCTATATGTGTCCAAAATATCTTCTACAAGAACCTCTGGACAAAATGACTGTCAGGTACTCACAGGAGCCCATGTGGTTAAACTACCTTAGTACCATAATGGGTTGTCTAAGCCAGGAGACGCGTCTTAGTCAGCGATACACTGACCACTCTGTCCTAGCAACAGTTGTACAGTTACTATCAAATGCTGGCTTGCAGAGTTGTGAAGTAATGAAGGTCACAGGCCATAGAAACAAAGCAAGCCTGAAGAGTTACTGGCGCCATGACAACAAGAATCCAGATCGTCACAACCAATCATCTCCACTGCAAAAAATCTTACTACACCAGCAGCAGCAAATGGATCAACTGAATACTTCTCTGTGGGTCACTGAAACATGCAGAACTGCATGCTTAATTTCATCGGAAACTTTATTTATTTTTTATTTATTTATGACTTTGATAACCGGGTAGGTGCGCTGATCCCAGGGACCATTTTCCGGCATGGCAGGGGCCATTTACAGAATGGCACGGATAACATAGAACAGAAAAAACATAAAAGGCAAAACAGAAAAAACCTGTGATACAGGTTACAATAACACAAGATAGAATAGGTAAGTCAACTAAAACAAGATTGGATAACATAAGTCAGTTATTTACATGTATACAAGTAATTATTACATAAGTACGTTTTCTGGTAGACAGTATGAGTATATTACCTGCAATCAAAGCAAAAACTGCAGTTGGTAGTGAATGGATGAAGAGGGAAACAGAGGGAAAATCCGAGGGGAGGGAGGCAAAAACAAGACTTTTACTTTGGCAAATGGCTTTGTTGTTTTTTGCAATAAAACATAAAGTGCAACACAAGGTTTACTGTGTTTTATTTTTTTGACCACACCGTCCCCCAAAAATGGGGACTATTTTTCCTTGCATAGTAATATCAATTCAAATAAATCAATATTTATTGTTAAATTAAAGAGTGTCACTTTTTTTTTAATTTTATTGCTAGCAGCCCATTTCATAAGTGCAATAAGACACTCCAGGATGTGTGCTGGACACTTCTACAGCACAGCCAGGGGCTGAAGGCACTCGGTCTGCAACCTCATGCCTCACTATGCCCCTCGCCGTGCGCTAGAAGTGCCTAACCCATACCCCGTCATGTTTTACTGCTTATGTATAGCAGCATGTTAACATAAGCAGTCGTACATCACATTGACATATGCCATGTGTTTGTATTACACTTCCCAACAATTTATGCAGCAACACTGAAAGCAGTAGCTCAAACAAATATAGCATTCTATAAGATGAGCTGTGAGTGGATGAATCGAAGGATTACAATTTGATTCAGCCAATCCCAACTTATTTTAACATTAAACACTGTCACAGCTCTGTATCTGCTGCAGAAGCAACTTTTTGAAATGGTCATTGTGTTTCGTGACAACTGATGCAGCATCTTCAAAAAGTTCATTCTAAATTACACTGATAAATACATTTAAAACATATAGTTCCACTGACAATTAGGTAGATGGAAAAATACATAGATACATAGATAAATACAAAGATAGTTATAGATAGATGTACAGTAGATGATAGCTAGATAGATAGATAGATAGATTTAGACATAAAATTATACCTTTTTAACTTTGTTGTCTTGCATTTTTTACATTTTTGTTTGTTGTTGTTCTGTTTAGTCACATATCTTTCACTATCCTGCTGACCATGGCAACTTCAACAACAGGATCCAGGACTGAATTTAGTAAAGATATGTTTGCAGGGCTGAAGTCACCAGTGTCAGTGGGGTTGATGGAAGTGCTTGTAAACATAGTTCACAACATACAGGAGGCTGTCTACTTATTGAAGGCTACAAAGAAGCCAATGAACAGGTTCTGGGATGAGGTGGTGAGCAGGATAGGAGATAAGGGGATTGTCCAGATCAGACTGTAGCATAAGAGGAAATAGAAGCTCATTTGACAAAAGTTCTGTCGACTACACTGCAGAGATGTACCCATCAGGAGTCAACACCTTCTGTAGCTTACAATGGTGGAGACCATGTGGCAGGATGCAGGACGACCAACGTCTGGAGACTGGAAGTATTGTATGTACATTGCTTCAAAATCTACATTCCTCAGTATTCTTCTGTCACTAAACAGTACTTCTATATGTGCGGTTCTTAAAACAGTCTTTTTTTTTTTGCTGTTGGTATATGTAATGTAGCATAAACTTTTTTTGTTTTACATCTAATGAAACTGCATATATACCGTCTTGTGGTTTCTTCATTCTATTGTAATGAAATATAAGTATCAAATAAATTAAACTATGTTGTTACACTGTTTTGTGCTAAATTTGTCAACATTACGTCTGCTGTTACATATGAACACTAGATGACGCAATGTCATTGCATACAGCTCACAGTTACAATTTCTATTCTGATATAATTGGTATAATATCAGGTATTACAGAATGGTTTCTATATGTTTTCATGGGTTGCCCAATGCACCACAGAAGTAGGTCTCCACTGCACCTGGAGGAGGAAGAAGGTGAAGAAGAAGAGCAAAAAGCAGGTGACATAATGGAAACTGGACCACTCCCTATACTGGAGCAAACAATGCCAACCAATGTGGATGAGCCTGTAACAGTGGAAGCAAGTAATGCAGAATAACAGTTAGAGAGGCAGAACAGCAGACACATTCTCCTTAGCAAGAAACACAGGACTGGTCCAGGTAGAGGAGGGAGAAGCAATGGCAGACGAAGCCCCCATTCTTGTACAGGGTGACAATGTGAAGGTTATTGACCTACGTGACTCTGATAAGAAAATATTTACTGTTTGTCACATTTAAATAGATCAATGAGTCTATAGCATCCTTATAATATTAGATGAGACAAATCTTTATTTATTACGTTATTACTGCTATGTAACATGTAAACAATGCAAGCTTATGCTGGAACGTTTTATGTGTCATGCAATGTACAGGTTAATATTTTGGCATGCATACTTCAACAGTAGCACACAAAGTATTCTTTCTAGTGTGGATAGTCTTCTTTACCGTTTGAAGTGCTTTGATATTTATAGTAATGTAATACAATATAGTTAGCTTTCCTTAAACATCTACTGTTACTGATTTGTGATGCTGTCATGTGACTATTCCACTGTACTTTGCCAACAGTGTTGAATTAATTAGTGTATGTTAGGTATAATTATTATTTTACCATTTTCAGTAAGACTGTTTTGGCCCCTCCTCCCCACACACACACACACACACACACACACAAAAAATGATCTGTGAAAAACTCGGTTATGGAGAATGATCATGAATCACATATGTAATAAAACATAATGTATGTATCCATATTAACATATCCTTCTGTATTTCTGTTAAGATGGGAATGCTATAGAATGAGCCTTTACAGTCTGACTATTCAACTTCATGTTTCAGTACAAAACCACTTCCTGTAGATATATATGCAATAATGTCTTGGAAAGCATACTCAACAAGACTGTTTCACATCAATTGTTTAACATAAATAGATACTTTTGCTCAGTATTTACTGAAGAGAAGGTAGGGCAGGGCCCACAGCTCAGCATCATGGACACAGGGGGGAGGGAGGTAAGCACTACTCCCTTCACAAAAGAAAGGGTCCTACAAGAACTTGCTAAGCTCAGGGTGGATAAGGCAATGGGACCTGATGGCATACATCCCAGGGTACTTAAGGAGCTAAAGGAGGAACTAGCAGAGCCATTAGCAGAATTGTTTAGTGAGTCTCTGAGCACAGGAGAGGTCCCAGAAGACTGGAGAAGGGCTCATGTGATCCCGCTCCACAAGAGTGGTAGCAGGGAGGAGGCGGAGAACTACAGACCGGTCAGTCTTACCTCAGTAGTGGGCAAGATTATGGAGGCACTCCTTAAGGAAAGGATAGTGCAACACCTGGAATCCATAGGGGCACAGGATCCAAGACAGCATGGGGTTACAAAAGGAAGGTCCTGTCAAACTAATCTCATAGATTTCTTTGACTGGGTAACTAGAGTGGTGGACCAAGGGGGAGCAGTTGATGTTGCCTACCTTGACTTCAGCAAAGCTTTTGACACTGTTCCACATAGAAGATTGATAAATAAGCTGGGTAGGCTCGGGGTGGGTCAGAAGTTGGTCAACTGGGTGGCAAACTGGTTGACGGGCAGAAAACAGAGAGTGGTGGTAAATGGTATACAGTCAGAAGAGATGCAAGTCACAAGTGGGGTACCTCAGGGATCAGTCCTGGGGCCAGTCCTCTTCAACATCTTCATTAGTGACCTTGCAGATGGACTAGAGGGTAAGGCTTGTCTGTTTGCAGATGACACCAAGATCTGCAACAGAGTAGATGATCCAGATGGGGTGGTCAGAATGAGAAGAGATCTGGATAAACTAGCAGAATGGTCAGAAGAGTGGCAGCTGGGATTTAATGAAGTGCAAAATCATGCACATAGGAAGAGAAACCCTAAGCCACCTATAGGCTGGGAGGAGGTTGCTAGCAGTCACAAAGAAAGAAGAGACTTGGGCATCATCATCACTGATGACCTAAAATCATCAAGCAGACCTCTAAAGCAGTAGGTAAGGCTAGGGGGTGTTAGGGTGTATTAGTAGGGTATCGCAAGTCATAAGAGGAGGTAATAATCCCTCTGTACAAGACACTGGTTAGGCCCCATCTGGAGTACTACGTGCAGTATTAGAGCCACACCTTCACAAGGACATTAACCAAATTGAAGGCAGTCAGAGAAGGGCAGCAAAATGGTGCAGGGACTGCATCAGAAGACTTATGAGGACAGATTAGCAGGCTCGATATGTATACCCTTGAGCAAAGGAGGAGAGAGGTGATATGATTGAGGCATTCAAACACCTTAAGGGCATAAACAAGGTGAAAGAGTCTAACATGTTTAAATATAAGAAAAATAGCAGGACAAGAGGACACAGCATGAGATTAGAGGGAGGCCGATTAAGGGGAATGTGAGGAAGTTCTTTTCACAGAAAGGGTGGTGGATGCATGGAATGGCTTACCACAAGAAGTGGTGGCTATGAATACAGTGCAGGGCTTCAAACAGGCATGGGATAGGCATAAGGAGCAATACAAATGACTATGAATAGATAGGTCACTGACAGAGCAAAGGCCGATGGCACATTTATAAGGTAGAAAAAGAAATGGGCAGACTGGATGGGCCTTGCGGTCCTTATCTGCCGTCAACTTCTATGTTTCTATGTTTCTCTGTTTCTATGTTTCTATGATAACACTATCAGTTTCGAAACAAGCCTCAAGAGGTCCCTCTCATTGTGTTAAAATTATGTCATTATGTCAAAAAAGGACCTTGCCTTGTATGTGTTCCCATACATCTGTTTACATAGTGTATCGCAAACAAAAGGAACATAAAAGTGAATAAGTGTTTGGATTTATTAGACAACATTTTCTGAAGTGGACGATGATCATTATGGCCCCCCACCCCACAAAAAACATCTACAACTACACCACATTTGTCACCTACCACTGACTCTTTTTACCACCTCGTCATTTAAAAAATATTACTATATTACTGTGACAAACATACTGTATATGTAATTATTAAATTCAAGATAACAAGGACACAAGTTGCAATCTATTTTTGGAACTTAAAGAGCAATTGACCCTTTTTTGCTCCAGGAAGGCAACTCATATGTGTGGTTGCCTGCCCTAGGAGATTTTTCTGCAGTGGTGTAGTGCTAAATTCAGAAATGTGGGGTCTGCATGAACCACAGTCTCCCCAACCCCCTACAGGCCAGGGGTCTGGGGGCCACCTGGACCCCCAGGAAGCTATCAGGTTTTACATGTATTCTGGTGCATTTTGAGGGTCATTTTGACACTATTTGGCTGCTTTTAAAGCCTCCTTTGACTTGTTACAAACAACCAATATCACTGTCAAAAGAACTACTTTTTATCTTCAAAATAAATTGTCAAAACTAAAGCAAAAATTCCCACTCCAGCCACCCTTCAAACACCAAACTATATACAGTACCACTTCTCTTGAGTACAGTCAGTATCACTGCAGCAGACATTACACTTGTTACCTTGCAACCTGAACAGAAGACCCTCCCCCTTCCCCCAACAATTCACCACACAGTCAGACATACAAAGCAGTGAGAAGGGCACACAAAACACCAGCCTGGAGGTGCATGTGTCTGTCATACAGCAGATTACACAGACCATCCATGCCACAGAATGGAACTGATACATTGGACCCACTGGAGGGTCCCTCAAGGCCCAACCTTGACACAGGATGTATACCATGTCATAAATGCTTTATCTGCATGTACCCTGAGCTGAGACAGCAGGTGCAGAGAGGGTAAGGCTCAGTAGGGACAGCTGCATGAAATACAGGGCATATACAGTGACATCACAGCCCACAGACTTGACATGCAGCAAGGGGTCTGCAACCAGTGTGAGACCTTGGACAATGGCATGACCATAATTATCACTTCTCTACAGCAGGATGATGTTTCCTGTTCACATTCAGTACATGGCAGCCAACCCCAAATCACCATATGTCATACAATGGAACCACAACACCATCAAGCACTCTGGCATAACCCACACATGACAGCCAACTTGCAGGGGTGCACAGCCAACTGTAACAGATGATGATCTAACGCCAAGCACGTCCCGTGGTATCTTCTTAGCTCAGTCACATGGCAAGGGCAGGGCAATTCCAGTGGCAGGCTCATCGTACCCTAAATACCCACTAAGAAGTCATCCCAGACACCAAAGCCCAAAAAACACACAAGACCTAATGCCTCATCCGAATGCAGCACAGGCTTTAATGCTGAAGAATTGCCATTCACCATCAGAAGCATGTGGTCGCTGGACCACCAATACAGCAGTTGGATTTCTGCTTGTGACGCCAATGACCCGGGTTTGGGAATGGACCCAGGTGTCGGAGAGTCAGCTGGGGGGGAGATGGCTTGAGCGTCCCACGATGGCTTGCCATCTCCTGGGGGGAGGGGGGATCCACAGCCCGGTATCTGCTGCCCTCCAGTGGAGGCTAAAGGGGGACCATGTCATTGGGTCAGGCTGCATCGGGGAGCACAGCAGACATTGGCTGTTGCCTTGACATCCCAGATTTCACGCTCCCACAATGAAAACCAGGAAAACTTGCTCCCTGATTGACTGGATGATGGCTGCCAGCCCCCGCCGTGACAAAGCCCCAGGCAGCCCAAACCACCTCAGCAGCACCCCGGGCCAATTGTAAAATAGTGCACTGGCTGGCTCCCACTGGTGCCCTTCCTCTAGGAGGACAGGGACCCACCCAGCTAAGGGTTACGGTTACCTGGGGGGGGTGCTGCAATATGGGGTGGTGATTGGCAGCAGGGTCCTAGGTGACCCGAAGGAGTGGCCGGTCAGGGAGCATGGGAGGAGAGAAAAAAAAAAAAAAAGAAGCATGTGGACTTCACTTCATGGGTTCTATGCATGCTCACAGCAGGGGGATGGGAGACTCATACACGGAAGTTACGAATCAGGCTTTATGAGGGAAATATATTTAAAACCATGGCACAGAAAATATTAATTTATACGTGAAAATGTTTCTAGGGCAGGCAATCATACAGTATAAGTTGCCTACCCTGATCATGTCAACTGCTCTTTAAAATATGCTTTGTTTTTCTCATTTCCCCTTTCTCCTTCTTTCTTAGATGGTGAAGAAGAACTGGAGGGAATAGCACCAGATATATTATTCAACACTTTGAGTATCGCATTCTGAGCAAGAAAAAGTAAGGTCTAGATAAACACAACCCAATATACAAAAGATGTCCCCTTGTCATAACCTTATATTAGCGTTCAGTGGAATGTTGTTCTATATTTAAATCTATGTCTACAACAGGTTTGTTGTACCCCAGTCTGTCCCAAGGTCAGTGCTGCAATCAGCATTTCTGTGGGACAGTGCAGTAGCCCTATGGGCAGCTAACCCTGTTAGCACAGATTGTCAGTAACAGCTATTGCATTTGGACCAAGAAGCACATTGCAGTCAGGTACTTTGGAAAATCAAAAGATTTATTTTCAGTAACAGCAAAACCTGACAAAATGGTCCACAGTAAAGCACTATACCAGCCTCCCCAGTGCTTCGACTCTGAATAGATCTTCCTCAGGAGTGGAGCTTAGTAAGAAGACAGTCATACTTACAGTGCAAATGAACAAGTATGATCAATTAAATTTATTGATTACAGCTAAATAGTGGGATACTTATGCAATGACGGGGCTTACAGTTCAGATAGCAGATGCTTGATTTTTACAGTCTGTTGTTGCACTACTGCATTTCTTTGCCTGTGTCAGTATTTCACCGATCTCACTCCCTTTCTCTCATTCTCTCTGCCTGTAACTCCAGCTCCAGCTACTTGCTCCCCTCTCCCTTCTCTCTCTCTCTCTCTCGCTCCCTCTTTCTCTCACTCTCCCTCTCTCCATGCTACTTTCACCCCTTTGATCCCTGATTGAGAATTCATCTTTCACTGGCTTGCTTGTCTGCCCTGCTACCTGATATCTGTACTCTGTTACCTCCCACAAAGTCTGAGACCACCCCCTCACCTTGGTATTTCTCTCTCCACAGCACAGACACTCATTCCACAGGGCACTGTGCCCTCCGAGCTGCATGGGGTCTGAATCGACCATCTTAAGGTCTTGAACATAACTGCGGACTGTAAAAATGCCCAGTGTTGCCCAAGATTCAAACTTGGCACCTTTTCTAACGCTTCTCCGACTTCACTCTCAGTTTTGTGCTCAGACTTGTAGTGGTCTAATCTATTTACTTAATTTGCTCTAAATCATTATCTAAAGACTTAATTTACCAAAAGAATCTACAGTAGCAGGATTTTACTTGATTGTCCAAGTTCAGTTTGATTGAGGAAAGTACTGCAGTTTTTTGCTAAATTAAACTGAATGCCGTCTTTTGAGCTTGAACTGCTAGGTGATTAGTAGGAGCGGGAGCAGCATCTTGAATGCAAACTTAGATCTATAGAGCTATTTTATAATCATACTTGCCCGAGACTGCAGCTGCTGCTGCGCGATAAAACAAAATAAATCTTTCACTTTACTTCTGCTGCAGACGTAGGGATTCCCCTCCCACCCCCCAATACCTTCCCACCCTTAGCTGGCTTTATTCTTATAGGAGTCATATACCCACGTGGTGTTGTGAATTTTTTTATCTGCCTAGTTTTCCATCTGCAGATTATTTTCTTTCACCACTAGATGTCATGGTAAGTTCAACCAGCCCTACTCTCTTTCTGTTTAAGTCTACCTAGTCTCCTAAATCACTTTAATCCACACTAGCTGGTTTCTCTTAGATTACTAATGTGCTGATTGAGGGCACTGCCTAATTAAACGGCCAGTTCTTCATCCTCAGTTCCCTTGTGGATGATATATTTAACGCAGTCCTATTATTCCTGAAACCTGAGCTTTAATTGCTAATTTTATTAACAGACCTTGCTCTGACTCTTCTTAAAGATGTCTGGGTGGACTTTGTGTATTGCACCCTGCATACTTGTTTCCCTACTTACACTTGACTCCCTCTCTCTAGCTACATGTGCCCACACCTACATAGCTGAAGGGCCTCTCAGTGACTTCACCTACTCCAACATACTTGTGAATTACTACCTCACACCATTTCCTCCGGTATACGTCAGCTATAAACTAGTAGGGTCCCTCCTAAGATTCATGGTGCACAGAAAGATTACCTCCCACAGGAACCTGTCTTGCTCCTTTGCACTTGCCACATTATGGGTCATCATGCTATCTTTTACATTAGCTGGGGACATTGAATCTAATCCTGGACCGGTGGGGAAAACCAAACCTAAATGATTCCTGCTCAGCAGATCTTCTGCCACATGCCCTGGGCTTGACCTTTGCCCATCTCAATATTAGAAGTCTCCTGGCCAATCTTTGCAGAGTTTGAATCTTGGTTGCAGGTTAATAATCCAGATATACTTGTCCTGTCTGAAACCTGGTTGAGACCAGGTGCCTCTGACCTAAGTTGCACACTGCTTGGCTATAACTTGTACTGGGCTGACAGACCCTCGTCAAAAAGAGGTGGCGGACTTGCAATATACTACAAGTCTCATTTTAATGTTTCTCTTCTGCCTACGCCACCTCTAAAGAATGGTGAGGTAATACACTCTCTCCTGACACTTGGTGGGGCCAAGAAACAACACATCTTCGGGGCATATTTGCCACCTCGTAATAGCAAACTTGGCCTCGAGGAGTTGGTTGAACTACTCCCGGCACTGTCAAACAAAAATGAAGTGCTCTGCCTGGGAGATTTTAACCTGGACTGGTTAGGTCCCAGCTCCTCTCATCTGGCATCCATGATCAGTAAGGCCAACCTTTTTCAACTCATCTCATCGCACACTAGGATCTCGCTGAACGGTACCAGTCGTTCGCTGATTGACTAGATCCTTGCTAATCGGAAGGATTGTTACTCTTCATCTGGGGTTTTATCTGACTCTATCAGTGATCACTGCCCAGTCTACACTGTGCGGAATACATCTACCTCATTGTTTACTCCTAAAGTGCTTATCTTTGCTGACTTTTCCAACCTGGACACATCAGCATTCTTTTATGACCTAAAACTGGTAGACTGGTCACCCCTCTTTACTACCATGGACATCAACAAGGCTACGGATTATTTCAACACAACTCTGCTAGCCTTGCAGAACAAGCACATTCCATCCTTGATGCACAGGGTCAGAGGGAAAGTGACCAAGTGGCTTAAACAGCGGCTCCTGCAACAGCTCAAGAGACGGGACAAACTTTGGTCCAAATGGAAATCCTCCTCTCTTCAAGTAGACTCTGAGGAGTATCGGGTCATGTGCAATACCTGTAAGAAGGAGGCTTGGACTGCTAAGAGTGCTTATTATCAGAAACTCCTTAACTGCTCTGTCTCTAACCCCAAGAATTACTGGACCCAGATCAATTCGATCTTAGGGAACACCAAGCCACAAGCACTGAATGATATGCTTACTAATGATACACTATGCAATAACCCATACACTATTGCCAATGCCTTTGACATCCTCTTTACCACGGTTCCTCAGATCCCCCTTACTGCAGCCTGTGGCCACGAGCCCCATCTACAACTCATCAGGGTGGATCTCCTTCACTGGAATTTTCCCAAGTCATGCATCTGGATGTTCTGAGGTTACTAAGAAACATCCCCTCTCATGGCAGTGCTGGTCTGGATGGCCTGGAACCCAGAATCCTCAAACTCACTGCCCCACTTCTAGCTACCCCAGTCACTCAGCTCTTTAACCTATCCATCAGTACCTCCACAGTGCCTTTAATATAGAAATTGGCTAGGAGTATTCCTGTGTTTAAGAAAGGAGACCCCAAACTCCTATCCAACTATCGTCTGATTGCACTTCTGCTTACCCTTTGTAAGATACTGGAAAAACGTATCCATCGGCAGATAGCTGACCACTTACTTAACTTCAGCCTTCAGTCCCCTGTTCAGCATGGGTACAGGGCAGGTCATAGCGCCACTACGGCTCTCCCCCTAGTCTCCAGTGACGTTAAGTCCTTCATGGACAAAGGTCTACTTACTGGCTCAGTGTTCATTGACCTAACCAAGGCATTTGAACCTTGTTAATCAGTCCTTGCTCTTGGATAAGCTGCATTCTCTTGGAACCACTGATTCGACCTTATCATGGATCTGCAGTTACCTTGACAACCGTTCCCAATCAGTCTCTTCCTGAAAAGCGCATTCAGCTCCTGCCCTTATCACCTGTGGAGTTCTGCAAGGGTCTATTCTTGGGCCCTTGCTCTTCTCCATCTTTGTCAATGACATTCCTACTTCTACACCCCTCTGTCACTCTATCATGTGTGCAGATGACTTGATATTTTATTTGGCCTCCCCATCCATCTCGGAACTTAATGGCTGTCTATCTTCAGCTTTCCAACGACTTCAGTCCTGGTCCTCCTCTAACCTGCTAATTCTCAACCTCTCCAAAACTCAGGCAATGCTCTTTGGGTCCCCTAGAAAAGTCCAGGTTGAGGCCACCAAACTTCAAGCACTGTGTCACGATGGGTCAGCTGTCCTGTCCACGGATGACTTCAAATTTCTAGGGGTTAGGCTGGATCCTTCACTTGACTTCTCTGCTCACATAAATGATGTGTGCAAATCAGTTAACATGAGGATAGGAGCGGCCTACCATGTGTGTCACTCCCTGACTCCTGCAGCTAGGATCTCAGTGGCTAGAGGTGTGCTGCTGCCCAAGTTACTTTATTCTCCCCCTCTCCTCTCCCAGGTGAAGGACAGTATTCTACAGAAGTGGGACACCACTTATAATATTTGTAGATTTGCCTTATCGGCCCCTCGCCTCACGCACCATTGCCTTCTCTACTCGACCCTTCACTGGCTATCCCCTAAGTCATGTCGACATTACTCTCTGGGGTGTTTCATTGACTCCATGACAAGATGCCCTCACCTGAGTTCCCTGGCCAACATGCATAAACCTGTGAGTCTCTCCCGAACTCTCAGGTCATCAGCCACTCCACAGTTTTCAGTGCCTTGTTGCACATCTAAAATGGGTGAACAAGCATTTTCTCATTTTGCCCCTAAATTCTGGAATTCCCTTCCCCCTAGTTTAAAGTGTCACTTATCCCACTCCTCCTTCAAGTCTGCACTTTTCTCTCACCTCTATGCACTTGATACATGTAACTGTATTTATCACACTTGATCTGTCTTGAACTCAGTGTTTGTTTGCTAAATTGATTTAACCTGCCTCTATACATCCCTGTGTGGATTGCCCTTCACACATGAGTTAGACTTGGCTATCCCTGCGTGGACAACTGCTGAGGATTGTTATGACTGTATTTGTGTACTTGCATATGTAATGTCTGTTTACTGTATTCTCCCAGGTCATGTTTGGAAATAGGAAGGACTAATGCCTAATGCTCCTATCCCGGCTACCCGGTTACCAAAAGCAAATAAATAAATACAAAATATGCACTTCCGTTTAAAATGAATGTTGTGTGTATCTCTGATTCAAACACTAGATGGAGCTGCAGTTCAGTATCAGCGCTCCCATTAGTTTTAATAATGACATAAAAATTACTTCTATTTTACTCTAAATTTGATAAATCATACAACTATATAATGAAAAATAACTAAACAATACAGGGACAGATGTCCAGACCTTCAGAAACAGGCAAGGCATCATATCTGTGTTTCAAGGTAACTCTCTTTGTATTAGGGGACCGCCATGTGAAAAGGTTCAGACATAGAAGTAGTCCCCGAAGGTTCAGATGTAGAATTAGGAAACCCAAAGAGAAAGAAAAGCCAAGAGCAAGTGAATAAAGTTTAATTTAAGGAGCAGTACAATCTATTATTCCATTCCATTTCTTTTTCAAAAATGGTTTTAAGTCCCATTTATTATTTAATCCCAAGGGCTTTACACTTTGAAGTCTATAGATCCACTGCCTCTCCCTTTGCAAAAGGATATTTAGTTTATCTCCTCCATTTTTTAGTGGGGGTGTCCACTGCAAACCTACAAACCTCAAATCATCTGGACGGGAGTTGTGTGCCAGGGAAAAATATATACCCACTGGGGTATCCTGTCTGTAGTTTATGATGGAACAGACGTGCTCCTGCATTCTTTGTTTGAGGGACCTTACTGTTTTTCCAATGTAGATTAACTTACAGTTACACCACAGTACATAGACCACATATGGTATGTCACATGTTATCAATTCCCTTATTTCTGCTGTTAGGTTTTCTACTCTGGGATGTGGAACAGTTTTTGTGTTCAAAACAAATTTACCGATACTACATCTACTGCATATGTAAAATCCAAAAGGTCTGTTTGGTAATGAGGTACTTTGTTGTATTTCTGTTTTCTTGATTCTACTGTGTTCTATCGTACGATTTTAACATATCACTGTAATCCCTCTGTCTTGACTTCATTCTTGTGCATTGTATTGTAGTGTACTTTACCTTTTTTGGTTTGTTTTGTATTGATTATGGTATTATTTGTACCTCCTTTCAGTGTACATACCCCCAGGTCATACCTGGAAATGAGCCTAGGCTCAGAGTAACTCTCCTGGTTAACAAATTTTAAATAAATAAATAAAATAAATGTACTAACCTATCTTTAAGGTTATTGGCCCTGTTGTAAGTCAATCTGGGTCCCCCCCCAACAGATGTACCTCGTTTTGAATCACTATTCAGTATTGACCAGTTCCTCTGTATTACAGTCCCAATATGTCCTGCAGTGTGATTATATTCTGTGATAAACATACATGGCTGTGAGTTGGATGTGACAGTATCCATGCGGTAAGGATTGCCTGGGTATTTTTGCCACTCTGTCCCTAGAATTCAAAAGTGTGTTCATGTTGTACCCTCTATCTCTAAATCTTATAATCAGTTCATCCTCTTGTTTATTAAATCCTTTCTCTGTACTACAATTTCTACGTAGTCGTAGAAGTTGACTGTACGGTATGGAATTGTTTAGTACGGGAGGGTGGGCACTAGTGGCTAGTAGTAGGGAACTGGTGGCAGTAGGTTTCCTATAGCATTGGGTTTCAATTTTGTGCTCTATACTGTTGGCAATCAATGTTACATCTAGGAAGTTTAATGGTAGAGGCCTGTGAATCATATGTAAATCTCAGGTTAAGTTCATTTTTATTGACCCACTGTATGAAATTAGGTATTTCATCCCTGTCTCCTTCCCAAACACACATCACATTGTCAATAAAATGATACCAGTGCTTTGTGCTGGAGAAATGGATTTTTTTTTCAAAATTAAAAATGTTATCTTTTTCACAGTAGCCTAAGAATAAATTGGCATAGCTGGATGCCATAGCTGCATCCATTGCTGTACCGCACCTTTGCAAAAAAAACTGTTCCTCGAACTCAAAAGTAGTTATGGGTTAATAAAAACTCAGTTGCTTCCAAAATACATTCCTTAGGCACAGTGTCCCTTGTAGACAGGTTTTCTAACCAATATCTAGTGACTGCAATTCCTTGATGGTGCTGTGTTGATGTGTACAGTGCTTCTAGGTCAATACCTATCCAGGTAAACCTCTCTTCCCATCTTAAATCCTTTATTTTCTTTAACAAATCTGTGCTGTTTCACACCAGTTGGTTAACATGATGACACTATCAGTTACGCAACACATCTTGTGAGGTCTCTCTCATCATGTTAACTATGAGGGTCAAAAAAGGGCCTTGCCTTGTATGTGTTCCCATACCTCTGTTTATATAGTGTGTTACAAACAAAATTAACATGACAGTGAATACGTGTTTTGATTTATCAGACAACGTTTTCTGAAGTGGACCATCACAGACCCCCCCCCAAAAAAAACAAGGCACCTACAATTGCACAGTATCTGTCATCTATCACTTCCTCGTAATTCCACCTCATCATGTAAAAAATATTAGTATATTACTGTGAAAAACATATATATATATATATATATATATACATACATATATATATATATATATATATCAAATTAAAGGTAACAAGGACATCATTTGCTATCTATTTTTGGAACTTAAAATGTGCTTTGTTTTTCTCCTTTCTCCTTCTTTCTTAAATAGCAAGGAAGAACAGTAGAAAATAGCACCACATATTCTATTCAACACTGTGAATAGTGCATTTGAGCAAGAAAAAGTTAGGTTTAGATAAACACAACCCAATATACGAATGATGTCCCCTTGTCATAATCTTATAATACTGTTTAGTGGAATGTTGTTCTGTATGTAAATCTATGTTGGCAACAGATTTGTTGTACCCCAGCAATGGCATCAATATGTTGCTTTCTAACAGTATTGATCTCAAAGTGCAGCAAAATAACTTGCATTCATATTGCGTATCTTTCATATACTCTGTTGATGTGAAGTACTTGTTTCTGTTGTATATCTGAGCGTACAGATACTGATATAGTGTATACCCACACATACAATAACTAATTTCTCCCTGTCCCCAACTGGCAAGCACCCCCCCCTCCACTCTCCAAAATAGCTACACTAAATTTATGAGAACTGGAGTGTCTACAAATTACAACACCATGTATGTTACGATACTCTGAGAAGGGTGTCTCTTCATCTTCACTTATGAAGGGACAGTAATGAACATCTCAGTCTTTCATGTCCAGGTTACTGGTTCCCATAAACACACCTCTTGATTATGACATGTGCTTGTTATGTATACCAGTTATATTCATTTATTAGATAGCTGTTTATCTCTCAACAGATGCAAAAACTGCTGCCTCCTCCCCCCACACACAATCTATGTGTGCTGGAAAGGGGGAGGGGCACTACGGCAATGTTCCTACCAGTTGCATAACTAGTACAGGCTGTCCCTATCTGTTCTTGCAAACTTGTTAATGTATTGATAAGGAGTACTCTGCCTTTAAAATGCAATATGTGCAGTAGAAAATGTTACTTTATAATATAATCATTGCCTTTTTCCCTTGCAGGGTGTTACTAGTATTTTCCAAACCGAATGTCTGAGTACTGTTGCTGGGGGGGGGGAGGGGGCACTGGGTACATCACCTGTTTAGTGCAGGTACACTGGTGAAACTTTAAAAATGAAAAGTATTGACCATGCCTTAAGATGGGTATTAAAGAACTAGGAACTGTAACATGCTATTGATCTGTGTTTATGTTGAGGGGTGGAGTTACTGTCCTTCAACATAATGGTTAAGTAACCCCCTTTACTGTGATATGAATGTCTATTATATATTAAAGTAAATACCCATGTATGAATTGTTCTGCAATGTGTGGTGGAACATTGTTATGGGCCAAAATCCATCTTTTCCCAAGGTTGTTATACGATCGATGTGATGTAACTTTGTTGTTAACCCATCGATAGTACGTCACATCGATGGTAAAACAACGTGGGCCGTTCTGTGCATGCATGCTTCACAATGTGATGGCCGACTGCGGTGCTAAGAGCTTAACGGTGCTGTCAGCAAAAAATTAAAAGTAAGGCACCAGCTTCTTTGTTTTTTCCCTCTCTGTGTGACCATACACTATAAGAGATACTGTATGGTCATATTAACCAGTTTGTATAATTTGCCTCTTCGAGGTTACAACATAAACCCCTTGAGCTTCACTCTCGAGGTTTACATGGTTGCCATACCAACCTCTGGCCAGTCAACAAACCGGTTACTGATGTATGTCCATACATTATCCTCTACGTTGTAATTTTTTGAGATAGAGTACTTAAAAATAGGGTGCTGTATGTTCGCTGCTCATGATAATGGTCTGTTAAACACTCTTTAACAGTTTCCAGTGGAAACTATTACCTACTGTTATATTCTTAACCCATAGGTTACCAGATGTATGAGCTGTCGGTTTCACATCCCAGTGCCACCAGGAACATTTGCCAAATCATGAACCTATTGTAAGTAATCTTTATATTACTGTATTACTCTTATGAGTGCACAAATGTAATATGCCTTAAAAATAGATGTATTTAACAAAATACCTCTAAGCACTGTTATTAAGCAATAAGCATGATCAAAGGTTATGTTAATGGACTGTTACTCATCCTTTAAAGGTGCAGTGTTGCATAAGGCATGGCCAAGTGCCACATACCCCTGGAAGGTGATTAAGTGACCATTAACATAATCCCTGGGAGTGCTTTATTGCTATTATACTAAGAAATGATTGTAAACAGTGTTAAACCTTGTTCAGCATATGATTATGCTCTACATGTATATTACTAAATGATTAACATAAGGCTAATACAATGTTTACAGCCAATCAGAAAGCTGTATTTCTCAGACCCTTTTTGTAAGTATATGTATTTACTGATTTGTTTACCATAATGGTTGCATTATTATTTTTGACAATTCCGTACCATAGTGTTGTGATATTAACATACATGTCCTAAACCACTCCTGACAATAATATATCTGATGCTTATAAGTCTAGTTAAAAGTAAATACATTGTATGATGATGTAATTACATTATTGATGTTATGCAGAGCAGTTAATCTATTATGATGCTAAATCTTCATTAAAAAACAACAACAACAAAAAAATGCCAAGGAAGCACTATGATTGACATGCACATATACTATTAATATATAGATTTTTCAGTTACATCATAAAAATATATAATCCTGATATATTTACCATAATAGTTTTTCTTCTTCTTTTTATTATCCTTTTAGTGTTTCATGATCCTTTGTTTATGGACATCTTCGTAAACAATATCCATCATGAGTATATTTACTGATATTATTTATATTAATACAGTATCGATATTCAACAATAGTACAACATGGATCACTATGTACTTAAACATAAATAATGACAGACACAGTGTTACTGATGTTAACTGAGTAAATATTATATAGTCTGATATTGCTGACAGACTTTATGTTACTCCATTATTCTATGAAAAAAAAACAGAGTCTAAAATAACCTTGTTTGACGGCATTTGTTTTGTTATTTTTGTAATGTTATGAACTACGTACATTAATCGAAAAGTAGAACAACATGAAATGTATTGTGATGCCTTCAATGACTCAGATGCACATGGATTTGGTACTATTCAGTGACTGAAAGTCAAAGTTTTAAAGCTGAGTCACTGGTATCACATTTTAGAATGAAAGTCACACTATTTTCAAAACAACTGAGTAATAGCAATGATTTATCAAAACAACATATGTTATCTTCATAATGTCATGCACACTGTGGTCAGAGAGAGAGAGAGAGCATAAAATAGTGGTACTATCTCTGGTGTTTAAATATGTTAATAATATGTAACATTGTGCAAAGTGCCATACATCGTTAAGATTCAGATACCGTAATACAGTTAGCTAGTATAACATTTTAAATTGCTTCTTTGTTTGTAATGCTGATAAAGAAAAAAAAACTTAAATTGTGTATTGCAGTTGTTTTCCTTTTCCTTATTCCCATAGGCCTCAACCCAACTCAAGAACCACCCAGAGTTGAACAAGACAGAAGGAACTAGGAAATGCTCAAGGAGGTAAGGGCAACTTCCCAGCTCCTTTGTCATGTTTGATATGACATGCGCACCAATAGAGAGAGGATATCCAAGCCAACTTAGGCAATCTAGCAAGCAATCTAGATTCCATGAATGAGAACATCATTCAGCTGGGACAAAAAATTTATTATATGAGTCAAAATATTACATCCCAGCTAGAATCACTAAACCAGAATTTAGGTTGTTTGCTGGATGTCTTCTGGTCTACTTCATCTGGGGATTCTGAGGAATGGCAGGATGTTACAGCACTGGATAATCCACAACCATGCAGTGGAAGCCAGTATGCTACCCCTCAAGCAACATCTTCTGACCCACCACAAACCTCCTCACCTCCCAGTAAAACTCAATACATGTCTGCCTACCCAAACCCCCTCACCTCCCAGCACACATCAGTCTACCCAAACCCCCTTACTACCCAGTACTCCTCAGCCCCCCCAAGTAAATTCTCCTCTTCCTTGTCTGCCACCTTTTTCACCTGATTCTCCTCCTCATTCACCTACACCTCCTTCTCCTCCTTCACTGGAACCACAGTAGGTGTGTGTTACATCTCTGCAGCAATGGTCTGGTTGGATCAGAGTCCATGAAACTAGTCTGGTCAGTCCCCTAACTGCAGAGTACCTGCTCACTATCTCAGTCTAGCACACTGTTTCAAGTTATGTAACACTGGGTCTCCACATCTTGCATTATTGCATTTGTGTTGTTGAAGAAAATCTCACATATTTCATTTCAGTTTAACCATCTATTTTGTTTTGTGCATTTTAACATGCATATAATGTACATAATATAGTAGGGATAGCTAGCTAGATAGATAGATAGATAGATAGGACTTTTTGTGTGAGTAATTTTTCTTTCTAATTTGCTTTTGTTTTGTTTGGTATATGAAAAAATATACAGTAACAATGTTTTATTTTGTATATGTAGAGAATATATTTTTTTTACATTTAGTTTCATTATCTATTTTGTATATAATACAATTGTTTTTATCTGTTACCAAATGTATAGCAGTGTGTTTCAGAAAAATATGGTTACACTTCAATGTTAATTTTTTTATATGAAGAAATACAGTTTGTTTTTGGTATTAAATTTCGTAAATGCAATTATTTTACATTTCTTTCCTTCTTTATTCCAATCTTTGTAATGTAAGTATTTAAAAAAAAGCAAACTTTTTATCTGGTTATTTCTAAATTGTTGTCTGAATCTTTATTAATGAGAGCTACACTTTCAATACTTGTGTTACTACTACCAGTGGGACATATGATATCACTTTACTGCTTTCAGAAACAGTGCCGATGCCTAAGAAGTTCTATAAGATTATACCAAACAAAAAAGTAAGGAAATTCATAGCAAAAAAATACATTAATGTTGACATTAGTGTTGATGAATGCAAGGCTGATGAATGAAGGAAATGGGAAACACTAGGGGCTGCAGTCGCAGGACTTTGCCTAATTCAGTCGTGTGCTGTTTCTTGTGACTCTCAACCCTAATGCCTCCCCCCCATGCCTCTAGCCTCATGATCCAGGTACATCCTACTGGCCCGGGGCATGCCACACGGACACTTACCTTGCTACAGGGCCCATAATTTGTAGATGTGTTGCATGGCTGTGTCTTCTCTATGTCTATGTCAATACAAAATGTTTATTACAGTGTAATACATGAATAATATATTATAAACGACATGTCATTTGTTGATTTAATCATTCAGGACTTTTATAATGTCATAAATGTACTACATGCAGAATATTTTCATGAAGTGTACTAATATAGAAGTTAGTCTCTGTGTATACAGGACTGAATAATGTGTTATACTTAGGAATAGGTAATTGTTATAATGCCACGTCAACTGCTCTGTTGATGTCCTAGAAAACAGTTACTGGTGTGCCATATGTGCACAGATTACTGTGTCCTGTGAAAAGGTAAGACTCTCTATCTGTTCAGATCTTTATCTCGATTGTTTCTTTCAGTTCAACACCTTTGTGGACCTGCATCCTGAGATAGTATTTCGTAGGCACATGTTCAACTTAGCTCTGTGATTCCACAGTGACACAAAACTGTACTTTTGGAGTAAAGGAATACAGCCGCTGTTCATGTACATCCAAGCACACTGTTTTTCTGTCCTGCCCTTGTAGGCCATCTACAGATCTGTACATTGACAAAAATGCAGCATTGTGAGTGCTGTGAATACTATAAGGTACATTTACGGTTCTTCTGAGCTTCCATGTGACAGAAGAAGCAGATGCACATGGCAAAGAGTCCATCTGTCAGTCAATGCATAGAGCCCTCTGCCACCCACTGGTGCAAATGTGCAGGGTCCTAAGACAAGAGAAGAGCTGTCTTCACTGTATGGTAAATGGGCCCATGCGGCAACCCTGCTGCTTACATTTCCTGACAGGGTGGTGTCGCATAACAGCGCCATCCCCCACACTCACCCCATCTAGCTGGGTCACTGAATTTGCTCCCGAATTCAGCTCACTGGGATGGGATACCAAAGCATACCCACTGGTGTCAAGATTGGCACTATATACAGTTTCTTAATAATTTTCTTAATAATTATATATTTTTTTTATTTTTACCCCAAATGTTCAAGACAGTTATTTTATGACTCACCTTATAAATATGGCATGTGACATTTATAGTCTATTGGCCAAAACATAATTTTGCACCAGAAGTGCAAAAACATAGAAACATAGAAATTGCCAGCAGATAAAGACCGTCTGGCCCATCTAGTTTGCCCATATGTCTTTGTACTGGATTAGTGCTTCCGACCCACCCACTGCTGTACCTCTAGGGTTCCCCAATGCTTGTGCCAAGCATGCTTGAATCCATCCACCGTGCTCACTCCCACCACCATCTGAGACAGACCATTCCATGCAACCAGCACCCCCCTCTCGGTGAAGAAGAACTTCCTCACATTCAGTCTTAACCTCCCCTTTCCAATTTCATGTCATGCCCTCTCATTCTTGTGCTCCTCCAGTACTGGAAAATGTTTCCCCCCTGCACCTTGTTTATACCCTTGAGGTACTTGAATGTTTCGATAATGTCTTCTTTTTCCCTCCTCTCTTCCAGCAAGTACATATTGAGGTCCCTTAATCTCTCCTCATAAGTGTTGTGTTGCAAGCCCTGTACCATCTTAGTCACCCTTCTCTGAACTGTCTCCAGCCTGTTAATGTCCTTATGAAGGTGTGGCCTCCAGAACTGCACACAGTACTCCATGTGAGATCTGACTATGGTTTTATATAATGGCATCACTATCTTCCTCCTTCTGCTGGTGATACCCCTGCCTATGCACCCCAGCATGCCACTGGACCTCCCAGCTGCCTTAGCACTCTGCTTTGACATTTTCAGGTCACCTGAAATAATAACCCCCAGGTCCCTTTCCTCCTTTGTGACTGTCAGCAACTCCCCACTTCCTGTAGCTTTCCCCATGTGTCCCAGGTGCATAATTTTGCACTGTTTTAAATTCAACTTCAGTTGCCAGCTCTCAGACCATTTTTTAAGCTTCCCCAGGTCCCTCCTCTTTTTCTCCACCCCCTCTGTGATATCCACTCTGTTACAGATCTTGGTGTCATCTGTAAACAGGAAGACCTTTCCCTCCAGCCCTTCTGCAATGTTGCTAATGAATACATTGAACAGGATTGGCCCCAGAACAGATCCCTGAGACACCCCACTGGTCACCCCCTCTCCCCAGACTGCACCCCATTTACCACCAGCCTTTGCCTCCTGTCTGTTAACCAGTTTCTAACCCAGTTTGCCACCCTGTCCCCTATGCCCACCCTACCCAACATGTCTTGTCCAGGATTTAAAAGGTAACACCTGTCAGGTTTATGAAGTGGTGTGGAAAAATGGCTATGTTGAAAGTTTGGAGTCAAAGTACTGAAGATTAGCGAAGTTATGCGTAAAGGTTGAAATATTGCAAAATTCACTCTTAACTTGGTAATTTTGCCATATTTGTAGGGCAAATTTTCAGCACAGCCTTCTGGTGGTGCGAAAAAATAGCTATATTGACAATTTGGGGTCAAAATATTGAAAATTACCAAAGTTAGGAGCAAGCATAGAAAAATTTTAATGTATGCTCATAACGCTGTTGTTTCTTAATATTTTGTCCCCAGATTTTCAACATAGCCTTCTTATGACCTCACCTCATAAAAAAGGGCAGTTAAAATTCTCAAATCCCACCCAAAAGATGATTTTGCAAAACGAACCACAAAATTGTCTTTAGGGCCAAATAGGCATAATTCCACCACCCTTTGCCATGAGTGGAGATTTTTTTAATACTGTATTTACAGATGTATTACTTTTTCTATAGGAACTGCACCTCAACCCCCAAAAAAAATCTTTCATCACTCTGCACATCAGCACAGCATATACTCAACAGTCACAATTGTTCATGATGATATATGCAGAGAGGGAACCACAATGAGTCAACCAAAAAACAATTGTCACCTAGAATAACAACTGATGATTTTTTTTTCTCTGCAGCTGTTTGACATCCATCATATTCACACCACATTGTTTTGGCTGACCCTGTTACCAGCGAAGTGTACAGTGTCAAATATTCACTAACATCCATTCATCACTCACTCACTAGAAATGAGCATTTTCAGTGTTATTGGGGGAAATGAAAAAACAGTTTACCTATGCTGACTCGACAACACTATTGTCAAGTTTTGGCATAGTGAGATACCCGATGTTGACTGGTGAAATTTCGCCTGTCAGACATCGGTGTGTTCATATTAATCAGACAGTTATGCATGCAGTTCAGAGTCCCTACACAGTCACACACTCTGGGTACCTAGGTAGGAAAACGGTGGGCTAGCCAGGAATGTTACAGCTGGTTGGGGCCCTGTGATGGAAGAAAGCAACATGCACAACACACACTATTTGTAATCCGGAGCCGGAGGGCTCAGTTCATGAAAGAAAAGGCAACAAGACAATCAGATGTCAACACTTCTAGATTTAGCTGTTGTTGCAGGGAGCTACCCTGATGTTTACTCATGATACCCAATACTGGACACAGGCAGGATGAAATTGAGACTGCAGGCTGTTGAGCTGGAGTGCCCAGAGAAGCAGGGCACACACAAATCACTATGGCATCATTCCTGTTGAAGGCATTGAGCAGAGGACTGATCCCCAGGCCAGTCTGTCATTGATGACTTTCTCTGCATAGCAGGTATTCTGGCTGGGTCAATGTAGCAGGGCCCAGGCAAATGGAAATGGAAACGTATTCAGTCTGTGGAGCTGGATACAGCCTCCAGCAAGCAAAACACAGTTCAGACACACAGTGGGGAACCAAATCATGACCCACTACAAGCACACAGCACATTCACATGGAAGTAACTTCCACTGTACCAGGCAAATGGCTCTCCGGTCACAATTACAGAGTCTCCGCACAATCCGGGAGTTCAGAAGTAGCTGGAAGTCCTGACAGGCTGATTGCATTCAGCAAATCTTCAGTCTTCTTCAGGTTAAAGCCGGGTCACAATTCAGTGGCTTAATTCACTCTCCAAATTTGGATTCAGTTGGAAAAAAGCACAAGTTCTCTCTCAGCGACAGCAGGCAGGCATGCTGGCCAAGCTCAGGCCTTTCCACAGTTCTCCTGTGTAAATCCACTATGGATTGCTGCTTGAACTATCTTGAGCTGTTATTTCCTCACTTCCCAACTCAGATCTAACTGAAACTGCAAGCAGTGTGGGACTTTTCTCCAAGATCCAAAAGGTTTGGTTGGCTGATCTGTCTGTCAGTCTCAACAAGGGCTCCCCTTCCAGGTTATTTTAGGCACCAAAAGCCCAAAACTACAATTCCCACAAGTTTTGGCCCCTCCAAGCCCCTGTAGGTAGGCTCCATTTTAGACTCCCAAATGCACTGATTGGCCAATTGTGACAGTCCTGGGCCAAGATGATGGCAACAAACAGAACTGTCCATGCTGCAAAGAAGGCAGGTTAGAACAAACTGCAATATTATTACTACTCTAACAAATGATCAGAAAACAAGTACATCTTCTAACAGAGCTCCCTCTCAGATTAATTATGACTGCAATCCAGACAGCTCTTAAAGAGACAGTACACAGAGGCTATACAGGCACTCTCTGGCAATACATTTAAACTGCTAAAACACAGGACACCAGCTTGGCAGTGAGCATTTAGGCAAGCTGAAGGAAGACTTTTGGGAACCCCCATTTGTAGGGGGGTTATATACTGAATACAGTACCATGCTCATTGAGAGCTCCGTCAGCAGCTGGCAGCTGTGGTGAGCAGTTGGCTGTGTCAGTTGCTGGCTTGGTTTGAGGAGGGTGGATGGAGGGGAGCAGGGTGGTGGGATGCTACAAGCTGGGGTGGGGTTCCACTAGACCACCAATGATGTTGTGTTACTTCATAATGGGTGATTGGTGCTTGGGGGGGTGCTTTAGATCACCAGGGAATTAGGACTGTATATTTATATAGGGGACATAGGGGATCAGGGAAGGGGGTCCACTAGACCACCTAGGGATTTTTTTAATAACATATTTTCAGGGACATCGGGAATGGGGATCCACTAGACCATCAAGGGATTTTTTTTAATTACTTATTTTCAGGGACATCAGGGAAGGGGGTCTACTAGACCACCAGGGGATTCTTTAATAACTTATTTTTAGGGACATCGGGATCAGGTCGATAGATCACCAGGGCTATTTAATTTATGATAATAGGGGTCAGATATTCCTGTAAAGTGCTACACTCTTCCAGAGGGATATGCCTCTGTACCTTAGACCAGCCCTGGCTGGTCTAGTGGTACTTAAAAAGTCTCCCTCTGGGAGAGCTTTGTGAATCCCACTTTCATGGATATGGCAGCCTGCATCTGCCACAAGTCCCTTAGCACCATGTCACAGCACATTTTGTGGCACAAGGCAGGCACAAGTCCCCTTTGGTGCATGCAGCCTGCATTTACTGCAGGCTGCTTTTGTGAATAGCTTAGGGTGCATTTTTTGACACAAGGGGGCCAGTTGCTTAATTTATGTTTGACACAGGCACCTTGCATCAGTCTAAGGGCTGTGACAATTGGGCCCATTATCTCTCTGTATACACACACATACACACACACATGTGCAGTAGCACCTGTATAGTTAGGGTAGAGCAAACTGTTTAATGTTAACCCTGAATTTTGCACCTTAATAATTTTGGTGTCATTTGACAAGATTGCATGTATTTTTGTATTTGTAGTCTGGGTAGCACGTTCTTAAGACTTGGAAAGTTTTATGGTGGCTGCTTATCAGAATGACAAGATCCAGACATTTTAAAAGCCTTTAAAAATACACTTATGTGCTGTTTTTTCTGCTCTCCTGTAAAGCAGGAACAGTTTGTAATTTTGCTGGCTTTTGAAGATTTTGTGAAAAAATACTAGATCAGTTCTCAAGTTATAAGGTTTTAAAATTTTGGTTATGAGCAGGGTTGAGTAAGCACTTTAATGTTAAACCCTGATTTTTGCACTTTAATAACTTTGGCGCTGTTTGACAAAATGGCATGAACTTTTGCATGTATGGGTAGGGAGCCATTTTTATAGGATTTTGCAAGTTTTTTTGATGGCCACTTGTCTAGATTCTGAGCTCCAAGGAGTGTAAAAACATTAAAAATGCACTTTTTGGGATTGTATTCTAAAAGTCTTAGGGTGAAAGTGGCATGGCCCATGGAGGTGCCTTTTGAAGATTTTGTGAAAATGTTAATCATTTCCCATTTTATAAATTTTAAACATTTTGCTTCTGAGCATGCTCAGTAGGGTTTTCAGGATAGCTATTTATTATTAAACAGTGTGGTACTGCTTGTATAGTTAGGGTTCGGCAGGCTGTTTAATGTTAAATAGCAACTGATATATTTTGGGCAGGCAACTCATACTAAGAACTGCCTGCTAATTAAGCCTAGTTTTGTTTTTTAGGTTAAGTAATAAAAGTGCTGCTTACAGCTATATGCCTGGCTCGTAACTTCTGAGTATGAGCTGAGTGGCCTCCAAGCGCTGCAGCCCAGCCCCTAAAAATAGCACTTTGATGATGTGAAGTAGGGGATGGGGCTGTGGCTGCTTGGCTCATGCTCAGAAGTTATGAGCTTAATTAGCTCCTTAGTATGAGTTGTCTGCCCAAGACCTCAAATCATGTCAGTTACTCTTTAACCCTGAATTTCCGCACCTTAATAACCTTGACCCAGTTCAACCTGGTCCGGGTAGCAAATTCTTAAGACTTGAGAGGTTTCATGATGGTTGCTTATCTAGATTCTGAGATTCTGAAATTTAAAAAGGTTTTAAAAATGCACTTTTTTTGCCATTTGTTTGCTCACTTGTGGAGCGAAAATGGTTTGGAATTTTGTTCTGAAACTTGCAAGGTGGAAAGAGTTAAACCCAACAATGTACATCTCAAACGTTTGGTAAAAAAAAAGTCAATCAGTTCTCGAGTTGTAAGGCTTTAAAATTTGACTTCTGAGTATGCTCAATAGGGTTTTCAGGACAGATGTCTTTGTGAACAAAGAATTTATATTTGATGAGCTAATTTTATTTTCATGGGAAAATATTTTTTATGTTTGCAAGAAAAATGTTATGGTCAGCAGTGCTGCCATCTTGTTTTTTTTATTTTGGTAAAAAAATATTTCTAGAAACACATAAAAATTATGCATTTTCAAAAAAACAAAGATATGAACCAAGGTAAACAAGACCTGTTTAGCAATATTGTGGGGTTTGTTTGATGAAGACATGCCCAGAAATATGTTTTCTAGGCACCACAGAAACCTTAGGGTGCCAGTTTAGTGAAGGTTGGTATTTCATTGTTGTGAGCAGATAATTTTTTGTTCATGTGCAAGTGCAAACAATGATTTCTTTGTTCACACATAAAAATTCATTTTTAGTGCCAGATAACATTTTTGTGCTCTAAGAAAGAATTCTTTGGTTGCCACTAACTGCAATCAAAGAATACAAGTGCATGCCATAAAATTTCTACTTTGTACCAAAAGCAACTTTAATTCATAACTCAGCAGTATTTAACATCTATTTTCACCCAATTTTTAACAATCTTAGTTTTTAAGGACCTTAGAGAAACACAGTGGGTGAGAAGTGTCACCTCCACCTCTAAATGTGTTTTCATGTTGTAACACCAAAAGCCATTTAAAAGGTAGAACTGTAAGTTCACAATTTTTGTGGATGTCACAGAGGCTTAAAATATAAGTTCTGAGAATCTGGGACAAACATATTGAAAAATGGGACACATGTAATGCTGGACTTCAGGTTTTTTGCAGGATCCAAACTACCCCACCTATATTCTGAAGATGCATGTAATGCTGTGGTAGAGGATTTACATGGGGATCAAAGTGTACTATGCAAATTGTGTATGCATGGAATGGCCCATACATACATTAAGCTAATGCATGTAAGGGTGGTGTATGGTATTTGCATAGGGTCTGTAGAAGTAGTGTTGCACTTTGTGTCTTGTAGATTTGTATCTGCAGTTGGCAGTGGGTGTGTATATCTTCCACTATGCATGGGTATCTGTGGCTGCAGAAGTGTTGGCCACACAGGGGCCTGTGTTTCAGCAGACAGAAGTAGTGTTGTGATTTGAGTATCATGGATTTCTATCTGCAGCTAGAAGTGGGTGTGTATGTCTTGCAATTTGCATGTGTATTCATGGCTGTGGTTGATTGTCTGGTCTTGTCCTTTGGCCTCTGGGGGTGTGTGGTGAGATAAGGTTGGAAACCCAAATGACACATTTCCCTCCTATTTTGGCAATAAGTTGAACCCTAACTGGTGCATTAACACAGTTTGTTGCAATGAATTATAGTGGTGCAGTAGTGCCACTGTAGTTAGGGCTGAGTAGGCTGTTTAATGTTGAATCCCTAACTTTGAACTTTAATAACTTCACCCTCATTTAACTGATTTGCACAAAATTTTGCATGTAGTCTGTGGGGCAAGGTCTCTTGATGTGCCAAGTTCTGTTCCAGTTGCATGTGCAGATTTTAAGATCTGGATAGTGAAAAAGTGAAAGAAATATATATTTTTAAAGCCTAGCACCCAGATGGTTTGTATTTTTGGACTAAAATTTTCTGTGTACAAAGGGCTTGCCCCAGAATGGTGCCATTCATTGGTTTGGTAAAAAGTATTAATCTGTTCTAGAGATACAGGATTTGAAATTTTGGTTCTGAGCATGCTCAGTATGGTCGTTTGGATAGCTGCTTCATACAAAAGAAGGAGTTGGCCACACGAAAGACAATTTCTCTTTTGTGAGGGAGTAATCCTTTTTTGAGAGACAAAATTCTTTTATATGGCAGCCATCTTGTTTCTGTTTTTTCCAAAAAGAAAATAATTTCAAAATCCATAAAAAATGATATCCTGCAGAAACACCAACACATGCATCTTGTGAAACAGGACCCCATCAGCTGGATTCTGGAATTCATTTTGGAAAAAAGGACCAACAGATATGTTTTTAAAACATTTAAAAAATCTTCTTTTGTGAGATAATTTTCTTCTTTTGTATGGCTCACAAAAGAGGAACAGGGCCATATGAAAGATTAGCTTCATACGAAAGAAGAAGTTGGACTTAGTTTTCTTTCACATTCTTCTTTCGTATGAACCAATCCTCTTTTGTGAGATCATGAAATCTCATGAAAGAAGATTGATTCATATGAAAGAAATGGACTTAGTTTTTTTTCACATTTGAACTTTAACAAGCTATAAGCCTGTCAATATTTGGAGTTAAGGCACACTCTACATATCAAAAGAAAGGTCTCAATCAGTACTACAAGACTAACACATAATACCCTGCAAAAAAAATCAAGGGTCATAAAAACATAACAAGTGAAAAATAATATTCCGTAGGGATAACATTGCAACTTTAAAAGTCATAACTCCATCAATATTTGGAGTTAAGGGACAATCTGAATATCAAAACAGGTCTCGATGAGTACAAAACTGATACATAATACCCACCAAAAATGTCAGGGCCATATTAAAAATAAAAATGTAAAAACTAAAATTCCCATAGTATAACACTGGAACTTTATCAAGCCATAACTCCATTAATATTTGGAGTTAGGGACAATCTAGATATACTATTACAGTAACACACAACACCCCTCCCAATTCATGGGGTATGCACAGCACCTCAAAATTACCTCCCAACTTCACCATTGTGTGAATTCCACAATTATAGTCCAATCATCATATAAAATGCACCAAGGGTGTATCTCATCTTGGACTACAGCCATAACACATTTGAGACCAAACCAACAAATATTTACTGAGTTTTGGCAAAAAAAACCCCACATTTTCCACCATGTACAATCAAGCACTGGAAGTTAAGAGGCACACTTAATATATATTTTTTTATGGAAGCAAAATCCAGAAAAAACAATTATAATGAAGCAGATAAATTGTTTTCCTGGAGGACTTCTGTACCCAGATGAATATTTGCATCTATGGAGGCACAAAAATGCAGGGCCCTCTAGGCCCTGTGCTTTTGCAATCAGATGGACCTTCCTGAATGAGGATACAATTCTACTATCTCAATAAGTAAGGACATTCTTTGCAAAAAGCTGCACTAATGCACCAGGTAGGGTTCAGAATAAAGTGACAAAAGTAGGAAAATTTGGAGTGAGGGTTTCCAAACCCAACTCCCAACCCCCACCTCCCTAGCAGCAAAAAGAAAAAAAAAACATTATGGTTTTCACTGTCCTGACTCTTGGCAAATTAGAGGTGGGGTCTTTCTTGGGGTTATCAACCCTAACATGTACCTCATTCTGATATAGTCTTCAAATGTACAGAACTGTGCCTCTCCACATGTTGCTAACAACCTGTAGGTCCTATCTGAAGAAAACTGATCACATCTCACCTTATTTGCTCATGGAATGTGGTGAGCTTCAGGGTTTTGAACCCCAAGGAAGAACTAACCTCTGATTTGCCAAGAGTAAGGACAGCAAAAGTCATAATGATTTTTCCCTTTTGCTGCTGGGAAGGGGCAGTTAGAGTTCGAAACCCTAATGCCACATTTCCCTGCTTTTGTCACTTTAATCTGAACCCTAACTGGTGCTGCAATAACACAGTATTTTGCAATTGCATGGCGGTTGCGCAACTATAGTTAGGGTTCAGCAATCACTTACATACTAAAATCAAAAATTTGGGCAACTGCAAATTCATAATTTTTGTGGAAGTCACAGAGGCTTAAAATATAAGTTCTGAGAATCTGGGACAAACATATTGAAAAATGGGATGCATGTAATGCTGGACTTCAGGTTTTTTTTTGCAGAGCTCAAAGGATCCCACCTATATTCTGAAGATGCATGTAATGCTGTGGTAGAGGATTTACATGGGGATCAAAGTGTACTATGCAAATTGTGTATGCATGGACTGGCCCATACAGACATTAAGCTAATGCATGTAAGGCTGTTGTATGGTATTTGCATGGGGTCTAAAGAGCCTTACCCAAATCGCACACCCACATTACACACAAGCAGGGCTACTCTTCTGCACCCACAAATGGGTTGTACTTTGGGTAAGGTGAATTTCTATCTGCAGTCATAAGTGACTGTGTATGTTTTGCAGTGCTGATATGTATCTGCAGTCAGAAGTAGTGTTGTCATTTCACTTTATTAACTTTCTCAAAAAGAAAGGAACTTCACTGCAAAAAAACTGTTAATGCACCAGTCGGGGTTCAATTAATGCCACATAAGTAGGGAAATGTGGCATTAGGGTTTCCAGTGCTCACTCCCCCTTCCAAAATTATCAAAATGACAAGACTACACAAACAACAACTGACAGCCATAATTGGTTAAGACAAACAGCATATGACTGCTTCCAAATGACACAAATACAGTAGCACTAATGTACCTTTGAAAATATGCATACAGCATGCTGCACATTAAAGAAAAACATACCCCATCAGTGTTGTCTGAAATTAAATAGTATGACTGCAGAAGTGGATGTGTATGTTTTGCAGTGTGCATGTGTATGTGTATCTGTGGCTGCAGAAGTAGTGTTGCACTTTGTGTCTTGTAGATTTGTATCTGCAGTTGGCAGTGGGTGTGTATATCTTCCACTATGCATGGGTATCTGTGGCTGCAGAAGTGTTGGCCACACAGGGGCCTGTGTTTCAGCAGACAGAAGTAGTGTTGTGATTTGAGTATCATGGATTTCTATCTGCAGCTAGAAGTGGGTGTGTATGTCTTGCAATATGCATGTGTATTCGTGGCTGTAGAAGTGCTAGACCCTGATGATGGATATTTATTGTATCCTCTGGAAACAGTTGAATGTTATGTGTGTTACTCAATGATGGCTGTCTTTGGTTGATTGTGTGGTCTTGTCCTTTTGCCTCTGGGGGTGTGTGATGAGGTAAGGTTGGAAACCCAAATGACACATTTCTCTCCTTTTTTGGCAATAAGTTGAACCCTAACTGGTGCATTAACACAGTTTGTTGCAATGAATTATAGTGGTGCAGTAGTGCCACTGTAGTTACGGCTGAGTAGGCTGTTTAATGTTGAATCCCTAACTTTGAACTTTAATAACTTCACCCTCATTTAACTGATTTGCACAAAATTGTGCATATACAGTCTGTGGGGCAAGGTCTCTTGATGTGCCAAGTTCTGTTTCAGTTGCATGTGCAGATTTTAAGATCTGGATAGTGAAAAAGTGAAAAAAATACATATTTTTAAAGCCTAGCACCCAGATGGTTTGTATTTTTGGACTAAAATTTTCTGTGTACAAAGGGCTTGCCCCAGAATGGTGCCATTCATTGGTTTGGTAAAAAGTATTAATCTGTTCTAGAGATACAGGATTTGAAATTTTGGTTCTGAGCATGCTCAGTATGGTCGTTTGGATAGCTGCTTCAGGGTTTTATTTAACTCTAAAAATTGATTAGCGTTTTGCTCATAAAAGTTCTAAAACATTGTGAAAATGCATAGCACTTGCCTCACTGTGTTTAACAAACATAACACTTCTAGAAAACCTATATAAATACTTTCTGTACAGTTGGTATTGTCCCAAGAAAAAAACTGCTAATCAATTATTTAAAACCCTGTGCTTCATACAAAAGAAGGAGTTGGCCACACAAAATAAAATTTCTCTTTTGTGAGGGAGTAATCCTTTTTTGAGAGACAAAATTCTTTTATATGGCAGCCATCTTGTTTCTGTTTTTTTCCAAAAAGAAAATAATTTCAAAATCCATAAAAATGATATCCTGCAGAGATACCAACACATGCATCTTGCTAAACAGGACCCCATCAGCTGGATTCTGGAATTCATTTTGGGAAAAAGGATCCACAAATATGTTTTTAAAACATTTACAAAATCTTCTTTTGTGAGGTAATTTTCTTCTTTTGTATGGCTCACAAAAGAGGAACAGGGCCATATGAAAGATTAGCTTCATACGAAAGAAGAAGTTGGACTTAGTTTTTTCACATTCTTCTTTCATATGAACCAATCCTCTTTTGTGAGATCATGAAATCTCATGAAAGAAGATTGATTCATATGAAAGAAATGGACTTAGTTTTTTTTCACATTTGAACTTTACCAGCTATAAGCCTGTCAATATTTGGAGTTAAGGCACACTTTACATATCAAAAGAAAGGTCTCAATCAGTACTACAAGACTAACACATAATACCCTGCAAAAAAAAATCAAGGGTCATAAAAAAACATAACAAGTGAAAAATAATATTCCCGTAGGATAACATTGCAACTTTAAAAAGTCTTAACTCCATCAATATTTGGAGTTAAGGGACAATCTGAATATCAGAAACAGGTCTCAATGAGTACAAAACTGATACATAATACCCACCAAAAATGTCAGGGGCCATATTAAAACATAAAAATGTAAAAACTAAAATTCCCATAGTATAACACTGGAACTTTAACAAGCCATAACTCCATTAATATTTGGAGTTAGGGACAATCTAGATATTCTATAACAGTAACACACAACACCCCTCCCAATTCATGGGGTATGCACAGCACCTCAAAATTACCTCCCAACTTCACCATTGTGTGAATTCCACAATTATAGTCCAATCAACATATAAAATGCACCAAGGGTGTATCTTGTCTTGGACTACAGCCATAACACATTTGAGACCAAACCAACAAATATTTACTGAGTTTTGGCAAAAAAAAACACCACATTTTCCACCATGTACAATCAAGCACTGGAATTTAAGAGGCACACTTAATATATATTTTTTATGGAAGCAAAATCCAGAAAAAACAATTATAATGAAGCAGATAAATTGTTTTCCTGGAGGACTTCTGTACCCAGATGAATATTTGCATCTATGGAGGCATGAAAATGCAAGGCCCTCTAGGCCCTGTGCTTTTGCAGTCAGATGGACCTTCCTGAATGAGGACACAATTCTACTATCTCAATAAGTAAGGAAATTCTTTGCAAAAAGCTGCACTAATGCACCAGGTAGGGTTCAGAATAAAGTGACAAAAGCAGGAAAATTTGGAGTGAGGGTTTCCAAACCCAACTCCTCACCCCCACATCCCAAGCAGCAAAAGGAAAAAAAATATGGTTTTCACTGTCCTGACTCTTGGCAAATTAGGGGTGGGGTCTTTCTTGGGGTTATCAACCCTAACATGTACCTCATTCTGATATAGTCTTCAAATGTACAGAACTGTGCCTCTCCACATGTTGCTAACAACCTGTAGATCCTATCTGAAGAAAACTGATCACATCTCACCTTATTTGCTCATGGAATGTGGTGAGCATTAGGGTTTTGAACCCCAAGGAAGAACTAACCTCTGATTTGCCAAGAGTAAGGACAGCAAAAGTCATAATGATTTTTTCCCTTTTGCTGCTGGGACGGGGCAGTTAGAGTTAGAAACCCTAATGCCACATTTCCCTGCTTTTGTCACTTTAATCTGAACCTAACTGGTGCTGCAATAACACAGTATTTTGCAATTATATATATATATATATATATATATATATATATATATATATATATATATATATATATATATATATATGGCGGTAGCGCCACTATAGTTAGGGTTCAGCAATCACTTACATACTAAAGTCAAAAATTTGGGCAACTGTAAATTCATAATTTTTGTGGATGTCACAGAGTCTTAAAATATAAGTTCTGAGAATCTGGGACAAACATATTGAAAAATGGGATGCATGTAATGCTGTAATGCTGGACTTCAGGTTTTTTTTGCAGGGCCCAAAGGATCCCACCTATATTCTGAAGATGCATGTAATGCTGTGGTAGAGGATTTACATGGGGATCAAAGTGTACTATGCAAATTGTGTATGCATGGACTGGCCCATACAGACATTAAGCTAATGCATGTAAGGCTGTTGTATGGTATTTGCATGGGGTCTAAAGAGCCTTACCCAAATTGCACACCCATATCATGCACAAGCAAGGCTACTCTTCTGCACCCACAAGTGGGTTGTACTTTGGGTAAGGTGGATTTCTATCTGCAGTCATATGTGACTGTGTATGTTTTGCAGTGCTGATATGTATCTGCAGTCAGAAGTAATGTTGTCATTTCATTTTATTAACTTTCTCAAAAAGAAAGGAACTTCACTGCAAAAAAACTGTTAATGCACCAGTCAGGGTTCAATTAATGCCACATAAGTAGGAAAATGTGGCATTAGGGTTTCCAGTGCTCACTCCCCCCTTCCAAAATCATCAAAATGACAAGACTACATAAGCATGCTGCACATTTAAAAAAAATACCCCATCAGTGTTGTTTGAAATTAAATAGCATGACTGCAGAAGTGGATGTGTATGTGACTGGGGAAGGGTGGGGGTGCTGGGTGGGCTGGCATGGCTGGGTGGGAGGTGGGGGCTACTAGACTACCAGGAAATTGGAAATCCTTATGTATTTTATTATGATGAAGCGGCTCTAGACTACCAGGCATATGAAAAATAATTATAATGTAATGCAGATGGAGGGGGAGCACTACACTACCAGTGATCTAAAAAAGCAATATGTATAAAATACATATGGGGGCCACTAGACTACCAGGAAATTGCAGATAGTTATATATTTTATTATGATGAGGGGGGCTGCTAGACTACCAGGGATATGAATAACAATTATTATTTTATACTCATCAGAGGGGCCACTAGACTACCAGGGATATATAAAAAAATATTTATGACATAGACAATGGGGGGCCACTAGAGATCGTTATTTTTTTTTTATGATGGGGGGGCTAGACTACCAAGGATATTTGAAACATGATTTTTTACATTCAGATGGGGCAGAACAAAGCCCCCTGAGCAAAACCCAGCCTCATTTAACTTTGTAGGGCACCCCTGGGCTGAGAAAATACATTTTTAAATCTGCCCATCTCATCCCTTGCTCTTTGTTCATGAGTGAGCAATTTCTTTGATCGCGAGCCTGCAAATTCTTTGATCGTGAGATTCTTTGATCACCATCTTTGATCGTGAGTGAGGGACAAGATGGCCAGATTTTTTATAATGGAATAGGTAGGGAAATTTTACCAATGTTTAAGATTGAATATCTCGGCAATGGTTTGGTCTTTTTACTTGAAATCTGGAGGGTGTTTATGGCATGTCATGTAGATGTGAATTATGTTTACGTGTCAGAGAAAATTTGTTTTGCTGAGATATTGCGTGACGCAGTTAATGCATTGCAGACAGTGTTTTGGATTGTGCTGATGGCTTGAAATTGATAGGGTGCCTAGCCTTAGTGTCATGGATGTAGTTTTCAGTTGTGTTTGTTAAATGTCAACAAGTGTGTAACTGTGCCACTCTGAATGAAAATGTCAAATTTTGACATGTTATATCTCGGACACAGCTTGGTCTTTTTACTTGAAATTTGGAGGGTGTTGACATGTCCTGTAGATATCAATAGTGGTGTTTATGTGTCGGACAATATATTTTTTGTGGAGCTATTGTATGGCGCAGTTTACATTTTCTGGACAGAATTTTCTATTGCTCTACTAAAATAACATTTGTTTGGTGGCTGGCCTTGCTGTTGTAAATGTACTTTTTAGTCATTGGGTGTGTAATGTGGCCTGACCCTTACAGGTTGGTGTTCGAGCTCCGCGCTCCCACCAACTTACGCGACTTTCTACTTTTTTATTCTTTCTTAAAAAGCAAGGAAATTCTATGCAACAAACTTTGTTAATGCATCAGTTAGAGTTCTTCTACAGTGAAAAAAGTGAGGGAATTCGATTTTAGGGTTCCCACCCCTTGCACCCCCACCCCAGCCCATCCCCACCAACAGGCATCGAGGTGTGGGTTGGGGTCATTGGCCCTAACTCTCACCCCATTCTCCTACACTGCACCACCTCAGCTTGTTTACATATGGGATGGGGTGAGAGTTAGGGTCGATGACTCCAATGCACACCCCAATGCCTGTTGGTGGGGACAGGCTGGAGGTGGGGTGCAAGGGGTGGGAACCCTAAAATTGAATTTCATTGCTTTTTTCACTGTAGAAGAACCTTAACTGATGCATTAACAATGTTTTTTTGCATAGAATATATATATATATATATATATATATAGCACTTATAATGGACGCTGTTATAATGGACAATCAGTTATAGCAGATAAAAACTGATTTCCCAAATCAAATATATCGATTCCAATACATTTTTCTCTGGTTACAATGGACAGAAACATTGCTTATAATGGACACTATGAAACTTTTATGGCCATTTTAGTGCTTTCTTTGGGGGGGTGCAAAGCTGGTGAGCAGATCTGGCAGATATACAATTAAGATGGAGGAGCTACAGATATAACATTTTTAACAAAATAATTCTACACAAGCTGTGTAAACTTTTATTAGTAAATTATTGAAACTAAAAGTAAATGATTTTATATTTCAGTAGAAACGTTACAGTACACTTGTCTTTGTTCTTAGTGGCCTAGAACTCCAACATCCAGTCACTAGAGTTATTATCTTCATCTTACCTTCTGCAATAAAGTTCCTTAAAAGAACTAATTTTCCCTGACTATTAAATAACTTTAAATAAACACACAGAATACAGAAACATATGATAGGCAGGATTCTGAGTGATCTGTGAAGTTTTACAATAAGTGCTCATTCTTGCTGAGCCCATGCTCACATACATCAACACACCTGACACACAGACTACACCTCTTCTGGATATGATGGACACTGGATATGACGGACAAAAGTTGTGTGCACAGATGTGTCCATTATAAGATGCTTGCACTGTATATATATATATATATATATATATATATATATATATATATAGAGAAAAAAACTCTGTTTAATGCATCAATTAGGGTTGTTCCACAATGACAAAAGTGAGGAAATTCAGTGTTAGAGTTGAAGCCCCCGGACCCCTCAGCCCACCCCTCCAACCGGCATCAGAGTGCGCATTGGGGTCATCGGCCCCTAACTCTCACCCCATCACATGTAAAGAAAGCTGAGGAATAAGGAGAATGGGGTGAGAGTTAGGACCAACATTCAACGCACACCCGATGCGGTTGAAGGGTGGGGTTGAGGATCTGGGGCTTAACCTAACACTGAATTCTTTCACTTTTCACTGTGGAACAACCCTAACTGATGCATTGATTGGAGTTTTTGCCTCTAATTTCCCTTCTTTTTTAAATGATGAGAAATAGTGAATGTAATGTGGCAGCGGGAGCATGGGGCCCCACCACATGATGTCTTGTGACATAGTAACAGGAACAGCCATGCAAACAGAAGCACCAACAGTGGCACACATGGTAACGCAAATGTAAATGGTAAAGGAAACATTAGTAGAAACGCAAGCGCAAAGTGACGCCGAAGCGAACAGTGACGCAAACAGACATTGAAGCATGTACAAAAATGCAACCAGTAATGGGAACAGTGATGGCAGCAGTATTTTAAATGGAAATGTTAAGTGTTACAGCAAAAAGAATGAGAAAGGGAACAGAAAAGGAAACGTGAATGCAAGCACACAAGTAAACGCAAACCGTAATGCATACAGGCACGGTACTGCAATTGTAAATGCAAATGATAATGTTAATATGAAGAATAATGCCAAAGGAAACAGACATGGAAACGGGAACAGAAGCGCATACGGAGACGCAAACCAAAACTCGCACGGTCACAGTAGTGCAATTGTAAACACAAATGGTAACGGTAACAGCAACAATAACAGCAAAGGAAACAGAAATGCAAAAGAAAATGGAACGCATATGGAAACACAAACTGTAATGCGCACGAGCACAGTAACGCAATTGCAAAAGCAAATGGTAACAGTAACAGCAAGGAAGACACAAAACGAAAGAGAAACAGAAACGCAAATGAAAGGGCTGCCAGAAACGCAAATGGCAATGCGCACAGTGAAGCAAACAAAAATGCAAACAGAAACAGTAGTGGAAACGCAAATGGTAATGCAAACAGGGACATAAGTGCAAGTGGAAACAGAAAGTGTAACAGTAGCGGAAGCGCATACCCTGTTTTTGCTGAACAGCTGCATAGAGAAACAGAAAGCATGTATGCATTGTAATGGGCACTGAAGCTTAAAACGAGCAATGGAAGTACCTAATTGCAAATATCTTAGCAACTGCATGACGTAGAAAAAAAAATTCAGTTTGATTTTCCTGGCTAGACTTTTGCTATTGCATAGCCCCAAGGGCTATGCAACTCACAGCAAAAAATCTGTATCTCGCATCGATTTCGAGATACAAGCCCCGAAAGGCATGGCGTCGGTCACCATGTTAGTCTATGGGAAAAAATGCCAACTTTGGAGTACCTTAACTTCGCAGCCATGCAATATTTTTTCACCAAACCACCACAAGGCACATCTGTGAGATGTTGGCTGCATTTCCTCCAAATTTCGTTCAAAAGACCAAACCGTTCTTTTGCAGCAGGGTGGCAAAGAACTGCTGTCATTTTGGCCATAGTCTTAAAAAGTAGTGTCGGGATTTGCGAAAGCTTTCGCAAGCATTTGTAAAAGTGTCGTGAGTGCGACACTACTTTGCAGCACTACTTTTTCCAGAAATTTGAAAAACATATTTCTAGGGTGTTTCACCCCAAAATAAAGACATGGCTAGCATCCTCAGGATCCGACTAGGTGAACACAAAAAGAATTGTGTTGCTAGAGAGTCCCAAATTTAAATGGCAAGCATGTTTCTGACTGCCAGCTGAAAACAAAATGGCAGATTTATGACACTACTAGGGCCATTTGCGACACTAAAAAGTGCATTTGCGAAAGTGTCAAAGTTTTTGTTAACTTTTTCCATTGACTTATAATGGGAATTTGTTTTTTGAATAACTTTTGAACTGTTCAATATTTTTTTCACGAAATCTTCAAAAGACACATCAGGGACCCTGGCCACACATTCCCTGAAGTTTTGGACCAGTCGCGCAAACTGTGCAACCTGTAGGTGCAAGCAAAGAATTCGTAAAAAGACGCAAATACGGACATGGATGTCATTTAATAACTCTGCAGCCGTATATTTGAGCATTACAAAAGTTGGCAGATCCCAAGATCTATGGTTACACCCCATGTCTGCTAAATTTCAGGCAAATCTGTTTAATGGTGGCAAAGTTATTAAGGTGCAAAGTTTCACCCTTTAACCTTAAAAGTGCTACTCAACCCTAACTATGGTAGCACTACAGTGCTACCATAATATATATATATATATATATATATATATATATATATATAGATTAGTGGAACTGTAGTTAGGGCTGAGCAGGGGTTTCTATGTTAAACCACAAAATTTGCACTTTAATAATTCTGCAACTGTTCAATGGATTTGCATGAACTTTTGCATGCACAGTTTTGTATGGTAGGTCTCTTGATGTGCCAGGTTTCATTCCAGTTGGAATTGCAGATTCCGAGCTGTACATAGTGCTAAAACATTGAAAATCTCTGTTTTTTGTGCTTTTTTGTCATCTCACTGCACCCAGATGGTTTGGAATTTTGGTCTGACATTTTCAGGGTAGAAACATCTTGCCTCACAGAAGTGTTTTTTGCTGGTTTGGTGAAAAATTATGAATCCTTTGCAAAGTGATTTAATTTTAATGTTTTGAGTTCTGAGCATTCTCAGTTCAGTCTTTTGGATAGCTTCCTGGAATGGCAAAAGAATTTGGTCTCACAAAAAAGGATTCTTTGTTGTGAGGTGCCAAACCTTTTCTTTGTGGGAAAAGAATCCTTTTTTGTGAGATGCCATCTTTGCACTTTAATATCATCACAACCATTCAACGGATTTGCACAAAATGCTGCATGCATGGTTCTTGAGGGTAGATCTCATGACTTGCCAAGTTTCCTTCAGGCCACATGTATGGATTCCAAGATCTGTATAGTGAAAAAAGTTACAAAAATAATCACCAGTTTTTGCTGGTTTTGGTCACCATCTAGCACCCAGATGGTTTGGAATTTGGTCTGAAATTTTCAGGGTAGAAAGGGCTTGGCCCTCAGATGTGCCTTTCACTAGTTTGGTGAAGAAATATGAATCCATTGCCAAGTTACAACGATTGGAAGTTTCCGGTTCTGAATATGTTCAGCAGGGTCTTTTGGCTGATATTTGATACCCTACTGAGAATTCTCAGAAGCAAAATTACAAATGCTTATAACTTGGGAGTGATTATTATTCTTTTCACCAAGCCAATGAAAGGCACAGTTCTGTGGTGTACCCTTTCTGTCCTGAAACTTTCAGACCAAAATTCTAAACCATCTGGGCTGTAGGTGATGACAAAAATATAGCAACCCTCCCCCCCAAAAAAACACACAGTTTTCCCTAAAAAAAAGCACTGTCCAAATCTTGGGATCCCCATATCTGACTGGAACAACACTTGGCAAATCAGAACACCTTGCCCTCTAGGCTGCACATGCAAAATGTAGTGCAATTCCATTGAACAGGAGCAAAGCTATTAATATAGTTATATACAGCGTATATCTATATTCTTTGCAAAACACATTAATGCACTAGTTAGGATCATACCTCTCAACTGTCCCTGATTTTCAGGGATGTCCCTGATTTTGCCTCAGAAATTTCTTCTGTCCCTCCTAAATTTGGCATTTCTGTCACTGAAAAGTAGGGATTTGAATCACAAAATAATGTCAGCCATTAGTGTTACAGTCTAGTTCTCATTAAGAAAATACTATTCATTCTAAGAAGCATGTTGTACATAGCTTCTGGAACTAATATTACTATTTTTTCAGATGTGTCCCTGATTTTGGTCATTTGTACCTGATCATTTTAAGCCTTGTCCCTGATTTGTGATGAGGGAGGTTGAGAGGTATGGTTAGGGTTCCAGCATCAAAAGTAGGGAAATTTCATGTTAGGATTTAACCCTAACACCCCACTTCCACCCTGCAGGCAGCAACAGGCATGGGGTGTGCATTGGGGTTGTCAACCCTAATGCACCCCATTCCATGAATAAATAAGCTGAGATGGGTACAGCATATGAGAATGGGGTGACTGTTGGGGTTGACAACCCCAAGGCACACCCCACACCTGTTGTTGCCTGCAGGGGGGGTGTGGTGTTAGGGCTGGAAACCCTAACATGACATTTCCCAACTTTTTATGCTGGAACCCTAACCAGTGCATTAACAAAGTTTTTTTTGCAAAGAATTCCCTTACTTTTTGAGGCAGTATAATCATATTGTTATTTCTCCCATCCATGCATAAGTTTTTAGATATTGTAATTGTTCTCATCTCCCTCTGGGAGTACATGGCCTGCTCGCATCAATCCATAATGGTATCTGTATTTGAGTGTGAGAGGGTCCTGTGCAAGAATCCATCCATAATTTTTTATATATTGTAAACATAACCTTATTTCCTTGTGGGAGCAGAGGGCACAGGGCCCTGCTCTCCAGTCAGTCAAAAAAGTATCCATATTTGCATGTGGAACCATCCATGCATAATTTTTGAGATATTATAATCGTATCCTTAGTTCTCTGTGAAGTTTCCTCTGGGAAGCTTGGTCTGTTCAAAATTACTGTTTACAACAAATTTTTTTGGTTTACTTTTTGGATACTGACAGATTGAAGACATGAATTGTTTTAAAACATGGGCAACCAGTCTATGTTAAACATTAGGGCTATTGAAGGAAAGTGGTCTTTTTTTAACTTATGTTAAAATAGACATTCAAGTATTTAGTTTGTTTTCATATGAACTTGAAAAAGTTTTAGACAATTTCATGATCTAGAAATATGCAAAGTTAAAAAAAAGACTTTTGGCAATACAGAGAAACAGGAAAGTAGCATTGTATGTTTTAGTTTGGAATTATCTTGACTTTGGATAACAGAACATTGACAGAGTGATATCAAAGGAGACAATATATTGTAGTGGCTAAGGCTCTGGGCTATGAGCTGAACACCTGGGTTTGAATCCCACCGCCCCCACTGAATTTGGTCAAAAGCTGTTTTTTTATAGTAACTCATGCGTTTATAAAAACTAGTTATAGAAAAACACTCATGCATTTATAAAAACTAATTACAGAAAGTACAATCTCAAAAAGTAAGGAAATTAATTGCAACAAGCATCTTTAATGCACTAGTTAGGGTTAAAGTGACAAAAGTATGGAAATGTGCCATAAAGGTTTCTAACCCTAATACCCCATCCCCACCCTGCAGGCAGCAACAGGCGTAGGTAGTGCCTTGGGATTGTCAGCCCTAATGCTCACCTCATTCCATGAGTAAGTACACTTGCCAGAGAGGTAATCTAGCCTCAGGAAGAGTGGGGGTCCTCAGTTGATTGTTTTTCTCAGTCCAGGGGTAATCCCACCCACCCCTCAACCCACCCACTACAGGGCTCGTCCTCCTTACATAAGGTGTGGTCTGACGCATAGTACATCTTGCTGCTTCCTACTGGGAAGTACTAGTCCAAAGAAGGGGAGGAGGAGGAGGAGGAGGGAAGAGAAAGCAAAAGAGGAAGAGAAAAGACAAAATAACAAAAGCTTAATCAAATCAAACTGAGAGGCTAACAATAGCAGCAGAAGGGATTAGATAGTATTAAAGGAGAGAATACACACAGATTGAAGGAAGGTGATGCAAGGAGTGGTGCAGTGCATTGGGTGAGGAGCAGCAGTCTTCAGGAGAATGTTCTGGGTACTGAGGTGCTGCCCCATATGCAGACACCTCTCTGGGCTCAGGGCAGAAGTGGCCAGTCTCCAGACTGAGCTGGCAGGAGTACTGGCAACCTTCATCCCCACCCAGAGGCCACCATGTCACCAGCCACTGCCACAATGGCTGCCGAGGCAGATGGCAGGATGGACTATGGTGGGTTCAGAGAGGTTCTGAGGGGGCAGAGACACATCCTCCATCTGGTCGAGCTTAAGAACTCCTACACTGTCTTGGAGGAGCAGGAGAGTCCTGCAAGGAAACCCAAGGCTGCAACCAGGGAGGATGTGAGGGTCCTACAGAAGGGAGATCCAGTGGGGGGGGGAGGAAGAGGACCCCAGGGGAAGAAGAAGTTACTCCTGATAGGGGACTCGATTGCCTGGGGAATGGATCTGGGCAAGAACAGCAGGGAGGAAAGGTAGGTTAAGTGCCTCCCAGGAGGCACAGTTTGGAGGGAGGGGGAGTGGATTCAGAAGATCACTAAGGCAGTGGCTAGGAGAGGGGTTGGAGGTCATTGTCCACCTGGGAATGAATGATCTATCCAAGGATAGGACAAGTGTGGAGCAGGTGCAGGAGGATTTCAAAGAGTTGGGATGGCAGCTGGGGAAGTTAGCAAGCTCTGTGATATTTTTGGAGGTGCTACCGGTCCACAGCAGGGGGCAGGATGGGAATCTCCATATCAGTAGCTTCACCACATGGTTGATGGGCTGGTGCAGCAAGACAATATATGGCTTCATTGGGGACTGGGGACCCACCTGGAAAGATGAAGCCCTATACTCGAGTGATGGGCTGCTTCTGTCCAGGAAGGGGAAAGCAGTCTTTAATTGCTTCGTTGCTGATCATTTAAACTAACCCGGGGGGGGGGCAAGGGAACAGGGGGACTCTAGCAGCCCACCCGCACAAAAAAGAGAAGCCAGAAATAAGGATCAAGAAGGCAACATGTGGACAATATCACCTAAATCAGACAAAGAGGGAAAGGCAGAGGTAGGAGGGCAGCACAAAAGGGTAAAATGGGGGGAGGGAAGAAAGCAGCAGAGCAAAGGCATGAGTAAAGAGCAGATAGGCAGCAAAACATGGAAGACCTTGGTTACAAATGCTCCCAACCTGGGGAATAAAATCCCAGACCTGGAAGCATTGTTAGTAGAGGCAGACCTGGACATAGCAGCAATAGCAGAGACCTGGTACACTACAAATCATGACTGGGATGTTAATATACTGGGGTATGGTCTGGTCAGGAGGGACGGGGGTAGAAAAGGGTGAGGTGTGGCCATGTACTTTAGGGAGGGTATAAAGGCAACAGAGGTACTGGGTAGATGGGGGGGCTGAGGCACTGTGGGTCACCCTTGAGCCGGGCAATGGCACAGCAATCCGAGCAGGGGTGATCTACAGGCCTCCAGCACAGGGGGAGGAGTTGGACAGGGATCTAGAGGATCAAAGTCACATGATGGCAGCAAAAGGTGAGGTATTACTGCTGGGTGATTTCAGTATTCCAGATGTGGACTGGGCCATCCCAGCAGCTGCTTCAACTAGGAGCAGAGACATCCTGGATTCCCTACAGGGGGGAGGCCTAAGACAGCTAGTGATCGATCCCACCAGAGAAGCGGTGATTCTGGACCTAGTACTGACCAACGGGGACAGAATTGCAAATGTCCAGGTGGAAGGTCAACTGGGGTCCAGTGACTATCACATAGTGTGGTTTAGCATAGGAACCGAGACACAGTTTAGTCACACAAAGGCAAAGGTCTTAGATTTTAGGAGGATGAATTTTGCTAAAATGGGGAGTTGTTTCAAAGAGGCATTGGTGAGAAGGGAGACAGGAGGGGGAGTTGAACAGTGGGAACAACTAATGGGAGCCATAGGGGAGGTGATGAGCCAATGCATCAGGTTGGTAAATAAGGGCAAGAGAAGACGAAAACCACTGTGGCTCTCAAGAGAGATGGCAGACAAGGTAAGGGCAAAAGGGCAGGTTTCAGGAAATATAAGGAGACTCAAAGGGAGGAGGACAGGGAGATGTACCTAAGGAATCTAAGGGAAGCTGGGAAGGCTGTTAGGAGAGCAAATGTGCAGACTGAAAAAAGATTAGCACAGACAGTGAAGAAAGTGAACAAGGCATTCTATAGGTACATTAGCGAAAGAAGAAAGACCAGGGGGAGGTTGTAAGGCTCAAAGGTGATACAGGGGAGTGTAAGGAGGGAGACATGGAAAAGGTGCAAATACTGAACAAATACTTTTGTTCAGTATTCACTAAAGATGAGGAGGGTCAGGGACCACAGCTGGGTAACAGACATGAAGGTTGGGGGAGAGGTAAACACAAGTCCATTCACAATGGAGAGAGTCCTGGAGGAGCTCACAAAACTGAAGGTGGACAAAGCTATGGGGCCACATGGCATACACCCGAGGATATTAAGAGAGCTGTGAAGAGAGCTAGTGGCACCTCTGGCAGCACTGTTCATGGAGTCACTCAGCATAGAAGTGGTTCCAGAGGACTGGAGGAGGGCACATGTAGTCCCTCTACACAAAAGTGGTAGTAGGAAGGAGGCAGGGAACTATAGGCCGGTCAGCCTCACCTCAGTAGTGGGTAAGATCATGGAGGCACTGCTTAAAAAAAGAATAGTGGCACACTTGGAATCCAGCAGTACCCAGGATCCAAGGCAACATGAATTCACAGCAGGAAGGTTGTGTCAGACAAATGTGATAGATTTTCTTCTTTTTTTTTTTATTTAGTTTATTTTATAGTATAATATAAAAATCAGAACATGATTAAGATATAACAAGAAAATTACATCCTTAAAACATACAATCCTAAGAGAGAAAGGAAAAGATCAAGAACATCCCAAAAGATAAAAGCCAAGAGAAATATTCACCAAAATGACCCCCACCCTTCCTAACCCCCAATTATGTGCTGTGGTGCATAAGTATTATACCTCTTATAGATTGTAACACATTGCAGGCAGGAAAAGATAATGGATCACATCAAGAAGATAAAGAGGGAATAAAAAGAAGGGGGAAGAGGAAGCAAAAAGATTAAAATATCATTTTCTTCTTGCTCTAATTAGCTCAGAGGGGAGCATACCACCTGTATCAGGGCCCATCCTCAATTCAAGTAAAGGGCATATAGCTTGCCCCATTTGGTCATAAAAGAAGATTGACGACGGTTCACTTGCGCAAGTAGATGTTCAATCCGGAGAGCGAAACACAGTTCGTGTAGCCACTCCGAGTACATTATGCTGGCTTGATCTTTCCAGTGCCTGAGCACTAATTTTTAACGCCATTGATAGTAGAGCTAAATGGTATCTCGTCTCTTTAACTGGGATTACAGAATAGTCTCCAAAAATGCAAGTTTTGGGAGAGAATAGTCCGCATGAGACCTAAAATAGGGTCTACGGTTAACTCTATTTGTTTCCATAGAAGCGATACCAGCATGCGACCATAATATATGTAATGGTGCCCTCTTCTTTCTGACATCTAGTACAAGTTGTCGAGGATAGGCGCTTCATTTGGGTCAATTTAACAGGGGTGTAATAAAGGTTGTTTAAGATATTATACTGTGTTATCCTATACCTATCCTGGGTATGCTAAATGTATAAATCTCTCCACATATTCTGCCAGTTAACCCTTTCGCCCGAATAGAGGTTTTGCCATATTGAAGCACCAGTGATTGTTGGAGCTTCTGGAAATGCGTAAAGCATACTATATACATTGGAAATGGGATGCAGTTTGTTAACTATTGTGGAGATTTGTTGAAGAAAATCAGCCAAATGGGAGATTTTGGTGTCGCTAAACATTTTGTTCAACAAATGCATAATCTGAGTAACTTTGAAAACAGCTGTAGCGGACAGTCGAACTTTCTCAGAACTTCCTCCACGGTTAACATACTATCTGATGCATAAAATCTGAGACTTTACACTCGGAAAGGGCCGGTATCCATTTTTTCATTATCAAAGAGTTACCTATATACAAATTTGGGTTTTCACAGATAGGCTGGGAGAGATCTAACACTGGAGAGATCTTATAATGTTTAAAAAACTGGGAGATAACATTAAGAGAAATCCCGAGTGGAAGAGACTGGAACATTTTTGGTATATTATTTTTTGATATGTAAAAAAGAGACACTGGAGCTATATTATGGACTTTAAGAAGCTGTAGTTCTTCCTGCAACCATATTGGAGTATCGCCTTACGGAGTGCGGGCTCGGCAACCATTTCCCACACTTATGCAGGTGCGAAGCCCAATAATATAATAAAAAATTAGGGAGACGGAGGCCTCCGTAATCTCTGGGCTGGGATAATTTGTGATACGATATTCTAGCAGTTTTACCATTCCAAATAAATGAACTGATACCCGAGTGAATTTTTTGGAAGTAAGACATTGGCAATCACAAATCAAGCATATTAAGCGGATAAAAGATTCTAGGGAGTACGTTCATCTTATCGGCATTGACTCTGCCCCAGAACGACAAAGGGAGTTTGGCCCACCTCGTTAAATCTTGTTGGATATCATGCCATAGGTCGTCCAAATTTAGTTTTCGAGATTGGGAAGTGGTTAAGGTAATGTGTATCCCTAAATACTTTATAGAGTGTGAGGCCCACTTCATCCCAAAGTGTGCAAAGTCTGAGCTATAGGTGAAATGGTTAAGGGGAAAAATTTCCATTTTACTAATATTGAGTTTATAGTTTGAGAATTGACTGAAATCATTAATTATTATTAGAGCCACCTCTAGGGATAAGACTGGATTGGAAAGGTGGAGGAGAATATCATCTGCAAAAACTGAAATTTTTGCAGGACACTTGACTACGGGAATACCAGTAATTAATGGAGATGAGGTTAATCGTCTAAGAAGGAGCTCTAGATATAGATTAAATAAAAAGGGAGACAGTGGGCAGCCTTGTCTAGTACCTGAAGTAAGAGAAAATAAATCGGATAGGATCCCATTACAATACAACCTAGCTGTGGGTGCCAAGTATAATGCTTGGATCCAGCTGATAAACAAGGGTGGAAAGCCCATGGCTTGCAATGTAGCCCAAAGGAACATCCAATCCACCCTGTCAAATGCTTCTTCTGCGTCAAGGGAAATCAGGGCCATTGAGACAGGTGAGGATTTTGCTGTGTTAATGATATACTGAAGTTTATGATGATGGTCCATTGGAGATCTATTAGCAACAAAACCTATTTGCTCTGTACTGATTAAAGAGATCCAGATCCTTTCTATCCTCTTAGCTAAAATCTTGGCGAGAATTTTAATATCGCTATTTAACAGGGAGATCGGCCGGTAACTCGAGGGAAGATGTGTGGGCTTACCTGGTTTGAGTAGAAGGATAATGACAGCCTCCGAGAGTGTTGAATCTTGTATATTTCCCGAGAGCAGATATTGATATAGAAGAAGCAAGCCCGGCGCAAGGTCTTTAGCAAATAGCTTATAAAAATTGGAAGAAAGGCCATCAGGACCAGGGGCTTTGTTAGGCGCAAGTTCTTTGATGGCCGATAATATCTCCTGAATGGAAATAGGTATAGTTAATGACTTTTGTTGTTCAGGGGAGAGAGATGGTAGGGGTACTGTTGCAAGATATTTTAACATCTCTGATGGAGCAGGGGCAGTGGCAGATTTGTTATATAGTGAAGAGAAATAGTGTGCAAGTGTAGACACTACTTCTCTGGGACGAGTCTTGATTTCCCCAGTGGGAGCCTCAATCGAATTTATAAGTCTAGAAGACTCTTGCTTCCTTAGTCTTAAGGCCAAAAGGTGGCTTGCCCTTTCACCTTGTTCTATATATTTTGCATGGGACCTCAGTATGGCAAACTCAATTTTGTCTTGGAGCAGTAGAGAATATTGATTCCTTAAAGATAGAAGTGTTTTCAGAGAATCCTGTGACGAAATTGGAGAGAGGGAATTTTCAAGGGTTTTAATCTGAGACAAAAGCGCAAAGGTTTTAGCCTCGTTCTTCCTTTTGCGCGTGGAAGCTAAACGGATGAATTCTCCTCTTAAATAACATTTCAGAGCATACCATTCATGGTCAGCTCTTGCAACTGACCCTCGGTTATGCACAAAGAAATCTCGAATCAAATCAGATATTCTAGACATCGTATGTTCGTCTTTCAGGAGTTGATTATTAAGCCCTAGGCGTATCTACTGTGTCCATTATTGAGTGCCATATCCAGCCAAGCAATCGCATGGTCTGACAGAACTATAGGCTCTATACCAGAGTTACCTATACCCTGTAGGAGAGGTGCTAAGCAATATATAATCCAGCCTGGTCCATGTAGCGTGAACCATAGATTGAAAAATAAATAGGCGGGTGGCTGGATTCTGTAATCTCCATGGATCACACAGCCAAGCCGAGATCGTAAAGTCTGAGAGTACCTTCTGAGCCATGGAAGGAGGTTTGAGTAGAGAGTTCGATCTGTCTAAATCTTAAGTGGGAGTAAATTCCAGTCCCCACCAAGTATCATCGGAAGGGACATAAAATCACAGATTTACTCTGTGGCGCTATAAAAAAATCGGGTTCCTCCTACAGGCGTATATGCTCCCTAGTACAATATCAATATGATCTATAATACCATGTACTATAATGTATCTACCTTCAGGATCTGTAATGGTAGATTTAACTTGAAAAGCGATTGAACGATGTATGAGAATAGCCGTTCCCCCCTTATTGGATGAAATGCCCGCAGCAAAAACTTGTCCAAAACCTTTTTTGCGCAAACTGGTAGCTTCATTGGACAAAAGGTGCGTTTCTTGAATGAAAGCAATTTTAGTTTGCAGCAAGACCAGGTGCTTAAGTATTTGTGCTCTCTTAATGGGTGTGCGGGCCCCTCTAACGTTCCATGTCACAAATCTGTTAAGGTTCAATGCCATTGATCCCTGTATTGAATTGCATAGCCTGTATCCTAGATAACTTTAACTTATGCACCACAGCACCCCTCCATAGTAATAATCCCTTATCAGCTCATGATAACTGAACCATTGCATTCTGTCAACAAACCAAATTAAATAAGTATACAAACCCTCCCTCCCCTACTTACCGTTCCCTTGCAACTATGTACAACAAATCCCCCCTTTTTGACCCCCTCTAATAATCCACTAACAATGATTAGGTTTAATAATGTAGCTTTGAAAGCCCTAGCATAGCCCCCCCTTCTACCTCATTGGAGGCAGTTCGACCAACGTTAATCAGTACCAGAATATTATACAAAAAACAACCCATAGCAATTACCCTCTGATAACACCCAACAATCTGGTAGTTCAATTTCCCAATAATGAAGTAAATTAACTCCTTAGGGAGGTAAGCTAGGAAATCCCCCCTATTTCCCAGTACGCGCAGCTGGACGTCTGCCAATCCACTTCAGCCTCCCCCACCCCAAGTCCATCATCAGTTCAGCCTTCACGAGCAGAAGTCTCAGATGCCTCACAACTCGAGAGCTCCCCATACAATAAAGCCCTCTGCCATATAATAAACCAGGCGTTAATTAAACCCCTGAAAATTACAGGGGAAGTTTGACAGTTCAGTTCGGCAGTGTATCAGCCATTACTGGGTTAAGGTTGTTGGATCCTGGAAGAAGAAAAAAAAAAAGAAAAAGGAAAAAGGGGGGGGGGGAGAGATCGCATTGGGGTGGAATGATGTCCTTCAGCTTGCTGTAGTGGAACCTGAAGTTCATAGTGAGGTGTTTCCCCGGGGAGTCTAATTGTCGTGGAACACAGTAGTGCAGCTCAGAAATTGGAGCTCCAGAAATTGCCTCTTGAAAATAGGTTCCTCTCTGGAGTCTTCTCAATAATGCCTGAGCCCAGAGCTTTTAAGGCTTTCAACATGAGATCTCGGGATACCAAACCACCTGGCAGAAGGAGCAAGCTGCACATGATGATCCTCCCAATCCCTTCTCAGGTAGGGATTAGAAATAAATAATGGCAGATGCTATCGCTGCTAAATATTAGGAGACAACATGGGTTAGAGGTGTTCACTAGCCCTATAAATGTGTCTTTCAAAGGCCATCATTTAGTTAAATCAGGAGTTTTGAATAGGGAGGAAGCTTCTGAGCTAAGTCATCCTGAGCTTGAGAGCTAGATTATAAGAGTGCCATTTTCCTTCCAGCCATACTTGTAAGCGTGCAGGGTAGGCCATTCTGAACTTGATACTGGCAGCAATTAGCTTACTGACTATTGAGTGAAATGCTGCACGTCTCTGACGAGTTTCAAGCGGCAAATCTTGAGTGATTCGAAGTTTTTTCCCTTCCCATGAGATGGATTGCAGCTCTTTAACTTTTAAAAGAATATGCTGCCGCTCTAGGTAATTCAGCATCTTAATTATTATAGGCCTGGGAGGGGCTGAGGCTTCCAGCTCCGGCTGAAGAGATCTATGCGCCCTTTCTAATATGTAGGCTGAATTATGTGGTGAGGGTCCCACTACTTTGGTGAGTAATGCTTGTATGAAGATGATGGGTGAGGGGCCTTCCGTACCTTCCGGGAGCCCATGCATCAATATATTGTTACGCCGACTGCGGCCTTCTAAATCTTCGGCCTTCTGTTGTAATTTAATGACCTGCTGCCTTAATTTGATCAATTCTGGTTCCGCTTTGTCCCTCCAAGACTCCAGGGAGCGAATGCATGCTTGGTTGTCCGCAACATGTTGTTTCACATTTGACATCTCATTACGAAGAGTTTTCAACTCTGAGGTAATTTCTGTGAGTGCTTCTTTAAAAGGCTGCATTTCCTCCAAAAAACACTCCTCGGAGAGCGGTGTTGGGGTAGCAAGAGCCGTTAATTGTTTAGCTGAGGCCGATGATTGAAGCTGCTTGGCCTTCTTGGACTGTTTATCGGGCGAGACTGGCGGCGTATGCTTAGGAAGGGCCGCCCTCATCTCAATCTCCATATCTGGCTACATACGCGTGGTAAGACGCTAACACTCCATGGGGAGGTATCGCGTATGGTCTGAGTCTTCTCTAGTCAAACTTAATTATCGATAGATAGCTGATAATGCGGTAAAAAAGCAATAATATTCGGAGGTGGAGCGGGAGCTAACCAGGGCTGTGGTTAACCCGCCAGGCACATCACGTGATCTCCCCCAAATGTGATAGATTTTCATTGACTGGATGACAAGGGAAGTAATTCGGGGGGGGGGGCAGTAGATGTCTCCTACCTCGATTTCAGCAAAACCTTCGACAGCATCCCACATAAATGTCTGGTCAACAGAATGAGTAGTCTGGGTATGGGCCACAAGGTGGTAAACTGGGTTAGGAACTGGCTAACAGACAGGAAGCAGAGGGTGGTGGTAAATGGGATCCAATCAGGGGAGAGGGGGTGATTAGTGGGGGATCCATGTCAACTCTGCGCAATACATTTTGCAGCGGTCAATTACTGCTTGAATATTTCAGTGTGAGTAGTCTCAGCATACTATGCTTACAGCGCTTGCCAGTCTAGTGTAATACTCAGCACAATATTCAGCGTGATGTGTGATGCACACCCAAATGCCGAATCCCTTCTGACAGCACAGACTAAACAAACATAACCACCAACAGCATCACTCCCCCCAACCCCTGCACACTGTTTCTGATATGGCCACTGAGTCTGCTAGCCAGCCGCTAATTGGCTGCCTCCAGGCAGCCTTCTGATCCACTTAATCCAGCCACATCTTTCACTTGGTGGTTAGGACTCCCTGTTTTTGGTCCTGCCCTGGAGGCAATTGCCTATCTCTCACACCCCAAATGTGAGATGGCAGCTTTCCGAGGCAGGTTCGTTACACCCTGAGCCACCTTGTACAACTGGTGAACTTTCCTTGTGGCAGGTTCAAGGCCACGTGCACTATCCATGTATTTATCTGCCCATTATTCTGATCAGGTGGGTGGTGGGTGGCTGGGGGAGGGAGAGAAAGGATAAAAAAAAAAGAGTGCTGCACATTTAAAATCAACCGCACTCTCCAGCCCCCGACCGAATCGATCTCTGAACTGATCATGGGTTCTGTATTCTACCCTGAGCCATTGCATTCAGAAGCAATGGGCTGTAGCCTTAGATCCAGACCCATGTCACTTCACAGTATTTGTCACTGACAGCCCTGATAGCACAACCAGCTCCAGATCCTGCATCATTCCAGAATGTCCCATCTGTTGCCCCCAGCTACCTAGATCAGGAAAAGAAAAGGTACCTTAAATTACATCCTAGTATTGGTGCAGTCTTCAGTATGTTTTCCAGTCTGATGCAACTTGCATCCCTTGGGTCTCTGTTTCAGCTTCATTTTTACTGCTCCTGGCTGCCCCTTTCCTGTGGAGGATGCTCTGGTTCCCCTGTGATCTCCAGGATACAGTCAGCCCACTCTTAACATAGTTGGTGTCTGCATTAGGGCCTTTGCATTTTAAATGGTGGCCTGGTTACTATCAGGCCTTGGGTGGCAAATGAAAATTACATGAAATGTCACTGAAATATGTGTTGCAATTTTAAAAGGGTGGCATGTTTACTTCCACTGCTTGGTTGCCAAACTGGTTGCTGTTTTTGCACTGTATTTGACATGCGCCGTACTTTGCCATTCATGGTACTGGTTTACACTGAGCTGAATGTGCAGTAATTTTAGCGTTGAAAAGTTTGTGCTGAAATGGCATGATACCACCAGTGGGGCACCTCAGGGATCAGTCCTTGCACCAGTCCTCTTTAATGTTTTCATTAGTGACATTGCAGTAGGACTGGAGGGAAAGATCTGCTTGTTTGCAAATGACACCAAGATCTGCAACAGGGTGGATTCTCCAGATGGGAAGGAGAGAATGAGGCGGGATCTGGAGAAGCTTGAAAAATGATCTGAAGTGTGGCAACTAAGTTTCAATTCTGAGAAGTGCAAAATAGTGCACCTGGGATGGGGGAACCCTGGCGAGAGCTACCAAATTGGGGGGGGGGCGTTGCTGATGATCACCACGGAAGAAAGGGACCTGGGATATCATTTCTGATGACCTAAAGGTGTCTAAGCAGATTACAAAGGCTGCAGGGAGGGCCAGTGGCATGCTGGGGGTACATAGACAGAGGTATCACTATCAGAAGGTGGGAGTTGGTGATTCCATTGTACAAAATGCTAGTGAGGCCTCACCTAGAATACTGTATGCAATTATGTAGGTTGCATCTTTGTAAGGACATTGACAGGGTGGTGGAGGTCCAGAGAAGGGTAACTAAGATGGTATAGGCTTCCACCAGGAAACATATGAGGAGAGACTAAAGGACCTCAATATGCACTCGCTGGAGGAGAGGAGGGATTGGAGGCACATGATAGAAACATTCAAGTATCTTAAGGGCATAAACAAGGTGCGGGGGGGAGATATCTTCCAATATAAGAGATGTACAAGAACGAGGGGGCATGCTATGAAATTGGAAGGCGGAGGCTGAGGGGAAATGTGAGGAGGTTCTTCTTCACAGAGAGGGTGGTGGACACATGGAATAGACTGCCACAGGAGGTGGTGGGGTGAGTACAGTGGAGGGTTTAACCATGCATGGGACAGGCATAAGGGTACCTTAGAGATGGTAAGGAGGGGTGAAAAGCCATAGGCCAAGTAGGGTGAGAGGCCACAAACTAGACTAGGGTTTTTGGGCAGACAGGATGGGCCTGGCGGTCCTTATCTGCTGACAATTTCTATGTTCTTGTTTCTATGAAATGGGTACAGTATATGAGAATGTGGTAAGTGTTAGGGTTGACAGCCCCAAGGTGCATCCCATGCCTGTTGCTTCTTGCAGGGTGGGGATTGCGTGTTAGATTTGGAAATCCTGATGCCACATTTCCATACTTTTGTTACTTTAACCCTAAGCAGTGCATTAACAAAGTGTTTTGCAATATCTATCTATCTATCTATCTATCTATCTATCTATCTATCTATCTATCTATCTATCATCTATTCATCTATTCATCTTTCTTCAGTGCAAAAAACTTTGTTAATGCATCAGTTAGAGTTGTTAGTAAAGGAACAAAAGCAGGGAAATGGGGTGTTAGGGTTTCCAACTCTAACACCCCACCCCCACCCTGCGGACACTGACAGGTGTTGGGGGTGTGCCTTGGGGTTGTCCACTCCAACACTCACTCCATTCCATAAGTAAATAAGCTGAGATGGGTACAGTATAGGAGAATGGGATGAGTGTTAGGAGCTGACAACCTCAAGGCACCCACCAGATGCCTGTCAGTGTCTGCAGGGTGGTGGGGGTGTTAGAGTTGGAAACCCTAACACCTCTTTTCCCTGCTTTTGTCCCTTTACTAACAACCCTAACTGATCCATTAACAAATTTTTTTGCAATAAATTTCCATGCTTTTTCAGATAGTATAATCATTTCCTTATTTGTGTGTGGGAGTGCAGGGCCCACTCCCATCCCTCCTTAGATGTGTATATGTATGTAGTTGTGGAAGCACAGGTCCCTCCAGTCCATGTGCTTCCATTTATGGGAGAACAGTGACCATATTGTGAGCATGGCTATCTTATTACCCCACCTCATGTACCTGGCACAGAAATGTTCAAATCCCCACCAAAACGTAATGATGTGCAACTGCAACACCAATCCATGCCACAGGTGTGAAAAAAATTTTTGTCCAGGATTTGAAAAGTGACAGCTGTGACATATATGAGTTGGGGTAATAAGAAGGTTATATTGAACATCTGGGGTCAAAATATAAAAATTTTCCAAAGTTATGAGTATGCGTAGCGAAATTGCAATGAATGGTCATAACTTTGGCATTTTTTCATATTTTGACCTTAAATTTTGAACATAGTCTTTTTATGACCCCACCTCATAAACCCTGTAGGTGAAAATTTTCAAGTCTGTGCCAAAATGCCATTCCACACCACAGGTGTGAAAACACGTTTCAAACAGAATGTGAAAAATGACAGCTGTACTGTTTATGATGTGGTGTGAAAAATGGCTATGTTGAAAATTTGGAGTCAAAATATAGAAAATTAGCAGTTACGCAAGTACATAGAAAAATGTCAACAAATGCTCATAACTCTGCCATTTTTAGGATGTTTTTCACCAAATTTTCAACATGGCATTTTTGGGACCCCACCTCATGAACACTGTTGGTGAAATTTTGTTATTCGGTCCTGAAAAATGATTTCATGCAGCAAACATGAAATCACCTTCCAAGCCTGATTAATAAAATGACAGTGCCAGTGTTCATGAAGTGGGGTTCCAAAAAGGCCATGTTGAAAATTTGATGAAAAAAATTCCTAAAAATGACAAAGTTATGAACATAAATTCAAATAACTTATCTTGCTTCCTCAGTTCACAGTTCAGCTTAGAAGAGTGTAGACGTGTTCCAGTCTACAGAAGATGACAGTGCTTGACCTCTGGTGGTAAGTACAGGGTAAGGGGAGTTGGGTTGTGGGTGCTCAATGGGAGGATCGGGATGGTGGAGGAGGATGGTGGGGATGATGAAGGATGGTTTTCTTTATTTCAAGGTAAAAAAAGAAAAAGACATCAGGGTATGGTTTTCTTCTTTACAGGTAAAAATTAAATACATACTTCAGGACACTGTGAGTGGGCTCCCCAGTGTCCCACACTGCTGGGAAATACATACTTTGGGACACTGGCAGTAAATTCCCCAGTGTCCCACACTGCCATGGTGGGGGGCTTCTAATGCCGACACAGGGAATGGGTCCCCTGACATTGGCAGAGTAAAGAAAACAAGGGTTGGGGAGGGCATCCGACACTGGGGGTGGTCATCCTGGTGCCAGATTATAGAACTAGTCCATTTGTGCAAATGGATCATCCTGTAATGGTGGCAGATTGCAAAAGGATTTCCCACATGCAAAACAGAATAACCTGCTTGTGCAATTCAACTGCAGTGACCAAGGGGTGCCACTAGACACCAGGGAAAAGAGCGGCTCACAGCACACACTGCAGCTGGCAGCATGAGTTCAGCTGCGGCTGCAGAAGTCAAGACAATCCAGCTGTTCTCATATAAAGAACATAGGAGAAGTGGTCCTCTCCCAAAGCTGGGCACCCGGCATTTTGGGTGCCCAGAAAATGTGTTTGTTGGCCTAATTTTAAAAAAACAAACATGAGAATGTAGCTAAATGGGTCCTGTTTAGCTAGGTTCTGATGTTTTTTTAATCCATTCATTTTTATGTGTTTTCTTTCTTTTGTTTCTCTCATTAACTGAAAAACAAGATGGCAGACATAGATGCCCTCTGTGCCACTGTATGACCCTGTCCGCAAAAATTCAGTAGCTCCTGTGAAAATGAAAGTCTTTTCATGCAGAACATCTAACTTTTCCCACAGGAAATATTAGGAAACTTTGAAATTTAATAACTTTTGAATAGATTAATATTTTTTCATCAGACCTTCAAAAGGCACATCTGTGAGGCAAAGGCTTTCTGTTCTGAAAATTTCAGACCACAACCTAAAACAGTTTCTGAGATACAGGTGGACACAGAAATCAGAAAAAACATGTACATTTAGGGATTTTTGACACTCAGTATCTCAGAAACCACACAACGGATTCACACAAAATTTACCACATCAAGAGACCTATCCCAAGGGATTACGTATGCCACATTTTCATGCAAATCCATTAAATGGTTGCAAAGTTACTAAGGTTCAAATATTTGGCTTTAACATAAAAGTGAGCACTCAACCCTAACTATAGTGGCACCATATATATATATATATATATTAGAGGCAAAAAACTCTGTTTAATGCATCAGTTAGGGTTGTTCCACAGTGACAAAAGCGAGGAAATTTGGTGTTAGGGTGAGAGTTAGGACTGATGACCCCAACGCGCACCCTGATGCCAGTTGGGGGGGTGGGCTGGAGGGGTCCAAAGGGGGTTTCAACCCTAACACCAAATTTCTTCGCTGATTGAAAGTAGCAAAGTTATGTATGTGCATAGAATAAATTCAATGGATGCACATAACTCATGCATTTTTAGGAATTATGTCACCAAATTTTCAACATGGCCTTTTGGGGATCCCACCTCACGAACACTGCCATTGTTATTTCATTAATCTGTCCCAAAAGGTGATTTAGCACAACAAATGTGGCATTTTGTGCCACAGTAGCGAAAACACATTTTGGGCAGGATGTGAAACATGACAGCTGTACTGTTCATGAGTTGGTGTGAAAAAATACCAATGTTGAGAATTTGGATTGAAGATATAAAAAATTGGAGAAGTTATGAACGTGCGTAGAAACATTTTAATGACCACACGTAAGTTGGGCATTTTTTGGTATTTTCACATTAAATTTTCAACATCAGCTTTTTGGGACCCCACCTCATGAACATTGGCACTGTCATTTCATTAATCAGTCCCGAAAGGTGATTCCATGCAATGACCATAAAATCACCTTTCGGGTCCGATTAACAAAAGGACAGTGACAGTGTTCATGAGGTGGGGATCCCAAAAAGCCCATGTTGAAAATGTGGTGTAAAAATTCCAAAAAGTGGCCGAGAAATCAACATAAGTTCAAAACACCATAGACAGCCATTACATGGTGCTTACCTTGATTCTTCAGTTCATGGTTTGGCTTTAAAGAGTGCAGACGTGTCCCGGCCAACAGAAGATGGCAGCTGATGGCCTCCGGTGGTAAGTGTAGGGCAAGGGAGGGTTGGGGAGGTGGGTTGCTCAGTGGGAGGGTTGGAATGGGGAAGGAGGACTGGGGAAGACGATGAGGGACCATTTTCTTCTTTCTAGGTTATTTAAAAAAAAGACATCGGGGGTCTGTTTTCTTTTTTGGCAGGTACAAATGACAATGTATTGGGACACTAGGGGTGGTCTCCCCAGTGTCCCACAGTACTGGGGAGTACATAGCATAACTGGGGACACCGGGAGTGGGCTACCCTGTGTTTCACGCTGTCAGGGGATAGTGCCAACACTGGGATTGGGCACCCTGATGTTGGGTAAAAAAAAGAGCAATTTAAAATAATTATTTCGGTACACTGGGAGTGGACTCCCCAGTGTACCACACTGGCTGTGTGGTGGTGGTGGGAGGTGGATTTCTACTGCCACATGAGAATTGGGCACCCCGATGTTGGCAGAAGCATTTGAAAAAAAAATTCGGGACACTGGGAGTGGGCTACCCAGTGTCCCACCGTGGCAAGTGTGCATGTGTGGGGGGTATTCCTACCACCGACATGGGGATTGGGCACCCTGATGTCAGCAGAAACATTTTTAATAAATAAAACATGCCTTGGCCCCCTTAGAGGCACTAAAATGAGAAAAACTCCTTTTATTAGGTAAACACCAATGGTTGTTTACCTAAAGGGGAGGGGCCAAAGAACATGATTCCAACATTATTTTGGCCGAAAAGTGGCCAGAAAAGGTTTTGGATTGTTTTACTTGTGCCAATGGGTTTTTCCCATGCAAGTATTGCCACAAATTGCAGCAATTTTAGCGAAACAGTGCCATAATTTATGGCAGTGTTCATGCAACAGTGCTGGTAGTTGCACAGAAATTGACACAATTTGCAGCAGTTTTGCAAAAGAAGTGCCACAAATTGCAGCACTACAAATAGCCAAAACTCAGAAAACTTATTTCTGGCCACTATTTTGGAAAAATAATGTTAGGATTGTGTTCCTCGGGCCCCGATTGGTGTTTACCAAGGGGCAGTATATTTTGAATTACAAAGTTCTTTAGCCGTCGCTAACTGAAAACAAGATGGCGGCAGCATGAAAGTGCAAAATCCATTTGCGGCAGGCAAAAGTTCTTGTGCAAAAGCAAAAAGTGCTTTCGAGGTGGACACATATTTTTTTCCCATAGGCTATAATGGGAAACTTTACACTTTAATAACTTTTGAACGGATTGATATTTTTTCAACAAACCTTCAAAAGGCACATCAGTGACCCAGACTCCATATACCCTAAATAATTTAGGACTGGACCCCCAAATAGTTTGGGCTGTAGCCCTGAGCAAAGAATTTGCCAAAAAGTGAGGATTTTTCAAAGTTTTTGGCACTCCGCAGCTCTGCAACTGCACATCTGACTGGAACAAAACTTGCCAGATCCAGAACTCTATGGTACCAGACAGTGCATGCAAATTTCAGGAAAATCAGACAAATGGTTGCAAAGTTATTAAAGTGCAAAATTTTGTGTTTAACATAGAAGTGGCTGTGCAACCCTAAGTACAGTGGCACTACCATGCCTCTATATATATATATCTATACATATATATATATATCTATATATATATATATAGATATATATATCAAAACCTCTGTTACTGCATTAGTCAGGGTTGATTCCACACCAACAAAAGTCTGCAAATTCCTTGTTAGGGTTACCAACCCTACCCCGCAAACACCCCACACCCTCCACAGACCAACTGGTATCGGGGTGTGCCTTGGGGTCGTCAGCCCTAACTCTCACCCCATTCTCATATACTGTACAATCTCAGCTTGTTTACACATGAAATGGGGTGAGAGTTGGGGCTGACAACCCCAAGCCACACCCCAATGCCTGTTGGTCTGTGGAGAGTGTGTGGGATGTGGGGGGTAGGGTTGATAACTCACATAGAATTTCCAGACTTTTATCAGTGTGAAATCAACCCTAACTGATGCATTAAAGGAGTTTTTTTTGCAATGCATTTCCCTTCTTTTTGAGAAAGTGAAATGTTACTCATATGGTATCCATAGGTGGGAGCATGGGCCCTCCAGGCCCTGTGCTCCCAGCCACCCATAAGTGTAGAAACAAAGCGCAGGAGGGCCCTGTACTCCAAGTATTGCAAAATGGTATCCATGAGTGGAGTGCGGGCCACCTACCTATAAACATAGAGACATAGCGCAAGAGGGCCCTGTGCTTTCAGTTTTGTTTAATTGGATCCATAGGTGGGAGCATGGACCCTCTGGGCCCTGTGAACCCACCCATGAGTGTAGAAGCACAGCATAGGAGTGCCCAGTGCTCCCAGTTTAGCATAAATGGTATGCATAGGTGGGAGCACAGGCCCTCTGGGCCCTGCGCTGCCACCTACTTATAAGTACAGACATATAGCGCAGACCTGGTGGCATTCCAAGTAACCCTTGTACTACAAATGTGACAATATCTCAGTAACCATAGCAACTTTGGAAAAAATTCCTTCACAGTTGTATTTGTGACCTGGCTGTCTCCACATGCCCTTAGCAAAAAAATCCATATCTAGTACCATTTTTGAGATATAGGCGATGAATGGCACCGCTGCCACCACAGTGTTATCCTATGGGAAAATTTGCAATTTCGGACTGCAGTACCTCATTGGGAGGGGACATGAATAGCCCTGTAGGGTGATTATGTGCAAATACTGGGGTTGGGGCATTCGGGAAGGGGAGGGATGGGGATAGCCCTGCTGGGCTTTGACTGTCACTTTTGGGGGTTGGGACATGGGGGGACAGTTATATTGCGGGGCTTCAGTCCACAAGAGGGAGCGGGCATTGGGGGGCACTTGTGCATGTCAGGTCCAAGGGATGTGGCTTGTGGCAATCCCTACAGGTACATCCTTTGTTTGGCGTACCTGTGGGATTGTCACAAATCTTAGGACTTAGCAGCAGGGACCCTGCCCCTTCCTGAACTGGGCACAGGGTCCCTGTCACAACTGCATGCCTCGCATGTTGCAACCTATGACATGCGTAGGGGTGCTTCTAGAACTGGGCTCATATACCTTATCTGACCAGTTTCTGTAATATGTGGAGCTGATTAAAGATTTCACACATTCTGAAATTTAAGAGACAGTAACAGGAGTTCAGGGTTAGTCTGTTTAAATTTACAGAATGACTTTCTCACAGAATGTTTATGCTCTTGGCTGTAATCAGCATTAACAGGAACTCTGCCTAACAGAGAATACCAGCACAATTATGGTAAAATAGAAATGTGGGGGTGGGATTGAGCAACCCTTATAAGCACTCAGTTAAAAGTCATAAATCGTATTTATGATTTGGCACATACTGCTGTAATGACTCCCCCCTTCACTTTTAACATTCTCCTGCTGCCAATCTTGAATATACAGATTATTTGTAGCTGCTGTTTTCAGTATTGCTTCTGCATGTGTGTTGGAGTCTGCATTCTTGCAAGTTCAAATCTGATCATCATATGTTAATCCGTACTACCTGCTTCAGTGGAGAAATGTTATATCCAGACTCAATTTTTTTTTTAATTTTTCCTGATCTTTACTTCATAAGGCAAATGCAACGCAAACTATTTCTCTGTTTCAGTTCTGATATACTAGAGCTGGGTGGCAGTCTTCCAGAACTGAAACCTGCGACTTGCAGAGGCAGAACCCATATCTTTTTCAAGACTGACCAGTTGGCTAACTTTATAAGCGACATTGCAATGAAAGATGCAGAGTCTGGAATTGCAGCTTTTTTAACAGGGTGAACCCTTCTGCATCTTGGATACTTGGGTGCAAGCAAAGCATAAATCCCAGTGTAGTATAGGGGGCAATGATGGGCATGGATGGCTGAGAACAGAAATGTTTCAAGGCAGTGAAAGAGCAGGTGATGAGTTTATTCAGCTAGCAAAGAAAAAAAAGTCCCAGCGTTTATGATGATGTAGAACATCACGCTGAATGGGCTGTAGCTGAATTTACAGTTTTATTTGCTGGCAAAGATGCATTTAAAAATGTTTCACGTGGCTGCTAAGCATTTAGGCTTAATAGTATACATGTTGATTAGGAATTGGTGGTACTGGTATCAGTCTTTTTATAAATGAAGGAATTACAGACTTATTTTCAGTTGATTACTGCTTACTTCTGTGAGGTTTTCTGATACCAAGAGATGGATTCCCTTCCCCTCACTTGCTTGTGTGTACTTTGAGCGGAACTGAAATAAATGTATTGAATTTCACTCAGATTGTGAAAGCTAGTAGTGCAGGAGAAGACTCGCTCATCATCCCATGTGGTTCTCAATTGCTGAGACACCGGTGTTGGGTATAATAGTCTGATGTTGTGTGTGAGTGTGTGTGTGTGTGTGGGGGAGGGGTAAATGATCGAGCAGATCTCCGAACATGCGCCTGATACTAATGCCACAGGTTTACAATCAGACAACTGAAAACTGTGTATTTATTGCAATTGTCTGTTACAATAAATTCATTTACTGTCTACTGCTGTAAAACCAGACACCAATGGAACGTTATAACGAGATTGATTTATCACCAGCAACTGTCATCTACCCCCCCCAAAAAAAAACACTTCTGTAGGCACAATGTTCACACATAAGTAATTAAATATGTGCCATAACATAGTGCTGCATACAATCAAATCATTAAAGTAAAGTTATTTTTTGTTACTTTAAAATTCTGTAAAATTGATTTTATTTATAGCTTGATATTATCCTGAACGTCACACAAATATCACAGCTCAGATGTTAAATTCTGTACGTTTTGAATTTTGTTACTCAGTTAACTCTATCAAGTACACAGGAGCATTGAAACATTTACCAGCACTTTGGTCACGATCTCTTCCAGCTTATGTCTTCCCTGGGCCTTACACAGGTTATTTCCTCCACGACTCACATTGGTGGTCACTCATTGGATCTGGTGTTCTTCCTGGGGATGGAGATCACCGATTTGGTGCCGGAACCTGTCGGTTGGTCTGACCATCACACCATAGTGTTCAGTTTTGTGGCTCCCCTCCAATGGGCCTGCCCCAACAGAGATGTTTTGGCACTGTCCTTTGAGGGGAGTGACCCCACAGGGCCTAATAGCAGTGCTAGACCTATCGAGCTTGATGAGTGAAGGCAGGGGTCCAGGTGATTTTGTACTTGCTCATAATAAGGCAATGTTGGATGCCCTGGACTCCATTGCTCCTGTTCGTGTTCGACCACTTACTCTTCACCCAAGGTCTCCATGGTTTGATGGGACCTTGAAGAAGTTGAAGAGAGTTGGTCGAAGGTTGGAGTGGGTCTGGCAGAAATCCAGCCTGGATGTTGACAGGCTTAGATTGATGGACCATTATGCAGTCTATCAATTGACAATCTCCCCTAAGAAGACAGAATTCCTGTCCAGGAAGATTGTTGCCACGCAAAATTGATCAGCTCAGCTTTTCTGGGCTGTAGAGAGATTGTGCAATCCAATCTGCCTGCAGTCCGGTGGAGCCCTGTCACAAGAAAGGTGACACAAGTTTGTCCAATTTTTCGTGGATAAGGTTGCCACCATCAGGTCCAGGATCCATCCAACCCCTTCTATGGGGGATTGTGGAGGTTGGCGAGAGGTTGCGAGCACCCGGTTTGTTTGGTCTGACTTTGCTGGCCGGACATCATGGACATCATGAGGATCATCCAGGATTTGTGGCCAGCTAACTGTAGTTTGGACCTCTGCCCAATGTTTCCCCTTGTGGGGTGTGTTGAGGAAATCAGCATGGTCCTAGCTGAGATAGTCTGGAGGTCTTTGGAGAAGGGGGTCTTTCCTGATCCCCTTAAGGAGGCATTTATAGGATCACTCCTGAAAAAACCCTCCCTTGACCCAGACTGTCTCGCCAACTACAAACCTGTCTCCAACCTACCCTTTGTTGGTAAGGTTATCGAGAAGGTGGTTGCACTGCAACTGGATGATCATTTATCCACCCACAATGTCTGACATTCTCCAGTCCAGATTTAGGAAGAGGCATAGCACCAAGATGGCCCTTGTTTGGGTGCTTAATGATTTCCTAACAGCAAGAGATCGGAGGACCCATTCTATCTTGGTCCTCCTTGATCTCTTGGTGGTATTTGACATGGTGGACCATGGTGTGCTGTTGGAGTGCCTGCAATTCATCTGTGGACTGTCTGGTACCATCCTCAGATGGTTTTGATCATTTCTCATGGGCAGGACACAGAGAGTGGTCTCTGGAATTTATTCCTCTGACCCTCTTCCCCTATCCTTTGGGTTACCACAGGGCTCCATTTTGGCACCCATATTGTTCGCTGTGTGCATGCTGACATTGGGAGACATTATTAGGTGGCACAGTTTGAGTTTTCACTACTATGCAGATGGTACTCAACTGTACATATCCTTTGTGCCTGAGCAGGAAGATATTCTCTTGGTGTTTAACAGCTGCCTATCTAAGGTCCAGGATTGGATGAGTGCTAGTTGGTTAAGACTGAATCTGGACAAGACTGAGGTGTTAGTTGTGGACCTGGATCATCGGAGGTGGGGTGTGTCGGCCAGACAACCCTCGGGCCTTTGGCTCAGGGTGTCGAGCTTACCACCTCAGATCAGGTGCGGAACCTGGGTGTTATTTTTGAGAATGTTTGACCCTTAAATCGCAGGTGTCAGCCATTGTAAAGACCTCTTCTTTCCATCTGAGGAATATTGCCCGGGTGAAACACCTGATCCCTCCTGAGGATCTTCCAACCTTGGTCCATGCCTTCATGACCACTCACCTTGACTACTGCAATGCCCTGTACCCAGGAATATCGGGGGTTGATATATGCCACCTGCAGCTGGTGCAGAATGTGGCTGCCAGGCTTTTGACTGGTACTTCTAGGACCAGTCATATTGCACCTGTGCTCTGCAGACTGCACTGGCTGCCAGTGCGGTGGTGTATCACCTTTAAGGTCGGTTTGCTGACCTATAAAGCCCTACACAACCAGGGACCCCGCTACCTGCACAATCTCCTTTATCCCTACCACCCCTCCCAGCCTCTCTGATCCATTGACAAGGGACTGCTAGAGATTCCCAGGGTGTGTTTACAATCATCTGGGGCCCATTCATTTGCATTTGTGGCTCCTACCCTGTGGAATTCTCTACCTTGTGGGATAAGAGAATGCCGGACCGTCCAAAGTTTTAAGACGGAACTGAGGACCTACCTCTTTGGTCTAGCTTTTGGCAATGAAGTATAATGTTGCTTTTAATAATGGTTGGTCACTGTGATAATTTATGGTTTTATATATCTTATAATCTGTGATTTTGTTATTGATGTATTATGTACAGGCACCTTGAACTGTGGAAAGGCACCTTTTTATAAATAATTTTTGATTTAATTTGATTTGAGGATGAGTGATGTTTACACAAATATAACTGAATGATTGAGTTGATCTCACTTTTTTTCTGTGATTCAGCTTTGTACAGCAACTGCATGGAATGCACAATCAGAAAGGCAATCAAACATCACTACTTTTGTTCAGTTCCCCCTTCTGCAGGTTTGTAATGTTGGTTCTCATAACAGTATGTACTGACATGATTAAGCAAACTAGTAGCTAAAAAAGACTAAGTGACACACAGTGTGATAGAAAATATGTTTATGTTGCTGTGATGTCATTTGATCCCACTGGGACAATTCTGGACCTAGCACTGACCAATGGTGCCAGAATCACAGAAGTCTGAGTAGAAGGTCAACTGGGGTCCAGCAACCACCACATAGTGTAGTTTAACATGGGGACAGGGACACAGTCAAGTCACACAAAGGCAAGGATCTTAGATTTCAGAAGGGCAGACTTTGTTAAGATGGAGAGCTATATCGAAGAAGCCATGACAAGGAGGGAGGTAGGAGGGGGAGCTGAGGAGAAGTGGGTACACGTAAAAGGAGCCATAGAGGAGACGAAGAACCAATGCATCAGGTTGGTAAACAAAGACAAGAGAAGGGGGAAACCATTATGATTCTCGAAAGATGTAGCAGACAAAGTAAAGGCCAAAAGGGCGAGTTTCAGGAAATATAAGGAGACTCAAAAGGAGGAAAACAGGGAGGTGTACCTAAAGTGTCTAAGGGAAGCAGGGAAGGCTGTTAGGAGTGCAAAGGCATGGACTGAGGAAATATTAGCGCAGATGGTGAGAAAAGGGGACAAGACATTCTATAGATACATCAGTGAAACAAGGAAAGCCGGGGGGGGGGGATTATAAGGCTCGCAGGGGATGAAGGGGAGTGTAAGGAGGGAGTCCTGGAAAAGGTGGAAATACTGAATAAATACTTCTCTTCAGTATTCACTGAAGAGGGATAGGTCAGGGACCACAGTTGGGCAACAGATATGAAGGGGGAGAGTGAACATCAGTCCATTTATTGTGGAGAGAGTCCTGGAGGAGCTCACAAAACTGAATGTGGACAAAGCAAGGGGGCCAGATGGCATACACCTGAGGATATTAAGGGAGCTACGGAGGGAGCTAGCAGTGCCTCTGGCAGCTATGTTCACCAGGTCACTCAACACAGGAGTAGTTCCAGAGGACTGGAGGAGGGCACATGTAGTCCCTCTTCACAAAAGTGGTAGCAGAGAGGAGGCAGGGAACTATAGGTCAGTCAGCCTCAACTCAGTAGTGGATAAGATCATGGAGGCACTGCTCAAAGAAAGAATAGTGGCACACTTGGAATCCAACGGTGCTCAAGATCCAAGGCAACATGAATTCACAGCAGGAAGATCATATCAAATAAATCTGATAAATTTCTTTGACTGGGTTACAAAGGAAGTGAATTATGGGGAGCAGTGGACATCACCTAACTTGATTTCATCAAGGCCTTCAACACCATCCCACATAGAAGGCTGGCTAGCAAGATGGGTAGTCTTGGCATGGGCCACAAGGCAGTAAACTGGGTTAGAAACTAGTTAACAGACAGGAGGCAGAGGGTGATTGTAAATGGGATCCAGTCTGGGGAGAGGGGAGTGACCAGTGGGGTGCCTCAGGAATCAGTCCCTGGGCCAGTCCTGTTTAATGTCTTCATCAGTAACATAGCGGAAGGGCTGGAGAAGAAGGTCTGCCTGTTTGCAGATGACACCAAGATGTGCAACAGGGTTGATACTCCATATGGGGTGGAGGAAATGAAGCGGGACCTGGGGAAGCTTGAAGAGTGGTCTGAAGTGTGGCAGCTGAGGTTCAATTCAAAGAAGTGCAAAATAATGCAGTTGGAATGAGGGAACCCTGGAGAGAGCTACAGGATGGGGATATGGGGAGTTGCTGATGGTCACCAAGGAAGAAAGGGATATGGGGGTTATCATTTCAGACAACCTAAAGATGTCTAAGCAAAGTGCAAAGTCTGCAGGGAGGACCAGTGGCATGCTGGGGTGCATATGCAGGGGTATCACTAGCAGAAGGAGGGGGTTGTGATTCCATTGTATAAAACACTAATGAGGCCTCACTTAGAGTACTGTGTACAATTCTGGAAACTGCACCTTCGCAAGGACATTAACAGGGTGGAGGCAGTCCAGAGAAAGGCAACAAAGATGGTACAGGGTTTGCACCAGAAAACATATGAGGAGAGATTAAAGGACCTGAATATGTGCTTACTGGAGGAGAGGACTGAGTGGGAAGACATGATGAAACCTTCAAGTACCTTAAAGGCATAAACAAGGTGCAGGGGGGCAACATCTTCCAATATAGGAGGAGTACAAGAAAGAGGGTGCATGATATGAAATTGGAAGGTGGCAGGATAAAGGGAAATGTGAGGAAGTTTTTCTTCATGGAAAGGGTGGTAGATGCATGGAATAATCTGCCACAGGAGGTGGTGTGAGAGAGCACAGTGGAGGGATTTAAACATGCATGGGACAGGCATAAGGGAACCCTAGAAGTGGGAAGGAGAGGAGAAAGCCCTTGATCAAGTAGGGTCAGTGGCCACAAACAAGGGTAGGCCTTACAGGCAGACTGGATGGGCCTAGCGGTCCTTATCTACCGACAATTTCTATGTTTTGATGTTGTTATGGATAAAAGAGAGTTACAATGCATTACTGGGTTCCTGTCCCGTTTAAGGCTATGGTTTACACTTTATAATATATTTGCCATTAGCATGAAAAGGAAGAACAGATGGAAGTATCAAATACATGTTAAAGCTTCTCATGGAACTGCTGTCTTTATACAATGAAACACACATCACACAGCATTATTCTACAAAGTAAACATAGAAACATAGATTTGACAGCAGATATGATTACCTGGCCACCCAGTTCAGCCCATTTCCCTACCTATTGGATAAGCTGCAGATCCTAGGCTGTTGGTTATCTAGGATGTGCAGCTTATCCAATAAGTAGGGAAAAGGGCAGATTGGGTGGGCCAGGCGGTCCTTATCTGCTGTCAAAGTTTATGTTTCTATGTTCACTTTGTAGAATAATGCTGTGTGATGTGTGTTTCATCGTATAAAGACAGCATTTCCATGAGAAGCTTTTCTGTATGAGAGCTGAATAAACTCATTCAGCATTTATGTTGACTCTGATCTCCTGTCACAGATAAACCTGCAGTGTTAGTGTCATCCTAGCAGAGTTAAAAACCAACATTACAAACCTGCCAGAGGGGGACTGAACAGAAGTAGCTAAGTTTGATTGCCTTTCCGATTTCTTCCTTTCCATGCTAATGGCAAATATAAAGTGTAAACCATAGCCTAAAATGGGACAGGAATTCAGTAATGCATTGTAACTCTCTTTTATCCATAACAACATCAACATAAACACATTTTCTATCAAACTGTGTCACTTAGTCTTTTTAGCTGCTAGTTTGCCTAATCATGTCAACGTGTACTGTTATGAGAATGGTAGATACAGCTGAACTGGAAATTCAGTGCCGTTTTTAGGGCTGTGGGCGGAGCCTACAGCCATATTGGGATCGCTCAGTAGCTCTAAAAATGTCCGATTGTGTAACCTTCAGTTGGACTTTTGGAAGTATTCTTCCAAAAGTCCAACACAGCTTGAAACCCTCTGCCATGATCGTCTGCTACGGAATAACAGCAGCACTATTTCGGCTGTTACTTACGCATTTCATGGCATGAACTGTGCATGCACGACTCATTCATATGTACAGTTCTGCTGGTGCTATCATGTTGTGAAAGGCAGAATGCCATTCGCTGCAACTGCGCATGCACGAGTGCCATGCATGTGCAGTTACGTCACCGCTGCCACCAGCACTGGCAAAGAAAATGCACTGACATCAGGGTCCCCAATCCCCGTGTCAACATTATGTAGCCTCCCAACTCATGTGGCACACTGGGAGCCCAACCCAGTGTGCCCAAATGTTTTTTTTACCTTGCCAACATCGGAGTCCCCAATCCCCGTGTCAGCATTATGTCACCCCCCAGCTCATGTGGCACACTGGGAGCCCACCCAGTGTACCCAAATTTTTTTTTCACTGCCGACATTGGGATCCCCAATCCCCGTGTCTGCATTATGTCACCCCCCAACTCATGTGGCACACTGGGACCCCACCCCAGTGTGCCCAAATGTCTGCTTTTTTTTGTTTACCTGTAAATAAAGAAAACAGTGCCCTGATGTGTTTCTCCATTTTTTTTATCTGTAAAAAAGAAAACAGTCCCTTGACGTTGACCCAGTCCCCCTCCCCACACTCCCACTGAGCACCCACCTACCCTTACCCCCCCTTTCCCACTTCCGGAGGTCTGCGCTGTCATCTTCTCTGGACTGGGACATGTCTGCACTCTTCAAAGCCGAACCGCAAACTGAAGATTCAAAGATAAGTGTGCTATAATGCCATTCAATGGGGTTTTCAACTTATTTTGATAAATGAGCCATTTTTTGGAATTTTGACCTCAAATTTTACACATGGAGTTCTTGGGACCCCACCTCATGAAAACTGTCACTGTCATTTCATTACTCAGTCTTGAAAGGTGATTTCACCGTCGCTGCATGGAATCACCTTTCGGGACCAAGTCACGAAATGATAGTGGCACTGTTCATGAGGTGGGGCCCCAAAAAGCCCATGTTGCAAATCTAGTGAAAAAATTCAAAAAAATGATTGCATTACGAGTGTGCATTGTGCAGTTTTTAATATTTTCTCTCCACATTTTCAACATTGTCATGTTTGCACACCTCCTTTTAAACAGTACAGCTGTCATTGATCACATCCTGCCTGAAACGTGTTTTCGCACCTGTGGCACAGAATGGTGTGGTGAAAAGTGAACAAAATGACATTTGCACTCTTCATGAGGAGGGGTCCCAAAAAGGCCATGTTGAAAATTTGGTGCAACACCTCCAACAAATGACCAAGTTACACCCAGGCGTTCAATAATTTCTGCGCACACATGTAACTTAGCTCACTTGGCAGCTCATCACAGCCATATTGGCTCTGGTCAGAGTTTGTTATTTAGGCTGCTGACTGCTGACTGCTGAAATGCTGTGAAGGAGTGGATCAGTGAGCTATTGTTGGGCTTCAGTATACATTTTAAACAAGTCTATTGAGGATGCCACATCATGCCAAAGTCCATACTCTGGAGCAGTGAACTGAGAATACCAGAACTGCACCAACAGTAGAAAGAGGGTAGAGGACAGAGAAATCATTTAGCCCAAACATTGTGACTGCTCCTTTAATTTACAGTGAAAATTAAAGTTGACCACTTACAATATGCACTGGATAGATACAAAACAGCAATTTCCCTCCAGGCTACCTTATGAATGAAAGAGGGTGTTTTTCGTTCCCCCCCAGTAGGCAAAGTATTTAGTTTATTTTAGTTTCAATTATTTAGTCCAGCTATCCTGCCTAAAATGAGCTTGTGGGTCTGTAGACTGGAATGTGCTCCCAAGAGCAGAGCACTTTGAAAACAGCAGTTTGCATGGTAGGCAGCTGCTCCCCTCATATGTAGTCAGATGTTTCAGCAGGAAGACGCATCTTTGATCGGAGAGTGGATCTTGAACCTAGGACCTGTTCAGGTGATTGAGGGTGTGTGGGTATTTACTGGGGGTGTGGGGTGGTGAGTGTTGAGTGGGAGGAGGGTGGGGGGCTGATTGGAGAGGGACCATTTTATCACAGGTAAAAAACAAACATTGAGAGACAGTTTTCTTTTTTTCAGCATATTTTTGCATCAGAGGGTGGGGGTAGAGGGTTCCACTAGACACCGGGGAATGAAAGAAGAATTATGGGGACAGGGATTGGAGGGTGTGGGAGTGCCACTAAACACCAGGGACTTAAACATAAATTACAGGGATGGTGATCAGAGGGTGGGGGGGGTGCCACTAGACACCAGGGAATAAAATAAGGTGATAGCAATCAGAGGGTGAGGTGGTGTCATTAAACACTAGTGAATGTATGTGTTGAATTTAGGGGGACAGTGATGGTGGGGAGGTGAGGAGTGCCACTAGATACCAGGCCAAGAGGGCTCACAATTCACACTGCAGCGAGCAGCACCAGTTCAGCTGTGGCTGCAGAAGTCAAGAAAATCCACTGTTCTTATACAGAGAATGCAGAGGAAGCACTTCTCTCGCTAAGCTGGGCACTTGGAATTTTGGGTGCCCAGAAAAAGTATTTCTGGCCCTAACAGTGAAAAACAAACATCAGAATCTATCTAAACGGGGCCCATTTAGCTAGGTTCTGGTGTTTGATTTTAAAAAATGAAAACTTTTTTGTGTATTTTCCATGCCTGTTAGTTAGTGGGGAAAAAAAACAACAAGATGACGGCTGGCAAAAAAGGGTGTTTACCTCATGAAAAAGGATTTTTTCCTTATGAAAAAGGAATGGGTCTCATGAGAAAGAATCCTTTTTCACAGGATCAATCCTTTGACAAGCTTTTTACCTCTATCCTGGAGAGTGATCTTCCTATTGGAAGTAATGGGAACTTAAAAACTGAATGACTTTGCAACAGATTAATATTGTTTCACCAAACAAACACATGACAGTTCTGTTGCCCATGCTGTTTCTACAATAAAGAATTCACACTAAAATTCCACATCATCTGGACACAAGGTGATGAAGAATAAACTGCAAAAAGTGGTGACTTTTAAGGTTTTTGCAGTAACTGGATCTCAGAATCCACACATCCAACCGGAACAAAACTTGCCACATTAAGAGATCTACTCCACGGAACAGTGCATTCCAAATTGTGTGCAAATCCATTGATTGGTTGCAAAGTTATTAAAGTGCGAAATCTGAGATTTAACATTAAACATGCTACTCAACCTTAACTATTGGGGCATGACCATGCCCCTATAATGAGTGTTTTGGGTGATTGAAAATACACCTCTTAAAAAACTATGTCCCCAAAGACATTGAACTGCATGTGTGCTGGGACTTAATTTTTCACACTATTTGTTTTCCAATTAACAATAGATTTACCCTTTTTAACATTTTTAGTGCATATTTAGGGATGGGCTACTTCCCACCCCCATGACTACCCAAGTGGAAACTTTCAGACCAGCCAAATGGATCTTTTGCGTTAGTCCTGCCCAAAGCAAACTACAGGTATAACACCATGACCACTGGCTGTGCTGCTTTGAATAAAGCAAGTTACAGGTCCCGTGCCTTTCCCAATGGGTCGGCTGCTTCATTTAGGGTCAGCAGGACCATGTAGGAAGTAAGCTACAGGTCTGGCCTCATGCTCAGCAGGATTGCTGCATTGCATAGGACCTGTAGAGCACTACGTGGAACAAACTGCAGATCTGATTTCATGCCAAACAGGTCTTCTACTTCACACCGAGCTATGCATGAAGCAAGGTATGGTCCAGTGCTATGCCCAATGGGAACTAAATGTGCCTGTTGTTTACTAGGTTTACTAGGACGATATGGACAAAAGTAGGCTGAAGCCCATTTAGATTGTCCACACCCTGTCGGTCACTGGACTGGGGTTAAATTCCCCAGAAGCTATGCATCAAGGCCATTTTTGAACTGATTTATTTTGTCAGTGTATACTAGCTTCTGAGGAAGAGAGTTCCAAAGTCTTTGCAGAGCTAATTGTGAAAAAGTTGTCCCTTTTGTTTGTTCTTGCTTTCATAACCTCGATTTGCCTGTTGTGACGCCTTGGTACTATACGTCTATTTGAGTAGGTAAGTCCATGTTAGAGCATACGCTCCTGGGACTTTAGAATTTTATGCAAAAATAAGATAACCCCCCTAGATTTTCATTGGTGTAATGAATGAAGGCCTGTTTCCCAAAGTCTATGTGAATAGTCTAGTAGGGTAAGACAATCCTTTTTCAAAAAGTAAGGAAATAAATTGCAAAAAACTACATTAATGCATTACCTATGGTTAAAGTACAAAACACAAAAAGTAGGAGAATAAAATATATGAGGAAAAAATCCCTTGAACCTTGGGCAATTTGAGGTGAGTTATTCCTTGGGATTTGAATGATCACATACACTGCTGATATTACCCCAACTTCAACACAGTCTTGTCAGGCAGAGTAAAATACTGATGTAGCAGTGCTTGGAGAGAACTTGCTGAAGTAAGGATCACATCAGCTTGTGTCAGGTGGTCATTCAAACTTTCAGGAACAGCACACCCAAGATTCACCAAGGCTCAGTAGACTATTCCCTCAACTTTTTTATTTTCATAATTTTTATGTTTTATGTTTCAGCCTTAACAGATGCATTAACATAATGTTCTCTCTATCTAAAATCTATCTATCTGTCTGTTTGTCTGTCTGTCTATTAAACTGTAGAACTTTCAATAAAGTATAAACTGCTTGTTTGATTTCTCTCCTCTGTTTTGAGTGCAGCAGAGGTCACTGTTATGTCATCAGGCATTGTTCAAGCTGCTCTCCGATTGGTTAAGAGCTCCTTTGTGACCAGCCTCAAGTGATGGAAAATGATGAGGACCCACCTAGAATGACGATGAATGATTTGCCATTATTTTGGATCTTGAAGCCATAGAAATAAGTCATTCACTTTTAAGGTTTCATTCAAGCCTACATTATATAAATGCATTTATTTTCATGGCCAGGAGAGTTGGAGTGAAAATAAATCATTTATTTCCACTCCAGCTCAGAGAACATAGGGAATACTGAATGGGCAACTATGCACAACCAGTGTGTTCTGCCACAGAGGAGTTCTGATTCACTCTGACCTCGAGAGCGAAGCTCAAGAGGTCCATGGGAATCAGATCCCCGAGGTGACAGAACACACAGGTTGTGCATAAAGTTGCTCATCCTGTATTTTTTATAGTGTATAGTAGTACTATGTGAAATGTGTGCTTTGTGGGTTTTTTTCTCTCTTCTTCATAATGAAACTGACTTAAAAAGTCTCTAGAGGTTCTAGAATACTGTCACCATAGAATTAAATAGAGGAAAGCAACAATGTGCTAGGATTCCAAGTGGTTCAGCTGCAGTAGTGACATCACTACTGCAGCAGAACAACATAATGACATCACTACTGCAGCAGAACAAGCATATTCCAGGCATGGAATTTCATGCATAACAGCATTCACTATACATTATAATGGATATGTCTACTCCAGCTCCATAATGTTCTAAGCAGAATCTTCCTTTATACCTAGTATTCTGTGTAGGCTTGCCAGTAAGAAATGGCACAAAAATGTTCCTGACATTGTGTAATTGGCACATGCCATGGCCTGCATGAAAATAAAAATTATTTATTTTGAATGGCAGGGTATGACCGCTCTAGACCTCACTCACAGCGCAACTGCTTTTGAGGTCAAGTTTAACAGTTCAGAATAAATAATTTATTGGCATACAGCCCATGGCATGCCCCCAAATAAGACACAAACTGTCATTTGCATTGAAGACATAGCTACTGCGCAAATAACAGTTGCAATGATTTGCCCAGTAGTTCTGTTATTTGCACAGTAGTTCTGTTATTTGCACTGTATCCATTTTATTTCCACGGTAGCCACAACCCTTGCTTTTCAACAGCACATCAAATAATGGCACTGTCACTTTAACCATATGAGTAAAAGGCTCAAGTTATCATTAATAACGTGAAAAAGAAAGAAAAACTGTATAGAGGTACTCCTGTTTCATAACACAGCATATTTTTTTTTTACCTGCAATAGACAAAAGAAGAGGAAACTCCCATGGTATGTATCAGATATCCCATGAGATAGCCCCAAATATACATGTTATTTGTTTTAAAATGTTGATGTTATTGCACTGTGCACTCATGGCAGTGCTGCTCATGCAAGTGTGCAATAACACAAATATTCACTGAAAATACCACCAATAGCTTAATCTGGTTCTGTAAGTCAGTCTACATCTGTCCACATATTCCCCTTTCCTTGCCCCCAGGTTGCACCTGGAAACAAGCTGTGGTTTGATGTGCCTCTCCCAGTCATAAACTTTCAAATAAATAAAATACATTCCAAAACAGATAACAAGCATATTTAAAGCTACTTCATGAGACAGTCCCCATTTATTCAATAGGTGTAAAAATTAATTTGCCAAAAGAAAAATATTGTTTTGCACAACATGAACAAGACAAATGAAGTTGGTCACAGAGCATGCTTAGAAATTTATCTCACTCATTTTCATCACACTGAGCATGCTCAAAAATTTCTTCTTATACATAAAGGCAAATTTCTGAGCTTGCTCAGTCATCAACTTCATATATATTTTCCCCCAGGATACCTATGAAAATGAGTTATAGTATATGGTTAGGGCTTATTGTAAACTGAAATCAGTGGCTTTTCAAATGTTGTGTAGGACAGTTCAAAGGTCAGAAAAGTTGTTGTACTATCGATCTGACGTCACATCGATAGTACAACAACATTCCTGTCAATCAAACACAAACGTACTCCCACGTCGATGCTCAGTCAAGAAAATCAGCAAAAATATGGCGGCAACGCTTAGCAAGAACCTCCGACCCCGAGACAGTTGACGGAAAGAGCCTCATACTGCTCCATGCCCCAAAAGTTAATTTTTTTATTTAGTTTTTAAAACCTCACCACCAAAACCTAAAAAAGAAATGAAGGACAGAGCGACTCAGTGAGCGGGAGCACCGAGAAGTGGGATCAGGGAGAAGCAGACGTTAGTGCGAGCAGCAACAGCTAAAGCAAAGTGACAATGGAGCCGGTGAGTGGACGAGTGAGCCGGTAAGGAGAAAAAACAGAAAGACTCTTGTGTCCTACACTTTGGAACCATATACTATACAAAACAGTATATGGTCAATCATACACAGACAGGGCTGTATTTCCATCTTGGGGTTGAGATGACATCACAGGGACCTCTCGAGCCGCTCTTGAGGTCCCTGTGATGTCATCTCAACCCCTCGATGGAAACAGACCTGTTGTATATGATTGTCCATACACTATTCTATATATTATGGCTCCAGAAGTCTTTCCTGATGTAGCATTTTTAATTAATTAGTTACGTAATATATGAGATGCCATTAATTTTTTAGTTTAGTTTAGTTAGTTTTTGTTGACTGGGAAAGTGCACTAGACACATTCTGCCTATTTTCAGACATGACCCAGGGAAGGGGGATACAGATAAATGCCAACTGACCTTGAACCAGATTAAGCTGTTGGTAGTATTGTTTTAGTGAATGGGGGGAAATTTGGCCAGGGCACTGGGGAAATTCCCCTACTCTTTTCGAGAAGTGCCATGGGATCTTTAACATCCACTTGAACTACCACCAGAACAGGCAGATGGGACCTCAGTTTAACATCTCATCCAAAAGACAGCACCTCAGGAGTGCAGCACCCTCCTCATGCTGCACTACGGTGTCAGTATTGGGTTTTAACCCAAGTGCCTGGTGTGGGGATAGATCCCACAATCTTCTGATATCCCAGCCTCAGACATGAGTGTGCTACCTGCTGAGCCACTGACACTGATTGGATTTACTGTATAGTATGCCTATGTAGATTACATTTTTTACTTTCTATCAAAACTACCTGAACACTTGTTGCACAAATCAAATAAGCCATGGGCTAACTTAAGATTTTTTATTTGTAACTGGATAAGGCCCACTAGGCCGAAGGTCTATTTTCAAGGGTGACCCAGGAACACTGGGGAAGTTAGACAATTTGTTTAGAATCACACAGTATGCAAGAAGAGGTTATGAGAATCAAACCAAGGTCTGCTGGATGTACCATGCTCATTTGAGGGCATTGGTCTATTGCTATCTCACTCATGGCTTTGCCACTCATAAGATATCAACAGACCTATACCCTCTCATGAAGATAAAAATGATACAGTAACTTATGTCAGCCTGTATGTACAGTATGTATATGTATATGTATCTCTATGGATCTTTGTATCTCTGTCTGTCTGTCTATCTATCTATGCAGTTTGGATACAATACCTTTGAGCCCAAAGAGCTCATTTACAAAGGTTCCATGTCAAGCATGCAAGTACATTAAAGTTTCAATAAAGAAATAAAGTGCAGTCATGGCAGATAGAGACAGGTCGAGCAGCACATCATGTGCTATTGTTAAGGTACAAGGGTGGCAGGAGGGAGGATAGGAGCAGAGCCAGGTAGCAGCTCATAGAGCTTCATCTTACATTGGTGAAGCAGCCCAAATAAGGGGTGAAGATCAGCAGTATATGCAGGTGGCTGGGGTGTAAGGGCCTTCCTCAGAGCAACCTTGAACTGGCTAATTTTGGTGAGTCTAACAAGGGATTCTGGTAGTTTGTCAATCCACAGTGGGGCCCAGATGGCAAATGAGTACATGGCTAGGGAAGTTATGTGAAATGGGATAACGAGGGCATTCCTCAACATGTTACTGGTAGAGTATTGATTTAGGACAGTATGCAGGAGGTTTCAGATTGCTGAAGGTGTAAAACCTAGTAGGGATTTCTTGCCCAAAATGCAGGTTTGGAATTTGATCCCATCCTGCAGAGGGAGCCAGTTGCTCCCAGAGTAGAGAGCGCAAGTGTGGGTATACATGTCTGCTTCTAGCATGGAATGACAGGCCTTATTCTGTACTAGTTTTACCCTACCGAGAACAGTGTCAGAGGCTGTGCCACAGATTGTGATTCCATAGTCACTTATGGGAAGGACTGTTCTGAACACAGCAACACACTTGGCCTCTTGGGTCAGATTATGCCTTTGCCTAAATAGGGCCTCTAGTTTTCTATTAACCAAGCTGACTATATTGTCCATGTGGGGCATGAAGGAAAGTGTTTCATTGATGGTGACACCGAAGTATTTAAAGGTGCTGACTTATTTCAGGGAGCACCCATTTTCATTTAGGGTTGTAAGGGGGTTTACCTTATTCCTGTTTTATGCAACACTGGTAAGGATATTTATGGGCATATATTGGTGATATTTTTGCTCCCTCCAGATCCACAGTGAGAATATTGAAAAATTCTAATTTTAGGTTGTTATTCTCACTATAATAACCGGCTTCCCCTTTTTTCCCCACAGGGAAACCATGGCATAATTTGCCATTATAATGGAGTGTTTATAACGGCAAACATGCGTACGATTTCCCTTGCTGTGCGCATGCTCAGGCAGCAGCACGACCAGTCGAGACCGCTCAATGCTTCCATCTAGCCTGAAACAGAACCACCAGAAGAACTTGGCAGTAAGTTCTTTCCTTTTCTTTTCTCCCCCCCCACATACACTCTAAACACATAAAGACCTGCTCAAAGGAAAAAAAAACTGGTTTAAAACATGCCAGATCTCGGCACTGGGCTAAAACTAAACCGAACCGAGGACACACTGAAAGCTTTTTATTTTATATAATTGCTGAGGCGAAAAAGGGAAACCCAGCAATTATATAAAATAAAATATGGGTCGGGATGTGTAAACTCGAAGTTTACACACACCCTTGGGGTTAGATGCTAGTCATAAACCCCTTGAGCTTCTCTCTCGGGGTTTATGTAGCATCTAACCCCTCGGGTGTGTGTAAACTTCTTGTTACACACCCCGAACCATACTTTATCCTATACATAGTTCTCAATATCCTCACTGTAGCTTTTGAATATTCTCATTTAGAATATTCGGTCTCAGCATTACTAGCCGTGTTCAAATGCAAATAACTTTAAAATGAAAAATGATAGCATGGTACTGTGAGCACAAATTTGTTCAGCACAAAAATATATACAAAACTGAGTGGTGTTTCATATATAGCTACCTTTTATTTTTTTTTCTAATTAGCAAAAAACTGCAGAAAATGCAATGTTCCCACTTTTTTAACAAATAAATGTGAATAACTTTAAAACAAAAAATTGGTAGCATGGCACTGTCAGAACAAACTTTGTTTAGCACATATATATCTCCAAAATGAGTGGTGTTTAGCAGACTATTCAAGTTTGTTCACTTTTTTGACAAATGCGAATAACTTTAAAACAAAAAATGGTAGCATGGTACTGTGAGCACAGAAGTTGTTCAGCACAAAATCATCTACAAAATGAGTGGTGTTTCATCTATAGATATCTTTTAGTTTTTGTATAATTAGCAAAAAACAGCAACAATTCTATTTTTGTTTCACTTTTTGCAATAAACAAATGCAAATAACTTTAAAATGAAAAATGAACGCATGGTACTTTGAGCAGAAAAGTTGTTCAGCACACAAATATCTACAAAATGAGTGGTGTTTCATTTATAGATACATTTTAGATTTTTTTTATAATCAGCAAAAATGGCAGGAGATTAAATTTTTTTCACTTTTCTGGAGATACGGTATAAATGGAATATGCTATCTCCCAAACGCTGGATAAATGGAACATGACATGGTACCAGCAGAAATGTTGGCAATATTTCTCACTCATGGGCCTGGATATTCAAACTGCGCTGAAAACTGGCACAACAGTAGGAGCAAGCGCAAACCAGTTGCGCAAATGCGCAACAGGTGCGATATTCAAACATGGAGCAGAGCAAATTGCACAAGCAACCAACGTCTCAATATCGCACATACTGCGCCATCGCGCAACCAGGAAGGAGAAGCTGAGCCAAAATGCTGCGCTATGGCACAACCATGGAAGCCCAGCTGAGCATTGCAGAGCTGCCATAGCGAAGCACAACCCCCAGAGCAATGGAACTGCACATCCAGGGAGGCAGGCTGGGGCCCACCGCCAGCCATGCCACACATGGGCACAGGAACACACTGCAGAACCCACACCACACCGGCACACCCCAAGCACAGCATCACTGGGGGTGGGACGGATGATCCACGTGCCCATGGGGACAAGCCAACTAAAGCATAGCAGAGCCATGACACCCCAGCACAACCACTGGCAGGCAGAGAGTGCCACACAGGGGGTTGACAACCACAGTGCACATCAGTCCCCATACGCACAGCACACCGCACCGTGGCCCCCAAGACTGCTCATGTGCAGTGACAGGCACTGCAGGAAACACCATGCACCCCCGTGCCACACGCCAACCCCATGCTGCAGAGAAGCATATCAGCCAGACCCACCCTGTGCACCCAGCAGTGGGTGGCAGCAGATGGCAAGACCAACAGAAAGGCAATGCCATGCTGGTGATACCCACCAGCGGCTCCAGCCACAAATGGTTACCAGGGCACAGCTGGGGCACAACAGATGGCAGCCAGGGCACTGATGTATTGTCACTATGGGGGAAGCTCTGCACCATATGGGGCACCAAGTGGGGCACAGCATTTTTTTTACCAGGGCATCGCGTCTGGCGGGTCCTGGTGTAGAGCCGCCACTGGTGATACCTCCCCATGGACACACACACACACATATATACCCAGGACCATAGCAGCCCAGATGGCATGTACACCCCTGCAACGGAGCACCCATAGCCAGTTGCAAAGCAGACACCAACACAGCAGTTGTATCAAAATAGAAATGTGTATTTCAAAACAACATATGAACAATAACAGGTGAAACTATGTACAGGTTGGGGGACGGGTAAAAGGCAGGGGTGTTCAAGGGGAAGGGAATAAAAACTTGGAGAGGGAAGGCAGGGTGAAAGAGATGGGAGAAGTGGGAAGGGAATGTGGGCTACGGCCCAGCTGGCTCCTGGTCCTCCCCCTGCTGGCGTCCCCTTCTGTGCTGCCGCCGCTGTTCACCCTGGTGCTGTATGGCCTGCAGAAGCTCCCAGTTTTGTAGACCAAGCTGGGTGAGGCGCCGCAGATCTTGGGCCATGCGTCTCAGCACCCCGAGGCCTAGGAAAATGGGAACACAGTCAATGGCTGAGACTGACCACAACCCTGAACACCACCCAACCTGCAACCCATATAACCCAATGTCCTGCACCTGTGATGGCATGCACCCACCCACAGTGAACATGCACATGGCCATCACAAACAGGCGGCACCAGCTATGCGCACCACTGCCCACACACACTGCCCACGCCAATCACAGTACAAACTAGGCTGTCAAGTGATGTGGCAACGTGGTGCGAGGCCAGTTACACAGCTATGTGCCCAGTGCATGCCTGGACCACCTGTGATGCATACACAGACGTGTCGCGGATGCTGCACTGTGATGCAGGTCACCTGGTCATGCCTACATACATGGATACATAGACAGTGTCAGCAGATAAGGGCCTATGGGACACCCAGTCTGGCCATTTGGCCTTGTACGCTCACTCTGTTGTCCTATAAGTCCATTCCCCTCACCCCGACCTCCAGAATTCTTCATGGCTAACCCATGCATTCATAAATCCCCAACCAAGTCAGCCCCACCACATCCTCTGGCAGGGTGTTCCACTTGTCCACCACCCATTCTGTGAAGCAATACTTTCTCATGTTTCCTCTAAACGAGCCCCTCCAACTGCATCCCATGCCTCTAGTCCTGGAACATCCTTTACGCTTACAAATATTGTTGTCCTGCACTCTGTTCCCCTGTAAAATACTTGTATGTCCCCATCATATCCCCACAGCCTCCTCCTCCAGGGAGTACATGTTCAGTTCCGTCAACCTGTCTGCATAGGACTTGTGATGCAATCCATGCACCATCCATGTCGCCTCCTCAGAACCCTCTCCACCCAGTCCATGTCCACACGCAGGTATGGTCTCCGAACTGTACACTGTACTCCAGTGTGGGGACTCACTAGTGTTTCGTATAGTGGAACTATGACCTCCCTTTGGTTGTGTCCAGCGGTTGGTGGTCTGCCCCCCAGCATGCAATAGCATCCATGACGAATGATACTCACACCTCCAGCAGCTCGGTCTGACGCTGCTGCTGCTGCTGCTGCTGCTGTGGCACAACATCCCCATGGCACCGGGCCTGGCATGGCCCACATCACTGCGGGTCCGTGTCCTCACAATCCGCCTGTGGGAGACATATGGTGAGACAAACATCAGTGTGACTGAAAAGCAGAGTGCCCCCTGCCCCAGTGAGAGTGCCTGCCCACACAGCCATAACCATCCATCGCACAGCTGCACACACTGACACACCTAGGCACAGCCACCCAAGCACACACACACCCCCCTACAGAGAATATAGGTGCATAGATGGTACACTCACGTGGCCTAGTCACCAGGCCCCGCCTGGCATGTGAACGCAGCCTCGTCAAGAGGTCCGGCTCCCTCCGGCGGAGGTCACTGTACCGGTGCCAGCACTGCTCAGCAGACCGGCCCCGGCCAGTGACCGCCACCAGGTCAGTGGCCACTTGCTGCCACACATGGGTCCTAGGCATGGTGAGGGGGCCTCACCATACAGTGCCTCACAGTGGCTCCACCAGGGCCACCAGGTTGGCCACTTCAAGCTGGCTCCAGGACACCGCCTCCCCAGCCATGGCACCAACTTTACAGCAGGCAATATGGTGCCCCGCTGCCTTAACCCCACGGAGTTAAGCGTTAACAGACCAGTTAATAGGCCCAATCGCACAGCGAACAGCGCCATCATTTTACATGGCGCTGTCACCGGACAGCTTAATAGGGACGCAGACACATGGCATGCCAACAGCGCCAGGGGCAGAGTGCATACACAAGGTCACGGCAATGACGCAAGGCTATGCACAGCGCCAGAGGATGTATAGGCAACTTGCGCCACTGCTAAGCACAGCACCAGTGCCACAGTGACTATCGCGCAGAAGTGCCACAGCCATATAGTGCCCAGTGCTGTAGCGCCACTGGCACAATGGTGGCTATGGGCTGAATCGCCCATCGCGCTCAGCAGGTCTGCAGCGTGATCGACGACGCGTAACTCCGTCTGGGCATGCTCAATGCAGTGTAGCACACAGCCACAAACTTGCGCCATCAGCTCAGCCGGACCTTCCGTATTGCGCTAAGCGCAAAAACGCGATATTCAGCCGACATATGCAAATCATTTGATCAGCCATTCAAAGGCGCAGTGGCGCGATTAGCATGTCATTAAAGTTGAGCCACACCTCATTTGCATGTATTGCACTATAAAAATGCGCCACTGGGTTGTGGTGGCCAGATTTGGTTGTTGCAGGTGAGAGGTGAGTTGCATGCTGTGTGATGCTCAGGACAATGCTCATGGGCAGGGGTGCTGGAGGATGATATAGGTTGAGGGGGCTGAGCATGATGAGGGCACTTAGAAAGGGACAGAGGGCACCCTTTCCATCAGTATCTGCCATGCGGAGAGGAAAGGGGGGGCTTATGCCCCCCCGGCCGGCAGCTATGCTCATGGGGAAATGCTGTGGACTGCACAGTGACAGGTGTCCACTTCCACCCATAGAGATCACCATGACTGATGAGAACCAGGCTAAGGCTGTGGACGGCGGGTGTAGGAGGAGGCCGAACTTCACCACGGCAGAGACTGAGGCCCTCTTCCAGGCCTACCTGGAGGATGAGCCACTTTTGAGTGGACGGAGGGGCACCCCTCAGGAGCGTGCAGCTGCATGGGAGGGGGTAGCTCGGGCCGTTAACCTGCACGGAAGCCACCAGCGCTCCGTGCAGGAATGCCGGAAGAAGATGGGGACTGACCGCAGGAGGCTGAAGGAGAAGGTGGCAGCCTTCAGGGTGGCACGTGCTGCCACTGGTGGGGGACCACCAGTGGTGTTGCAGCTGACCCTGACTGAGGAGACACTGGTCACGGCCATGCAGCCGAGTGCCATTGCGGGCGTTCCAGGCGGAGGGTTCCAGACAGGTGGAAGCCCATCACTGCACGGTATGACATGGTGATGTTGTTGGGGGCTGTTGTTCACATGCACTCACATGTACTCTCTTTCTGTTACAGATCCTGTTCATCTGCAGGAGACGGTGGTGGTGGTGGTGCAGACAGTGAGGCAGACCTGCTGGACCTGGAGGAGGGACCATCCACCTCTGCCACCAGCCTGCAGGCACTGCAGCAGCATGCAGGCTGGCCCAACAACTCCGGCGGCAGTGATACGGGTGCAGGGGGTGCACAGCCTGTGTCACAGCAGTCTGGCATGCAGGTATGCCAGCCTGCTGTGCCTATGGCAGTGGCACGCACTGGCACCATTGATGATAGCAGGCCTGCAATGGCCAGTGATAGGTGTGTGTCCCACGACGGACACATGGCAGGCCAGCACGTGCCCCTGGGCCATCCTGGTTCACACCTGTGTACCAGCATGCTGGCACAGTCACAGGCTGTGCCTGTCAGCACCGGTGGGGCAGCATCGGTGGCTGTGCAGGTGTCTGGCACTGTTGACAGCACAGAGGTGGAACAGGTGACCTGGGGGCTCAGCAGTTGAGGCGGCAGCAGCAGTTGCACACCAGGCCTGGGGACAGCGCAAGCAGTGGCACTTGTCCACCGCCTTAGATCCACCCATACCTGGTCCTGGCAAACAGCGTCCACCCTCAAGGGTGCTGTGCACCAGGACCATCCACACCCTGGGGGTCACGATGCTATTGGGGCACAGTACCATTGATTTATGACCCACCTGCTGCAGGAGTCGGTACAGCTGCAGGGGTGGGGTTGCAAGGTCCGTGGAGGCACTGTCTGTGTCCGTGGAGTGGCATAGCAGGAGTGTGCTCGGGACCAAGCCGAGATGGTCCTCATGTGGACGGATGTGACCGCCGCCATTGACAGGCTGACCCAGGCAGTGGTCTCTGTGGCCAATGCATTGACCACACTGTCAGGTGCCCTGTACCACGCACCCCACACAGTGCGCACTCCACTCCCCATTCCCGGTGTCGTGCGACACCAGGCCTGTCGACGCCGGGTTCTGCTGTGGGCATCCCGAGCACCCCTGGTGCAAGTTTGTTTGGCGGGATGCAGACCCCTGTGCGGGCAAGGTCGCGGTCGCGCACTGGGACCCCTGATGGTGCACTAGCACCACCCGATGTGGCCCCTGCTCAGTCTGCCAGTGCTGCTAGGCCACGGCAGGGCCGCCCACGCATCCGTGGTGGCCGTGGGACAGTGCTCCCTGACTGAGCTGTCTCCCAATGCAGGCCCTGTCTGGTGCTGCCCTGTGTGCAATGTGTGTCATGGTGGGCAGTGCACTGCTGGGTGCTTTGCTCACAAAGCTGACACATGGACCACCTGCACACCTCCCAACTGCTGTCCACAGGTGCGTGTGCATGATGATGCCTGCATTGCACTGTACACCAAGGTGCAGGTTGCCCAGGTCCTGACACACGCACGTGGACAGTCCAGGTGGTGGGGTGGTTGGTGGTGCTGTGTGTTGGCGATGTCATTTCTGCAGTGCTGTGCTGCTGCCCCTGTCTGCTGCCTGGTGTGTGTGTCCATATGAGTGCTCACCCCTCTCTGATGGTGTGTTGGTATGCCTGGACCCTTCAACTCCCCTGACCTTCATGCACGGTGTGTTCCCCTGTGTGCCTGTGGTTTGCGCATGGACAGTGTTGCCTGCACATGTCCCCTTGACTTACCTGTGTTGTGCATAGTGCTCTTCTGCAATGGTGTCCCGGTGCAGCTGGGCCTGCCGTGTCAGTCGGGGGTCCCTCCGTCCTAGGGGGGGCTGCTCATCACCCACATCACCGGCGCCACTGGCGCCCCATTGCTGTCCTCTCATGGACCTGTACGGCTATCCCATGGTCTTTGGCCATGTTGTGCAGGATGCAACAGGCCAGGAATATCCCACAGGCCTTTGGGGGCTGTACTGTAGGGCTCCGCCGAGGTGTCCAGGCATCGAAGTGCTGAGTATCCCAAACACCCGTCTATGATGTTCCATGTTGCGGCATGTGCCTCATTGAAACCGAGCTGCGCTGGGGTCGTGGGGTGCCGGTATGGTGTGAGCAGCCAGGGACGCAGTGGGTATCCACAGTCACCTGTGTGGAGATAGTGGAGATCAATGTCATGTCAGGTCCATATTGCCCATATCTTTGTGTGCCACTACCATGGCACCTGTGTCATTCCCACCCTTGCACAGAGTTTGCATTCCATACATGTGTACTCACCCACTAGATGACCCGTGGGGATGTTCCCACTCTCAATCGATGGCACAGTGCAGATTGGTGCCATATGAAGGCATCGTGCTCGCCAGGGTGTGTGGCACAGACATTGATGATGCGCCCAGTGGCATCACACACCACCTGGCAGTTGACACTGGAAAAGCCCTTTCGGTTCCGATAAGCATGGCCATCGGGGCCAGGTGGCGTGCGAATGGCCACATGGGTGCAGTCTATGGCCCCTAACACGCCAGGCATATGTGCTACCCTGTGGAACTCCTGTATGTTTGCTGTACGCTCTGCCGTGGTGCTGGGGAAATGGATGTACTCCGCAGCATGAGGCAGCAGTGCGCTAAGGAATTGGGTGAGGATGCGTGACATGGCCGACTGTGTAATGCCTGTGGTGTCCTCTATCGGCCTCTGAAGGTGCCCGTGGTGAGCAGGCACATGCAGGCTGTCACCTTGGTCTCCACGGACAGAGCATGACCTGCCGTGAGGGTGCCTGCATCACATCACTGCACAGCTCGCTGAGCTGCCCCAGTATTGCCCTGTTCAGGCGGTACCGGCCACAATCTCGACATCTGTGTACAGCTCGCGAGCTGATGCGGCACGATACCGCCTGTCGGGGCATCACGACGGGCCCTCCGTGGCCACGACTCCTGCAGCATGGTGTTCACCCCCTCATTACAGCTTCCATGTGGAAGCTGACACTGTCCATCTCCCTGGCTTCTGCCCCCAGCTGCTGTTCCTGTGTTACCCCACTGCCCCCACTGCTGCTTCCACTGCACCGGCACCCCCACTGGCCTCTCTGTCCTCCAGGACCCACTGTCCTCTCTGCCCTTCCAGCTCCTGCCCTCTCTCTCTCTCTGTCTCTTCTCCCAGTTTGCGGCCTGCTAGAGTTCTTGGCTGCCGCCTTGAGCCTTTTATTTTGGCTCAAATCTGGTACTGCGCAACTTCCGGCTCAGCCACTCTGGCGTGATTACGCAAGTGTTCGGATACTTGATGGCGACTTTATGCATGGACCCGCCCTTCGCTGCGCATGCCTTTATTTCCATTGCGCTGTTGCTCAGCATGTTTTCGGTGGCGCAACTGGCCCCTTCTGAATATTGCAGAATGGTGCATTTTTGGAGTTGCGCACGCGCAACCCTGTTGCGCATGGCGCAACCCTTTTGAATATCTGGGCCATGCTGTTTGACCTTTGGCATCACTCATGGACTTTTTTTTAACAAGTTTTAAAAAAAAGACATTGATGGACAGTTTTATAATTTATTGATTAACACGGACATGGCAGGGTGGGTGGTACCACTGACCTCCAACAGGATAATAGCATTAAGAGGGACATGGGAGGGTGGGGATACCACTGGACACCAATGAGCTGTGCCCTAAGTGGTGCAGTATTACATTACAACATATACAGGAATCAGAACATCGGAAGGTGGGGGGTACCACTGGACATCAATGTTTAAAAAAAAAAATATATATATATGTATAGGAATTGTTGGAGGGTGGGTGGCCACTAGACACCATGGATATACAATAGGGAGATGGGAGGGAGAGGGTGCCACTGAACACTAATGTTACACTTTATTTAAAATAAAGGGGATGGCACAGTGAAATAAATCCTTTTTCATGACAGGGATTCCTTATATGTAAATCCTTTGCCATGTTCATGAAAATGATTTTTTCACAAATCCTTTACTTTTGGTCATGGAAAAGGATCACGCATGAAAAGGATTTGAGACTTAGTTTTTTTTATCCTTTTGTAAGATTTATTCCTTTCTGCAAATCCTTTTCATGGTCATGGAAAAGGATTCCATCTCCCAAAAAGATTTCAGACTTAATTTTTTAGATATCCTTTTACGAGACGATTCCTTTTTCACAAATCCTTTTTGTTTTTTACATATCCTTTTATGAGACAATTCTTTCTTCCAAAAAGGAATTGGCTGGAAAAGGATTTAAGACTTAGATTTTTTAATCCATTTTCATTAAGCCAATTTCCCTTTTGTAAGAATGAAAAAGGGCACACAAAAAAGAAACTTAGTGAGTTACAAAAAAGGAATTAAATAGTTTAAAAAAATGTTCAGTGGCCATGGGAGCTATTGAAAAATACACAGTGAAGCTCTTCAACTCCAGATTAGCAAGATACATGTTTGGATGTCTGTAGAAGACATCCCTGTGCAGACTTATGACAGTTTGTTGTGTAGAAAAATATAATACACGATGACGACCCATGAAAAAGGAATTTTTTCCTTACAAAAAAGGATTGTCCCCTCAAGCAAAAGAATCCTTCTTTGTGAGATCAAATTCCTTTGTCATTCCAGGAAGCTATCTTGGAGAGTGAAATTCCTATTAAAAATAATGTGAACTTTAAAATATGAATAACTTTGCAATGGATTAATATTTTTTCGCCAAACAAGTGAAAGGCACTTCTGTGACCCAAGCACTTTCTACCATAAAAATTTCACACCAAAATTCCACACCAGCTGGGTGCAAGGTGATGACAAACAAAACTGTGAAAAAGGGTGAATTTTAAGGGTTTTGCACTCTCCATATCTCGGAATCTGCACGTATGACCAGACTGAAACTTGCCACATCAAGAGAGCTATCCCACAAGACAGTGCAAGCCAAATTTTGTGCAAATCCATGTAACGATTGCAAAGTTATAAATGTGCAAAATACGAGGTTTTACATTAAAGTACCTACTCAACCCTAACTATAGAGGCATGACCATGCCCTATATAATACAGTATATGCTACTTGTAATGGACTGATTTGACAACCAGCAATCTGTCCATTACAAGCAGCATCCGGTACAACAATATCCCCACCTCCATAAAAAAAAAAAGCGAGCGCTGAGTGTAATGGTCGGTATTGATTTACAGCTCTTTTCTGACTTAGTTGCAGCTCTTTTCTGACTTAGTTGCAGTGTGCAAAAAACCTCTGTAAACTTTATTTAAATTGTTTAAAAAAAATAAACAGACAATGAAAGTGCTGTTCTCAGTTGAGCTGTACTTATCTACTTCAGGATGTAGTCCTCCATCGTAGTTCGGTGTTTTTTTCCAATCGTGTAGCGATGCCAGGCAGTCTCTACATTAGCAGCCTGATCCCACTGGGGGTAATGTTGTCCCACTGCTCGATGGCCCTACGGAGAGTCAGGATAGCTTCCTTACATCCGCCGGTGTCACAGGCACCTCTTCACCCTGTTCTCTTCCTGTGATAATTCCTCTTCGTCTGCATCAGTTCATGCTACCTGTGATTCACTGATTGCCTCTGCTATGTCATCATCAGCGTGAGGTGTGTCATTCCCCAGCAAACACAGCCCATTCATGATCTCTGTTGGCAAGTCAGTATCAGTGGGCTTCTACTCCTCCTCTGATACAATACCAATTAGGGGGTCATTGGTGAATCCTCCCTTCCTGAAGCACCTCTGGATTGGCTCTTGTGAGACAATGTGCCATGCTTGCTGTATAAAGCATTCTGAATCTAACAAGTAAATGCGTTGTACGCAGACAGAAGCAATAATTTTCTCCTCATCATCCAGAATATCAAGCAGTCTTCCCCTCATCAGCCTTACATAGTGGTGCTTGAAGCTGTATATAATCCCTTGATCTAAGGGTTGCATTAAGCATGTTGTGTTGGGTGGTAGGTACACAAGCTTAATGTTTCTTAAGCCAGCTATTGGTGGGTGTGAGGTACAGTTGTCTAAGATCAAGGACATTTTCCAAGATCTCAGTGAGCAGTCCCAGTTTTGCAGCCAATTAGAAAAAATCTCGGAAGTCATCCACGCTGTTTTGTTATTTTTATAGATGACTGGCAAATGCTGCATGCCTCTGAAACACCTTGGCTGTGCACTTTTGCCAATCACTGTCAGTGTTTGCTTCCCCGTACCAGCCATGTTACATGTTAGGAGGACCATGATGCGTTTCTTTGCCTTTTTTAATCCTAAGGGATTCTCTGACTTAAAGGCAAGTGTGCCATATCTGACACAATGAAAAAAACTAGTTTCATCAATATTGAAAATGTTCTCAGGAGAGTAGCCTTGGAGGAGATCAGGCAACACTTCTTTCAGCCACACTTCAGCAGCTGTTGTGTCAGCTGTTAGCTTCTCGCCGTGGACTTTGCGGAATGAAATGTTGTTTTGCATTTTCCAGCAGCTTAGCCACCCATCTGTGGCTTTAAAATCAGTTTTGTCCATGGCAACTGCAATCTGATCAGCCTTTTGCAACAGTAGAGGGGCCACTAATTAAAGCCTCCCTACCCCTTGTGTTAGTAAACCAATGCAAAAGCGCTTCTTCCACATCATTATCTTTCCCTTCCCACTTTCTCTTTCTATCAGAGTTCTGATTACAGTGCCAGTCTGACAGGAGTACCTCCTTATTCTTAAGTCAGACAAGGTAGACTTGGGGATAGAAAAATGTGTGCTGAGGTCATGCATACTTAATTTTGGCATTCTTTCTGTCTCCTTGATTATCTTGACTTTTCTGGAAAGAGTAAGACCTGTTCATTTACCAGCAGTATTCTTGGTGGCACTCATAATTTGTAGAAGCACAGCATGACTCTGAGAACAGTGCTAACAGGTAAAGGAATGGAATAGCATGGGGATCTCACACTGAGCATAAGAAGGCAGTAATACAGCTGAGCGGCATTGCTTGCAGCATTAAGTAGGTGATCTGGTTGGTCTAATTGGATGGTACTGCAGGAATTAAAGGTCCACTTTAATAGACAACTATAACACTGCCAACATAGCAAATGGCTATTGGCATGGTCTAAACTTCCGTTAAAAGCGGAAGTTCATTACATCAGGAGCTGTTATAAGTGGTGCATACTGTACATACACATTACAAAAAACTTTGTTAATACTCTGGTTAGGGTTAAAGTCAAAAAAGTAAGGAAATGTGGTGTTAGGGTTTCCAAACGTAACAGCCCACCTCCCACCTGCACACACCAACAGGTGTAGGGTGTGTGCATTGGGGTCTTCAGCCCTAATGCTCACCCCATTCCATAAGTAAATAAACTGAGATGGGTACAGTATAGGAGACTGGGGTGAGCATTAGGGCCGAAGACCCCAAGGCACACCCCCGACGCCGGTTAGTGTGTGTTGGTTGGGGATAGGGTGTTAGGTTTGGAAACCCTAACACCACATTTCCCTACTTTTGTGGCTGTAACCCTAACTAGAGCCTTAACAAGATTTGTTTGTAATTTATTTTCTTACTTTTTGAGATAGTAGAATCATATCCTTATTTGCCTGTAGGAGTGCATGGCCCTCTGGGCCCTGCACTCCCATCCCTCCATAGTTGTATATATGTATGCAGCTGTGGAAGCACAGGGCCCTTTGGGCCCTGGACTTCCATTTATAGGACAACAGTGACCAAATTGTCAGCATAGCCATCTTATTACCGCCACCTCATGAACCCAGTACAGAAAATTTCTGAATCCCCGCCAAAACATAATTTTGTGCAACTGCAATGCCATTCCATGCCACAGGTGTGAAAACACATTTTGTCCAGGATTTTAAAAATTACAGCTGTGACATAAATGAGTAGGGTAATAAGAAAGCGATGTCAAAAATCTGGGGTCAAAATATTAAAAATGTCCAAAGTTATGAGCATGTATAGTGAAATTGCAATGAATGGTTATAACTTTGCCATTTTTTCATATATTTTCAATGTAGCCTTCTTATGACCCCCCTCATGAACAATGTTCAAATCTTGCCCAAAAGGTGAATTTGCAAAATCACCTTTCATGCAGGAGTTGCAAAATGACAATCATATTGTACATGCAGTGGGCTCCCAAAAAGCCATGTTAAAAATTTGGGGTCAAAATGTCAAAAAATGACTAAGTTATGCATAAAGTTGAACCCCCCCCATTGAAATACATTGAACCACACTTACCTTAGTTTCTCATATTGCAGTTGTCGGTTCCAGCAGCAAGACATGTCTTCGATCAGACAGTGGGTCTTGAACCTGGCACCTGTTTAGATGAGTGAGGCTGTGTTGGGGTCTACTTGGGGGTGTGGGGTAGTGGGTGCTGAGTAGGAGGTGGGGGTCTGATTAGTGAGGGACTGTTTTTTTTTACAGGTTTGAAAAAAAATATTGAGGGACCGTTTTCTTCATTTCAGGGTTCTGCCTCAAATGGGAGGTTGGGGGTGCCACTAGACACCAGGGAATATATAAAGTGATAAGGGGAATGGGGATCAGTGGGTGGAGGGTGCCACTAGACACCAGGGAATATATAATGTGATAACAGGGATGGTGATAGGTGGGTGGGGGGTGCCACTAGTCACCAGGGAAATTGGGAACGGTGATCTATGGGTGGGGAGTGCCACTACACACCAGGGAATATATACTTTTATAAAAAGAACAGTGATGGGCAGGTGGCAGGTGCCACTAGACACCAGGGGAATTGGGAACAGGGATTGGCGGGTGTAAGTGTTACTACACACCAAGGAAAGTTTATAATATTAAAGGGACAGTGATCAGAAGGGTGGGGGATGCCACTAGACACCATGGCAACATCACAAATTCTGAGGGATGGCAATGGAGTGGGGGGCACCAACAAATGCCAAGGAAATGGTGACTTATAGCTCACACTGCAGCCAGCAGCACGAGTTCAGCTGTGGCTGCAGAAGTGAAGAAATTCTCACTGTTCTCATACAGAAAATACGGGGGAAGCTCTCCTCTCACTAAGCTGGGCACTCGGGATTTTGGGTGCCCAGAAAAGTATTTGTGGTCATATGTTCAGAAACAAACATCAGAATCTAGATACATCGGTCCTGTTTAGCTAGGTTCTGATATTTGTTTGTTAAAATCCCAGCATTTTAATGTATTTTCCATGTTTGTTAATTTGTGGTAAAAATCAACAAGATGGCAGTTGTCACAGCACAAAAAATGTTTGGTGCCCTGCCAAGCAAGTGGTGCAAAATCAAAAATGCATATTTGCGGCATCAAATTTTTACTTTTGCTGCAGAATGTTATCTCAAAAACCCTTCTGCACATGCACAGGTTGGAAACCATTAAATTTTAAAGCCTTATAATTTGGGAACATTTTAATATTTTTTCATAAGACCTGTCAAAGGCACTACCTTAGGACGTGACACATGTCTTCTGCAAGTTTGGGATAAAAATTCCATTCCATGTAGTCTGTAGGGGAGAGCAAAAAAAAATATCTTAAGTATAGGAAAAAAGTTAGACATTTACAAACAAATGACACATGCAGATCTCTGAAACTGCACAAGCTACTGTCTCAAACATTTTCACAGATCAAGACCTTGCCTCCTAGACAACACATACAAAATGTCAGCATATTTCATCAAACGAAGCCAAAGATATAAATGTGCAACGTTAGGGGTTTAATATTGAACAGGCTACTCAACCTTAACTATAGTGGTGCTATGCACCCCTATAAGAAGGAAAACCAGCATTTACTATCATGACCAGATTCCGTTATGTGCACTCGATGTACTGTAGCTGTTCAATATTCAAAATGAACAAAAAAAAAAAAATGACATGGGGTAACACATGCTGTTTTAGCTCACAAAATAAATATTGTTCAGGCTTCAAATTGGGGCTTCAAATGAAACCTATAAGTCTGCTCCAGGAGTTCTCAATGATAGGTGCATGCACATGAAGGGCTCCCATAAAGTATTACTGCACTCTTGTAACCTATAATCACTAAAACACTGATACTGTTTACAGCAGGGCAGGTGTGAATTCAATTAAGAGCACCACATGGAGCAAAAACATAGCATCATAAACCCAAACATAAGAAATTGAGCACGACTCAAGGAATCATATCAGAAACTCATCTGGAGCTAGTAAAAAGCAACACACATGTGTATTTGTGGAACTGGACCTCCCATCACTCAGAAACACTTTTCAATTAAAGATGCAAAAGAACATGAGCAAAACATTTATTTCAAGAAAGCAGTACAGGAAAGACAGAGTCAGGGGTCCCAGATTAAAACTAACATGTCCATGGCTTACAGGTACAATAAGTTTGGTCTGGAAAAGTACAAACTGTAGTGTGAAAGAAATAATCTGACCTAAGCCCCTTCCCCGAAAAAAAAAGACATAATTGTCACCAGGAAAAGAATAAAGCATTTCAGCCCTGGTTTTTAGCACCATTGTCCAGATCAAGTCAGCCAGCTCCTGGAGTCTGCTGCAGTTTGCTGTCTTCCTAAACAGGACCATTCTAATCGTATTTTAGTGCATGCATATACTGTTGGGGGCATTCATGTCAATGAGGCCCTAAAGCCTCCACTGTTCACTGTCCACTGTGAAACCACGCAGAACCTATTTTTAAAACTTGCTATAGGACTTCCTAAATATATACCTAGTACAGTGGTAAGGGCAGAACCGGGTGTGTTGCCCCTTGAAACAAGGGCTCTGAAAAGCTGCATCAAATTCTGGCAGGAAATAATAACGTCTTCTGAGGAAAGTATCTTATATAACTACTAGACTGATGCAAAAAACAGAATGAACAAAGATACATGGTATGGCAGACTAAATCAAACTTTAAATAAATATGGGCTAGAAAGGGATATCATACAGAATTTCCGGGAATATAGATATACTTGTAAATAATGCTATTTGTAGAATTAGAGATATAGCAATACAAAAAGATTTAGCGACAACAAATGAATCAGGTGAATACCATCTTTTGAGAGAAATAAAATATAATTATAATACAGAAAAATATCTGCTAGTATGTGAAAAATACAAACACAGGAAAGCGATATGTAGATTGTGTTTAGAAATTGGTGGATATGAGTGAAAATCTTTTCATACCCGTCAGAATCTTCCATGTATATGTAACCCAAATATTAAATATTCAATATCTTGTATATTGGTTGAGTGTACTGCATTTGCCAAAGAAAGGGATAAATGGATCCTGCCTTTTATACATGGCAGGAATATCAATGAAAAAGCTGACAATTTATTTAATAGTAGTGAAACTGCTGCTTCGTTTATTTTAGGAAATGTTGCACATTGTATAATAAGGAAAATTACTTTATAATTTTACAAATGCCATTCATGATGGGTGCAATTTTTATCTTATATACATATAGATAAAATATATATAAGCAAAGAAACCTTTTTAAGATTAGTTGAATTTGTAATTGATGTTTATATTTTGTCTAAAATGTTTTTAAAAACTGTAACATTTGTATGTAATAGTGTTTTATGCATACGGCTTAAAATAAAATGAACCTGAAATTGAACCTGTTCACTGTTAGGAGTAGAATGAGCTTGTTCACTGATGATTCCAAACTTGGGGCTGTGGTGGAGAGCGAGGAGGGTAGGAGGGCACTCCAGGAAGACTTGGTAAGGCTGGAAAACTGGGCACACACACATGGCAGTTAGGGTTTAATGCACGTAAGTGTAGTGTTCTGCATCTGAGTGCCAGGAACCCTGGGAATAGCTACCATTTGGGGGGAGTAAGGCTGACTGTCTCCACGATGGAAAAAAGATGTGGGGGGGTGATGAGTGATACCAAATTAAACAACTCGGAGCAGTGCAGAAAAGCAGCAGCAAAGGCGAATAAAATGCTTGGGTGTATAGTTAGGGGGATAACATCCAGGAGCAGGAAGGTTATACTTCCCCATACAGCTCTCTGGTGAGGCCGCACCTGGAACATTGTGGGCAGTTCTGGTGTCCCCGCTTGAATAAGGACATAACACTGCTAGTGAAAGTCTAGAGAAGAGTGACAAAGATGATTAGTGGTCTGGGGAAATGTCATATGAGGACAGATTTAGAGAGCTGAACATGTACTCCCTGGAGTACAGCAGGGATAGGGGAGATATGATAGAGGCCTTCAAATACCTGAAGGGAATCAATAGGACAAAAATGGAGGGACTGATCAAAGTGAAAGGGAAGGGGACTTTGAGAGGCCATAGTCTCAGACTGGTAGGGGGGATGGTACAGAGAGGAGGTGAGGGGGCATGGAGATGGTCATGGCGAGGGTGGTCACACTGGAATGTGCTTCCAGATGAGCTGATAAAAATAGAAACTGGGGGAGGTTTCAAGAGCATTTGGGACAGATACAGGGGCATGGTTCGAGTTGGAGGTAAGGAGAACAATAGGGGTGTGCGGGAAGGGGAGCGTAGTAGTGATGAGTTAAAAAAGGGAGGTAGAGCAGCTACTGTACCTTACCAGTGAGCTGTGTTTGGGCAGACATGATAGACCATTAGGCCTAATCTGCTGGCAACTATGTATGTATGTATGCATGTATGTACGTATGTATGCATGTATGTACGTATGTATGTATGTATGTATGCATGTATGTTCAGAAGTTACCCGGCTCATTTAAAACACATCTTCATTAATGTCATATTTAACTCATAACAAACTAAAATACAGTATCAGAGAGTGCCCTATTCTTGAAATCGGCTCTACAATGCCAGTTCGACAACTTCGTTGTCAGCCGACATTACAGCAATGGCTCTATATCGACCACAACTGCGGTCGGCATAGAACAGTTCACTGTAGAATTCTTTTTCTTGGGGAGGGAGCTTCTCCCCACTAAACCCCCCATACTTAAACTAATCAACTCTGAGTCAGAGTTGATTCAGGGAGGGGATGCAAGACCCCCAGAAAGCAGTGCTGGGTCCCACGGTGACAGTATAGCAACCTGTTGATGTTGTCACTGTACTGTCGTTCACAGTGCGGGTGTCGATGGGCGATTAGTATATGCTTGAAATCTGTATAAACCAGGTCATCACATACATCTAAAGTCCAAGACTCCCATTTACCATAATAGGCAACACTTTTTAAGCCCCCCCCAACATTATATAAAACATTTACTTGTGCAATGGTAACCAATCCTTCTAGAATACATAGAGATCTTTATTAGAACAGGCCCCCCCCACCACCTGAAAAAGTTCCAAATCATACCTTATTCATTGGATACCTTTAGGATGCAGTATAGCGCAGTGGTTTAAGGCTCTGAGGTGCAAATCTGGAGACCTGGGTTTGAATCCCACAGCCCCCACCTGCATAGTGTGTGACCCTGAGCAAGTCACTTAACTTCCTGTGCTCCCAGGTTGCACCTGTAAACAAACTTTCAGCTTAGTGTGTCTCACCTGGTTAAACAATTGGGAAAAAAAAAAAGGAGTCGTCGTTTCAGTTGAGATCACACACCCTGAAGTAGACTTAGTTTCACTGGACACTTTACTATCAGCATTCAGCTTCTTTCGCTTTACATAATAATCTAGAATTTAAACATTACTTTTTTTATTACAGTAGATTAATATGTGAAGTGATAGAAGCTGACTGCTGATAGTAAAGTATCTGGTGAAGCTGAGTTCACTTCAGGGTGTGTGTTTTATATAATGTTGGGGGGGGTGCTTAAAAAGTGTTGCCTATTATGATAAACAGGAGTCTTGTTATGTGTTGCCCAGCTTTATATGGATTTCGAGTATAGGGAGCTCTCTGATAGTGTAGTCTTGTTTGTACTACTGAGTTAAGCATTACATTGATGAAGATGTGTTAATGTGGACCTCTGTCATGCCAAGTGACAGGATACCACCCATATCTGCAGCTTTGTATTCTCGCTCATTTAACTACCTTTTTCGAAATTTGTTATCAAGGAAGCAGTTATGTATCGGCAGCAGCCGTCCACCAACAGTTTCATACACAACACTGTCCAAGCCAGCTGATGTACAACAGTCCAGCTTTGGGACTCAAACCATTGCCAGCAGCATGGTATGTTACAATGCTTACCATTATGCATCTGAGCATCCCAACTTGTAGGAATTTTTAAATCTTTGGCACATTTGTTCTCACACCTTGAGCAGGAAGTCATTAACCAAACGGACTTATCAGCAGTGGCTCACTCTGTCTGCACTGTGACTCTATCCTCTGAGCTGTGATGGCAGCATACTGTTTCTGCTCACAGCCACACATTTCAAGTCCTCAGCCTGAGTGACCACTGCTACAGGTACAGTGCAATAATATTCAACACTGTTGCTACCCTGTAGCTGTATTCGCTCATGCTCTTTTTCCTGCGTGGTTTTTACTGTGCTCATATTGCTTCACGATATTGACCAGCTGCCCCTTTAAACAATGGCAAGATGAAGGAATTCATGAAATAGGCTACTTGTTTGAAAATAATAAACTCAAAACATTTAAACAATTAAAATCTCAATATAATCTGCCACAAAGTCATTTTTTGATTGCTGCAAATGAAGCATTATATAAATAGAACCAATGGCTCATTAACATTAAAACCTAACTCACCAATATTAGAAACAATACTAGATACAAATGAAAACACAAAAATAATTTCAGCGATATAGGAAACCATACCTAGCTGAGTCGGAAAGGATCTAATAAAACAAAATAAAAAATGGGAACAAGATTTAGGAATCACTCTATCAGAAGAACTGTGGACTGAAATACAGAATACACCTACGACTCAAGTTAAGACTAGTAAACTTCAACAAATACAATACCCTACACAGAATTTACTACACACCCTCAAAATTACATAAAATTAATAATACAATAGCAGCAGCATGTCCAAAATGTACTAATACATTGGGTACATTAATCCATCTTATAAATGTCTGTCCACATTTGACAAATTTCTGGTAAAAAATTATAGCATTAATGAAAAGTTATTGATCCAACCAAAACATTAACGCTTTTATTAACTTTACTGTCAGCACCAATATCCATTCAACAAATAGATACGTACCAATTAATTATAGCAAAAAATTTATTTTAAACAAATGGGAAGATGCAATACCCCCCCATCCCCAGTTTTTGAAACATGGATAAAGTTTATGTTAGATATTATGAAACTTGGAAAAAATACGTTATATAACAAATGATGAGAAAGACATTTTTGAAGAGATATGGGATATTCCATGTTGCAATACAAGAACGACTGATACATTAATATAAGAGAATAAAGGGAGTAGAATATTATAGTTTAACATGTTTTCTATAAGACTTAATTATAATTGGTGAAGATTGAAAAAATATAGTTTAAGGTGGTTAGAATGGGTAATTTAGTCACAGTGCAGTGTAGCTAGTTACAGCTCTTAGACCCTTAGGTAGAGAACGTTTATGATAACGAAGATGGCTATTTTTTTGCAGGTGCAATGTTCGAAATCATACAGTTCTCATTTAATAATAACTTTCTTTTGAAATTAACACCTAAAAAGTGTTTCTTAGCTTGCAAAAAGTTTTCAAAACCTGAAGTCTGTTCATGAGGTGACATGTTAGAAGCGTTTCTTTAGTTTTGGTGTGTCGAACTATGTCTTGCATAGCTGAGCATCCAGTAGGGCTGAACTGGGCTCCAGGGCTTTGGGAGCTGTGGACAAAAAAACAAACACGTTTTGTACCACCTTTTTTTTGGGGGGGGGGGTGTTGAGACCTTTTTTTGACCACTTTCAAGTTCTTTTTATTTTCATGGCATTGGTAATTCAGAACGCCTAAGTGTTGGCAGCAGTCAAAGCATTCCCTCAAGTCCCCTGCACCTCAGCCAATGGGCCCTATGCACTATGCCAACCTTCCTGCATAAACCAGGAGCATTGGCATAGCTAACTCAGAATGCCATAGAGTGGAGGTTGCACGGCATTCATAACTGGGGCATGCAGCTGATACACACCCAATCCCACCGCCGTGTGAACAGCAATGCACCAGAGGCAGCTGTGGGGCATGCCGGGGGCAAGCCAGCACTACACGCCATTCACTAATGTGTATAGTGCTGGCTGCACAGGTGCAGAGATGTGTGCAGGTTATGGCAGTGGAGGCCCTGCTGTAACTCACTATGCACCCCCACTGTCAGCACCCGCTGGATGCTGGGGGACAAGAACAGGGTTTTCCATGCTGCTCCTGCCCACTAGGCAGCCGGATAGGGCAGGGGAAGTGACACTGCAGTGGAGCAACGGCACCGGGATGGGATGATGCTGGGTGGGGGGATGGACAGACTGTGGCACAGCCCATCAATACGGGCTTGGGGCTACAGCCACAATGTGGTTGGAGCACAGCAGCTGTTGTGGGGGTGTGTCCCGGAGGTGGGTCTCAACCCTGGGGTCCTGCAGTGCACTGGGAGGGTGCTGTGGGCCGAGGGCTGGGCCGGTGGACAAACTGGCCATAAGGGCCATGCTGTGCGGGTCTGGGGGCCTGCAGTAGGCATGCACTATTCTGGACCCGCACTTCCCTGTGCAAGGGATCCACTGTTGGACCCAGGATGGGCATCCAATTGGATGCCCAAGGGGATTCCCCACTCAGGTCCTCGACTCCACCCCTGGCCACCCTACAGAGTCCTGCGCACCAGTGGGGAGGAGCCGTGGACAGGTAGGCACCAGTTGTGAATACCGGCATGTGCACACCTGTCCGTGGGTGCACAACTCTACAGGTGGGGTACGCGCTGTTTCCACGTACCTCTGCCCCAATAGTACATAGCGGCCAATGTGTGGGAAATTGGGAGATTACCAGGGTATTTCAATATTTTATCTGTTCTAGAGAGTGGGGATGCCAAGTTGTTTCACACTTACATGTCTTGGGCGTTTTTGTTGTGGGGTGTTCTAGATATGGGTTTTATTTGGGATTCAGGTTATGGGTTCTTTCCACAGGGTGACATAGTTGAGTAGTTTGGTGCCAGTCAATGTTTTAATCCCCCCGTGTTATCCAAGTTGGGGGGGGTATGGTTTACTTTGACTTCTGCTTTCTGTAACATGAATTAGTGTTTTTGTGTTTATTTACACTTTGTCCTCTATGCAGCCTTTGTTTTCTATACTGGGAACGATAGAGTTAGTCTCATTGTTCTTTGATTCATTCTTTGTTTGATAACTGGGTGAGGCATATTGGGAACTAATGCCTTTTTGCATGCACAACCTGGGAATACTGGGGAAGTTAACTGTTTTGCTCACAGTCACACAGTAGTAAAGTGGAGGCTGTAGGAATCAAACCCAGGTCTGCTGGATGTGCCAAGTTCATTTGTTGCTTCTTACTATATGTGCCATGGTCATTTGTTGTTTCTTCCTATAATCTCTATGGTATACTGTCATCTCTAACATGTGTAATTGCTGGAGTGTGTTTGGGGCACACTCTTGTGTGGATTCTGTGGTTTCAGTAGTGGGGTTGGATGTGTGTGTGTGGGGGGGTGTTGGAGATTGTATTTTGTGTAATTGTAGTTGCACTTACCTTTTCTAGTCTGATTTGCTGTCCAAGTTGATGACCTGTGCTCTTCTTTTAAAGCCCCGTTTACAGTGCCGACTTTGAAGCGCATCAACCCATGTGCATTGGTTGATGCACTGCAAAGTCAGGTGTGTGGACACATTCTGGAGTGCTGCAAGTGTTGCTCCAATTGATTTTCTGCACCGACTCAGTTGTCAGTACCTGTATCAGAGTGAGCGCAGCAGCCGGCGGTGTGGACACTTTGCTGCGCTCACTCCAATTATTTCCTCATCTCTCCTGGCATCCTCCATGGCATTCACAGCCCTTCCTCAAAGTGACTTGCAGCTCTGTGAGGGTGGGCTGTGTAAACAGTGGCTGGCTAGCACAGCAGCCATCACAGCGGGAAGTGAACAGCACAAGTGCCAGAATGCTGCAGCCATGTAAACACGGCCTTAGGATGTCATAGTGGTTTCCTGTTGTTGTTGGATATAGAAGAACAAAAGAGAAAAAGCTGTGTAGAATGTGTGTGTGTGTGTTTTGTTTTCTTTTTTTTGTTTACACTCTCTGTGGATATGGGTCTATGGGGTGGTAAACTTGATTTTTTTGGGGTGGGGACAGTTTGGGGATTTATTTTACATATGTTGCATAAAGTTCTTGTATTTGTCATGGACATTTAGATATTTATTTTTATTTTAAATTTGATTGCAAATATTTTTTGTTTCAAGAGTGGGTTTAATATATTTGTGGTGCGGTGGGGTATGTTAACTTCTGCTTACCTTGCACAATATTTAAGGTGATGTTCTTTGCAGCTATCATGGGTTTGTGGAAGCATGAACCAAGCATTTCTTTCCAGTTGTCTGGAATGGTACGGAGGCTTTTATTTTTGTTGCTGTGGTGTTGTTCTGTTGCTGGTACTTGGTTGCTGAGGAGTGCTGAAATATGCAGCTGTTTTTCTTCACTAAGTTTTGCATGGTCATTTGAACTTCACAGCTGCTTGTGCCCTGACACTTGAATTATTTCAATGGGTGCCACTCCATTGTCGGTTAACTTTTGAATCAGATGTTTTCTGATGGAATGGTTGGTTATTTTCTTGTCTGTCTCAATTGTAGCTTTTTCAGTCATTGTTCTGATCGGTGTGGCTAGTTTGTTTATGTGAACAGGATGGTTTCTGAATCATGCCGAGAGGTAGTGTGGCTTGTAGTTTGTGTTAATGGCTAGAAAGAATGGTGAGTCCAGTGCCAGGCACTTTTCAGAACTGTGTGCCTTGTAAGATGAAAAAAAAGCTGCCACTGGGCAACAGTCTGTGTTGCTTGGTGTTGCACAGGCCCTGGGTTTTAATTTTCTAGTGTCTCTTTGGTTTGACCCGGACTTTATATTTGTCTGCCATTCTTGGTTACATTGTGTAGTATACTGTACATCATTCTCATCTTGTTTATGTTCTACATAACCCCATTATATATTTCTGTGTTGCCTCTAACTCTGAAGTACATGGTCAATGTTAGCCATATGCTGTTCAGATGTGACTCTGGCATGTGTGGTCCTGGTTGCTGTGCTGCATATAGTTTGTCTACAAGGTTATCTGTGAGTTAATCTGCAGCATTGAGTCTGTTTCCCTTTTCTTCACTTTTCAGGGCCTTTTCTTTTGACTGTAGGACCTGTCAACATCTTTGGAAGTGTGGAGATGTGGATAAGGAGTGGGGATACATTTTCAGCTTCAGGTGGCGCTGTAGGCTTTGAAAAGTTGTCCTCAGTACCAGAGGCTTGTAAGGTGTGCTATCTTTTTACTGCACTTCATGAAGCAATTTATTTCATTTATTTATTTGGAATTCAGAAACACCTTTGAGTCATAGACTCATTTACAAAGGATCCACGTCACAGAGATAAGAATGCAGACTGACAGTACTAACCATAGATCAGTGAGTAAAATGTTCAAGTAAATATGCAGTGAGCAGAAGGCAAACATCCAGTTACAATGAGCAGTAGAAAGAACTCAAATACTAGGAATTGCTTAGTGATGGTCATTACACGATAGGTATTACAGTTTGGAAACAAATTCTGACAATGACTGCTTAGGAGAAGAAGCAGGTGGGGGGGTGTAAACTCAGGCCAGGGGCCATCATCAAGGTTATCGTCAGATCATGAGCAGTCGCAGGCACTTGAGGTCAGGAGATGTCCCCTAAGGTGGGTTTTAAAGAGCCCAAGTCTTGGTTCATTTGCCAAGGGGCCAGGTAGATTATTCATCCACCGAGAGGCCCTATAGTTAAAGGATCTTTGGAATAGGGAGGTCTGGCATCCGGGAACTGAGAAGATGGTCTTGTCAGAGCTACGAGTGTGATGCATCTTAGGTTCAGGGTTGACTAAAGGGGCTAGTCTGGGGGGGGGGGAGAGACCAAGAGCAATTTTTTTAGCCAAGAGGCAGGTGTGGAACCAGATTCTGTTGTCTAGGTTTAGCCAGCCGGTATCATTATAAAGTACACAGGTGTGCGTGAGCCGGTCATATCCCAGGACAAGGCGGCAGGCTTTATTTAGGGAGCGACAGATACTATCTAGGGCAGTGGTGTTTGCTGCTCCATATATTAGTAAGCCATAATCCAACAGCAAGAGAACCGAGGAGGAGACAGCGAGCCTGAGGGCGTCCGGGGTGAGACAGTGTTTGAAGCGATATAACAGGCCCAACCTGATATTTAAGGACTTGGACAGGTGGCAGATATGAATGTGGAAATTAAGTGCACGGTCCAAAGTGATGCCCAGGAATTTAAAGGAACACACTTGCTCGGGGGGGGGGGTCTGGTTTGCAGTTAGAACTAGAGGGCAATGTTGCTTGCATTCTGTGGATGGGAGAACAGCATAAATTTGATTTTAGAATAGTTAATAGTGAGTCACTGAGCAGCGAACCAGTTCTCAGCATAGCTGAAAGCAGCCTGGAGGGAGCAGTGGAGTTGAAAGGGGTCAGGGTTGGAGGAGGAGAAGAGGACAGCATCATCCACGTAAAGTAAAAGATTGCTGGGGCAGGACATGGGAAGGGAGTTGAGGAATAGGCTGAAAAGCAGCAGCCCGAGAATGGAACCCTGGGGAACGCCTGAAAGAACAGGCAAAGTTTTGGATAAGGTGTTCCCTATTTTTACCTGCTGGGACCGGTTCATGAGGTAGTCTGTAAAACAGCACGAGTGAAGCCCAGGTTGGTCAAGGTGGTTAGCAGGAGGGAGTAGTTTATGGTGTCAAATGCCTTTGTGAGGTCTATATAGACAGCACCAGTGATGTGACCCTTATCCAACACAGAGTGTATGTGGGTGGTAAACTCAAGAAGGGCAGTGGTGATACTGTGCCCTTTGCAGAAGCCATGTTGTTGTTTACAGAGTAGATTATATTTGGAGAGGTGATCAGTCAACTGGTCCAATACAATCTGCTCTAAGGCCTTGGATAGGGGCAGGAGTATGGAGATGGGGTGGTAACTATTTGTATCGGATCGATCCCCATTTTTAAAGATGGGGTAATGGCAGCGGATTTCCACCTGGAGGGGAATTTACCTAGGCACAGAGAGCAGTTTAAAATGTGAGTGAGCGGGTTTAGGACCTCCCGGAGGGTGAGTCGAAGGAGCTTCACATCAAGGGAGTCACTGCTGAAGGAGGAGTGGCTTAGAGCTTTCATGAGATATGGTGCCACAGAATTGGGTGTAATTTTGGTGTAGATAAAAGGGGGGGGGCTTCTGAGGGGGTAGGGATGCAGGAGGAAGGTGGATCGAAGAAATTAGGGGGAGAACATGGTTGAGATTTGAGAAGGCATGATTGAAGGCCTCAGCAATTTGGGCAGGGTCAGAGGTCAAAGACCCATTGCCCAGGATCTGAGTGGGAACAGGTTTACGGTCTTTTCCACAGATTTCCTTAATGTTGTTCCAGAACTTAGGCCCTGAGCCAAAGGAGGTGGTTAAGGAGGATTTATAATAGTCTGCTTTTGCCATGCGCATAGCCCAGGTGCACTTGTTCCGTGCCTCTCTGTACTTTTGCCTATCAAGCAAGAGGCCAGACTCATTGGAGAGATGCCACAAGGAGGCAATCGGAGAACCAAGGCACAGTGTTGCCTCTGACCATTCTTTTGGTGAGAGGGGCATATTTGTCACATAGGTTGTTGAAGGCCAGGATGAAGACATCAAGTGCTCTATCAGGGTTGAGGGAGTTTGTAATGAAAGACCAGTCCAGTGCGCCGAGGTGAGCTTTAAGAAGTGTCAGCTTGCCAGGGCCTAGTCTATGCTGCGATATTAATTTTGGAGGAGATCTAGGAGCTTTGCAAGTCCAGGAACAGAGGACGGGGGAGTGGTCACTAAGTACATTGGGAGGATGGTGACATTAGTGATTTTGTGTGGCCGATTGGTGAAAACGAGGTCTAGCAGCGAGGAGGACCTTGTGCGCGGGTCCCGACGGGTGGGTGATGTGACCACTTGGGATAGATCTTGGGCTGTGGCAGCGTCCATGAGTGGAGAGGCATCCTTACCTAGCTAATTGATATTGAAATCCCCAAGTATAATCTTTTCTGTAAGAGATGGGAGGGTGTCCAGATAGGACAATAATGAGAGGAAGGACACCTTTTGGTCCCTGGGCAGACTGTACTCAACAGTAATCAGGAATGGGGTTTGGAAACATCCCAAGGTTAGTTTAAGTGTGAGAGCTTGTGGTCCCAGACTCAGTAAGGGTGTGGGGAGCAGCTGCTCATGTAATATAGCCTTGCTGTAAATTGCACATCCACCCCCATGCTTTCCCATCCAGTCGACATGGTAGAGGTTGTAGTCAGAGAGAGTGGTGGATGAGTCAGGGATCCTAGGATTAAGCCAGGTTTCGCAGATGGCTATGACATCGGGCTGGTGCTGCAGGACCCAAGCCTGGAAGGAGTCCCATTTGTTTAAGAGACTGCAGACATTAAGGGAGGTAATACAAAGGCCACGGACACGGGGTTGTTTAGTTGGATGGGTCGCTGGAGGCCCAGGGTTAGGGTGTATGTTACCTGACATAAGGAGGAGGATGAGGAGGATGAATTTGCGAATAGTGTACCAGGACCTTTTGTTACTGTAGTGAGCAAGCCTTTCTGACTGCATAGTGGTTGAAAAGATAGGAATGGGGAGGTGGAGTATAAGAGAGGTAGCTAGTAGGAGGGGTGGAAATGAGGGAAGGGGGGGCTGCAGCAGTGATAGGGGGTGGTATGGCCAAAAAATGGAGCCAGGTAAGGCTAGCGTGGTACATCTAGGGTGGTGCTCATAAGTAATGAAAGTAGCAGGAAGGCTACATGCTTTTGTATATCTGCAGGGACTGGAAGGGAGAGAGGGGCATCCCATACACTAGAAGGAAGCCAGGCATCCGGGTTAATGTTGGGCCCAAAGCTGGGGAGGATATTTATGAAGTGTATTGGTTGGGGGGGCTGGGTGGTTGGTATTAGAGAGCAGAGCTGGAGAATTAAAGGAAGCATTCTGGTTGAAAAGAGTAGTTCTAGGAGGTGGGAAAACTAGGTGGTAAAGCGAGGTGGAAAAGGTAATAGCACAACACTGTGTCTAGCTCAGTGGGAGGTAGAAGGAGAAGTTTTGTAGTTAAATTAAAGTTCTCTTGAAGGTACCTTAAGAACAACTTGACATCAGTTCTTGTTTTCAGTGTTGTGTTGTGGTTTCTCCTTTTGTATGACATTTTCTATGCTTTCCATGTTTATGTTTATAGCAGAGCTGGTTGTCAGCTGTTTTCTTCTGCTCTGGGTGCTGTTTGCTGTTGCTTGAAGCCTGGGTTTGAGCCCTGGTCATGGAGGGTTTCAGTTGTTGTAGCTGCAGCTGGTTGTTGCTGCATTTCTGGGTTCAGGTCGTGGAGAGGCCGGTTTTAAGTGTCAGTAGCTGTGGAAGGTTGTTGGTTGGGGTTTGGGTTTAGGTCCTCCAGTGGCTCCGTATTGTTTTCGATTTGTGTAAGAATTGTTTCTAGTTCTAGGTCAAAGGAGTTATTATGGCTTTGCATTGAGGTTGTTCGTTTAAGCAACAATATTTTGAATGAGGAGCTTTTTTAATTGATGTATTTGTTTTATGGTGACAGTTTTTATCCAGAGTGGTTGTAATGGTGATTTGTGGTTTCAAAAGTGTTGTGGTACTGTGGCACAGGGAACATAGTGGTGGGATGACTGGCACATCTTGACACATTCCAGGTGGGTTTTGTGTCTTGAGCTTTTACTGATTTCTTGTAAGCAATTCAGCAAAGTGACCTGGATATGACATATCTGCTATGTACATAAATGCTACATGATGTAGCTACTATGCACATAAATGTCAATGACGTTAATATTATGTACACAAATGAAATTTATATGCACAGCAGCTCACATATCAGGATTTATGCAATGGATATTTTGTCCACGCCTATTGCATAAATCTGTCTGTCTGTCTGTCTATCTATCTATCTATCAGGATTTTTAGTCACCCCAAGGCATATGTCATTTATACAATGACATTGACTCTCTGGCAAGATTAGTACTTTTAATGAACATATAATTGTTTCTGTTTGATTTTACTGCTCTATTTTTTTGTATCAGAAGTCACTGTGATGTCATCAGGCATTATTCAAGCTGTTCTCCCATTGGTTTAGAACTCATTGGTGACCAGCATAAAGTGGAAATAAATGCTGATGACCCACCTAACATTAAAATAAATTATTTATTTCCACCTTAGGCCAGCCATGCATGAAATATAGAGAATACTGGATGGTCAACTATGCACAACCAGTGTGTTCTGCCACAGAGAGGTTCTGATTCTTTCCGACCTCGAGAGTGAAGCTCAAAAGGTCCATAGGAATCAGAACACCGAGGTGGCAAAACACACTGGTTATGCATAAAGTAGCTCATCATGTATTTTTTATAGTGTATAGTATTATGTGAAATGTGTGCATTGTGTTTTTTTTCTCTTTCACAATGAAACTGACTTGTACAGTCTCTAGAGGATCTAGAATGCGGTTCTACCACAGAAGGGTTCAATCACATTCCATGACCTTTGAACTGTGGTACAACAGCATTTCTTTTACCTTCTTTTTCCTTCTGGTCACCATCACCTTGGACTCCCTCAGATGACCGGCGTGTCCTGCTTAGCCTGAACCTCCACCAACCTTAGTCCCCCCCCCCGGTACTCCGAACTCCCAGGACCTACCTGCAGCTTTTCAGCCCCCTGGCTTTTTCCCCCAGAGCAGGCCCACCATGACTACATTGGTGCTCCTCTCATCTAGCAGGCCACAGGCAGTCTGAGGGTCAGAGGATATTGAGGGACTAGATGGGCAGGATCTGGCAGTGGGCATGGGGCCGTGGTTGTCTACTCAGCCAATTGGGTTTTTTCCCTTGTTTGTAAGCGTTATCATGATCTCGGAAGTGTGGACATGTAATGGTGTCCAGTGTGAGCTGAGCAGGCTCCCGCACCCCTCTCACAGATATCCGGCGTCACCTCCACCCCTGTGTGCATGACCCCCTGGCTGTTGCACTACCAGTCTCCACTGGGAGTCGCTGCTTCTGGGGAGTCCAGTACCCACCCTCCCCAGGAGAGGAGAGCTGTACTCCAGGTGCTCGATTCTCTCCTCCCTGGCCAACCCCCACCAACTCAAGCTTGTTCCCAATCCCGGGTCACTGATGTGGTGTGAGGTGTGGCATCCAGTGCCTCAACCCTCAGCACCACTGGGCCAGCCCTAGTACAACAGCATTTTGAAAAGAATGGATTTCTATATAGAACAGCGTTCTACTGTATGTTAATATGTCCCCTGGAGCCACTCCTTGCTGTAGCAGAGTGGTTTCAAGCACATTCGGCTTGAGTGAGAACAGAGAAGTCAATCTGAGCTGTTCTGGCTCAAGCTGATCACAAGTGAAACCACTCTGATACAGCAAAGAGTGGAGATGGGGGACATATTAGTATATTATTGATCGAGCGTGATCGAGCATGATCAATAGTATATATTTTTTAAATGTTCCTTGCGTGTGAGATGCTCTTCAGAGAATAAGAGTGTCTTACGCTCTGAGGAAAGGAGAACTCCTATTGGTTGTGAGCGCTCTCGCAATCTATAATATACACTATGAATGCATTTGTTTGCAAAATTTTATTCCGACAGTCACTGTATAAGTAAGCAATAAGACATGACGGGGCGTTAGTTGTGCTGGCATAGCAAGGCATGAGGCCACAGGCTGAGTGTCTTCAGACTCTGGAAATGTGGTAAAACCAGCACAACCAATGTCCCGAAGTGTCTTACTGCACTTCCAAAATAGGTCTATAGGCAACTTTAAAAAAATTGGCACGCTAAAGGCTTTAAAAATCACAAAAAAAAAATATAACAATTATAAAAACTGTAAAATAGTTCACGACAGATATTTTTCCCCCTGTCTGTCATCCTTCTACATATTTAATACATTGTGTGATTGCCTAACATGGCATAAAAGAATTCAAAAACATGCAGTATCCCAGCTGTAGAATGCCCCGCCCCCCCCGACACACACATGCATGGAATGGTGACACAGAATACATAAATTCAAAATTCTGCAAAATTCCACTAGCATACACACATCGGCCTCCAGCTGAGCCAGAACCTCAATTTTATCTTTTGCAAGGTAAGAAGCTAGGAGTTCTCTGGCAAACTGGTGAGGATAGGATGGTGCTTTTTAATGGTCATCAAAGAAACACCAGCAATGGAAACTCTGAATAGTACTTGATTTTTTAAATCTGTTTATGTGTGTAAGGAGGGGCTAATGAGTATAAAGAACACTCAATTACTTACTTATTTTGTTTAACTGTAATATACTTTTACTGTTAGGACCTAGTTGAAGGTTTTATATAGGAGAAAAGGTGGTAGCCATGTTTGTGATGGAAATCAAGAAAGAGTGAAGGGGCTCATGAATTCAGTATGTGAGCTACCCAAATTCCAGATCCCACTGCCTGAACTTGTTCAAATGTGTGCAGTAGAGGGCAATTAAAATATGGGTCTCAGTACTTGTTTAACCTATCAGGAAGCAGGAAATTTCCAACTCATTTTATAAATGGGGGTATCGCATGAGGCTTATGTGTATAACATTTTTGTTTTCTCTGGAACATTGGCAACAATGCTCCCTGGCAACGAGTGGTGCGGCCAATAGTAAAAGGGGGCATTGTTGCCTACATGGCAGAGGAAATAAAAAGCTTAGACACAAGAGCCCCATGCAATGTTCTGTTTATGAAATTAGGTTGATGACCAAGAGGAAAAGCTTAATACTTGTTCAGAAGGCTTGTCTCACCTACGACTGTCATCCATTATTTGACAGTGCATTGATCAAAACTTTGTGTGGTCCTAGAGCCAAGCACAAGTAGCATATAGATTGTTCCGTGACCTAATTCCAGTAGTCAATGGTAAGAGAAAGTTCAAACTTTAGTGGCAAAAGCATCAGTGAGTGCAGGAACTAGCGGAGCAAGCTCTATTGTGATATACCTGCAGGGGAAAATCCTACAAAAAGTCCCGCCTACCCTCCATCCTCCCTAACTCTTATTCTTCCTACCCCCCATCCTCTTTTCATAAGAGTCTCATAGGTCCTCTTAAGCTCATCTCCTTGCTGCTTTCAGTTACAGAAGATATTGAGCTCAACCCTGGTTGTTCCCTACCTTCTCTTCTTCCCAAAAGTTTGAGACTGGCCATGTCAACATCAGCAGCCTTCTCCCTAATTAACCTGTTACAGCTGCTCATTGTTGACCTCAAACCTGATGTGTTGGTGATCTCGGAATCTTGGCTTTTTTCCAAAATCCCTGATTCCTCTATTGTGATCCCTGGTTTCACCTTATTCGACAGGATCAAGCAAAAAGGGGTGGTGGAGTAGCCATCTACCACTCATCAACCATTCAGTCCATCTCTATTCCCTCTGCTTATGTAATGCTTCTTCTCAAACTCTCCCTCCCCTTCTCTGCACCAATTTCAATTGCCAGTGTCTACTGCTGCCCTAGAATGTCCCCACTTTCAGTATCTGAATTACTCACCACCATCTCATCCCAGGCCTCTTCTGGTGAGTTATTCATACTAGGTGACCTTCATTTAAATTGCCTCTTCCCCTCTCTTCGTAAATTTGGTCTTAACATGAAGCCCCTCCGTTTAACACAACTCATTTATTTTTTTAATCAGTAGTTTTTCTCCCTTCCAGTCTGCCTAATGCCCCCCCAGCCCTTCACCAACCTTCTCACAGACTTACCAGTTATCCACCACTTGCGCAGACTTTGCTGGGTGGGTTGCCTGCTATGTCTGTCACGGAGAGCCTGTGGGGAGCCATCCACGGGCAACCCAGCATCTTTTTCCTCCATTTTCTTCCTCTGGGCTGCAACATTTGGACATGTGCACCAAGCAGCTCACAATACAGCCTCTCTTGCAGGTATGAATCTCTGCAGTGGAACCTGGTGTCCCCCCTCCACAAGGAAAGAGAGGTGCCATCGGGATCTCGATCCTCCCTCACCTGGCTGGCCCATCAAGCCACCCCGGTCCACTTCCAAACCCTGATTGCCAGTGTAGGAGGCAGAAGCACAACCACTGATTCTGTCCCTACTCATTTTAATTTCAAATCTCAGAATCACTTCCTCTTGTACTGGGTCCTCTCCTCCTATCCCCATCACATTGAGGATGCTAAATACTTTCCCCTGATGCTCTCAGTAACCACCATGTGGTCTACTGTATGCATAAGATTCACCATCCCAAAGGTCCCCCCAAAGTCATCCAGATTTGGTCTTTCCATTCGTTGGTCTTGTTCTGCCTTCATGCTGACCTGGTAGCCACTGACTGGTCCCATATATCTACAGCTGGCAATGCAGACAATGCCCTCATATTCTACGCCACTAAATTTATGTCTGTCTGATATCCTCATGCCCTCCTTAGAAGAAGAACCAGGGATCAAGGTTTACACCTCATGTGGATCTCATCTAAGTTGATGGCTTGTCACCGTGTGTGTGACCTTGCTTGGCAGACCTACAAGCCCTCTGGTTCCATTTGTGACCTTATTAATTATTGGACTCTTTGTAATGCCTGTACTAAAGCTACGAGGCTTGCAAAGTCTGAACACTTCGCATCCACACTCTAGAACAACCTTAATTACCCCTCTAAGATCTAGAAGGTATTTCAAGTACTTTTCTCCTCTCTGACCCAGTCCCCTCTCCCTGTTCTCAAGATAGGTGATACTCCAGTCTCTGGTCCCACTGCCTTCGCCTCATCTTTCAATCCTTTTTTCACCTCCTGTGCCTGTTCACTCCTCTCTTCTTCCTCCTCCTCCTCCTCCTCACCATCTTTCTCTTATCCTCTTCCCTCTCACTCTCCTCCTCTACCTGTCTTATTGTTCCCCTCCTCACTTTTTTCTTATTCACCCATTACCCCTGCTGATGCTTTTAAGGTCGTCTTGGCTGTATATCCATACAAGGTGAAAGCCCTGATGGTGTTGACTCCAGACTCCTATTTCTCTCTGCTCATTCCATTGCCTTCATTATTACCTCCTTCCTCAGCCTCTCTTTCTCATTATCTTGTGTCCCAAACTCTTGGAAGTTGGCAACTGTCATTCCCCTTCCTAAAGGGGATGACCTCTCTTCACCTAGTAACTTCCATCCTATCGATCTCCTCTCCACTCTGGATAAACTCCAAGAACACCTTGTTTTCCCCTAATTCTCTCCTTTTCTTTACTCAACCACTTCACTCCTTTCCATCCTGGCTTTAGAAAGTCACACTTCCATCTCTCTACTCCAGCTCACTGATACTATCCTCTCTTGCATGGATCAGGGCCTTGTCACCGCCACCATTTTTTGTAGATTTGGCTAAAGTTTTGATACTGTTGCCCATCCCATTCTCTTGGACAAGCTTCAGGTGCCTGGACTCTCAGCTTCCTCATTTGAGTGGTTCCACACCTACCTTTATTGCAGGTTGCAAACTGTCCATATTGGAGACTCTCCCTCACATTACTTGTTAGCTCAGGTGTCCCCCAAGGGTCTGTCCGATGCCCAATTCTTTTCTCTCTTTTCCTAAATGGCCTCCTCAATGCCTGCTCCTCTGTGCATATTCATATGTACAAAGATGACATGGTACTCTTTTCATTTAATTTATTGATTTATCTTGTAAACATAGTGAGCAAAAAATGTCCGTTTTCACATGTGCCCAGAACATAAAAAACAATAATGTATAAACAAACAATTTAAACTTAACAATCACAATCAATCAACGATTTAAGACAATTAAACAATCTAAATTTGAACATAGAGACAGAAGTACTAGAGGTAACATACTGAGGCAAATTATTACAAAAATGAGTTGCTTTAAAAGATAAGAATCTTTGTCTAACACTAATATACTTAAAAGGTAACTAAAAACATTTAACAGTCGACAGCCGGGTAGCCTTGTTTGGTGATGCAAATGGGAAAAGTTCAGATATGCTATATGGACACATGCCCAAAACAATTCTTTGCACAAAGATAACCTGTTTGTGGAACTATCAAAAGGTAGAACATTCACGATCTGATGCAGTTTACAATGATGAGTTCTGTTATGTAACCCAGTTACAAATCAGCAAACAGAGTTATAAAGAATTCTAACCCTGGATAAAAGTGTCTCACCTACAGTAGAATAGCAAATCAGGCCTTTTCCAATTTAAGAAAATAAAAGACAGTTTGTCAGTGATCTCCTAGAATCAAAAGTCAGTGACTTTTTCATCCTAAAAAATATCCTCAACCTCTGGTGAACAGATTTAATCAATGCAGAAATATAACCTTCATAAATCAAGGAACTATTGAGGGTTAGCCCACCTCCTGAACCTTATGCGGTCCAGAGATTCTTTATGGCACCTATCTAACAAGACTGGCCTGTCATCAGACAGACAGAAGTACAGAGAGGTGTGGAACAAATGTACATGGTCCTTGCACAAAGCTAAAGCTGAGAATTAGAAGGCTTCTCTAACCTCTACCTGGGGCTCAGGGCGTAAGTTCTGGTCTAATATTAAGGATATCTGTGGCAATGACCACAACCCTGTCCTCAATCAGATCATGGCTAATGGGTGCCTAACTTCTGACCCAACCCGTATAGGCACAGCCTTCAATGATGCCTTCACAAACCTCAGCCAGGTTCTCCTCCCCAGCTTCTTTGATCCATCCCCCGCCAGCTCCCCCACCTCCCCCCTGTAGCCCCTCCCTTTCGCCTGGGCCGCCTAACACCCAAGTATGCTGAGCCATATCTCAGAATAGCTCTAAGTCACTCCCGATATAGTAGTGACTCCTTAGACCTGAAACTCCTTTGGCTCACTCTCACTGAGGTGCTCTACCCCCTCACCCACATAATAAACCACTCCCTATGCAAAGAGAAATTCCCCTCTTGGTGGAAATCCACATCCATTATGCCAATATTCAAAAATGGGGACCGTACTCTCACTAACAACTACTTCCCTATCTCCATCCTCCCTCCCTGTCTGATCAGCTCACTGACCACCTCAACAAATACAACCTACTATGCAAGCAGCAACACGGCTTCCGGAAAGGGCACAGAACTACTACTGCCCTCCTGGAACTCATCACACACATCTACTCCACCCTAGACAGAGGTCATATTAGTGGGGCTGTCTTTATTGATCTCACTAAGGTGTTTGATACCGTCAACCACTCCCTCCTACTAACCACACTTAACAACATCGGTTTCTCACACGATGCCCTTGGCTGGTTCACTGACTACCTGACTAACTCTTTCCAACAGGTCAGAATTGGTAGCACCCCATCCAATAGGCTACCTGTCCTCTCTGGAGTCCCTCAGGGGTCTGTCCTCAAACCTCTTCTGTTTAGCCTCTTCCTTAACTCACTCCTCATGTTCTGCTCTGGCAACCTACTACTCTATGCGGATGATGCTGTCCTATTCTCCTCCAACTCTGACCCTATGCAACTCCACCTTTCCCTTCAATCCACCTTTAGTGCTGCTGAAAAGTGGTTCCACACACAATGCCTAATCCTCAACTATTACAAGACCAAAGTTATGTTCTTTACACACACCCCTTAACTCCCAGAAGGAACTCTGCCCCCAAGTACAAACTGCCAACCTAACCCCTCTTGAACAAGTGGACTCCTTTAAATATCTGGGCATTACTCCAGATCCTGCACTCACCTTCCACCAACATATACACCTCCTGTCTACTGCCCTTAATGTTCAGATTGGGCTACTGTATCGTTTCAAACATTGTCTTACTCCAAATGCCATGAGACTTGCTGTCTTCTCCTCTGTCCTCTCCCTACTTGACTATGGCCTACTAATCTATAGCATGGTGAACACCTCAGCCCTACAAAGACTTTGACTCTCCCTAAACAAAGCCTGTCACCTCACCCTGGACTGTGACCGGCTAACTCACACATGCTCTCTTTATAATGCTACCAACTGGCTTAACCTCGACAACAGAATTAGGTTTCACACCTGCCTCATGGCCAAAAAAATAGACCTAGGCCTCTGCCCCCCCCAGGTTCACATCCCTAATCCGCCCGGCTGTGACACTTAAGCAGACTCGTAGCTCTGCTAAGCAACTCCTCTTTGTCCCACACTGTCGAACCTCCCAACTCCAAAGGTCCTTTAGTTACTGAGCCCCCTCCTGGGTTAACAGCCTTCCCACCCCTCTTGTCAGAGAGTGCAGACTTGCACCCTTTAACACCTTTCTTAGAAACCATCTCCAGTCCTCAAACTGCTGTGACTGCCACTGAATCAGCTTCCACTCCCTCCTGACTATGGCCTACTTGGCTGGCTTCTTCCACCCCCAACCTGTCCCTAACCTGAGTCCCCCTAACTTAGCTCTTTATCTGAGCTATCATATGTATCGATTCAATGTAGTAATTATTCTTAGTAGCTAACTGCAAGCCTAACAATGGTCCTTGTGACAACCGGACTGTATCCTGCTGAACAACTATGTACTCGTCTGTCTATTTTGTATGTAATTTCTGTGATGTGGAACCTTTGTAAAGGAGTCTCTGACTCAAAGGTACTTTCTGAAATCTTCATAAAATAAAAAAAAATAAAATAATCCCAAATACTGTATTTAAATTAATTTACCACCTGTAAAAACTCACCATTCCTAGCAATAACTCTAAACTCAAAGTTCTGTCTCTTTCTAGGGCCAGAAAATAACACATCCTTAGTTTTTTTATATTATAAAATGGCAAGAAAAAAATCTAGAATTCTCATTGGTCAAGAGACATCAGCTGACTGTACATTAAATCTCTTTATACGCACAATCATCCTGGTCCTAAACCACATCACACAATGAACAAATCAGTCCTCCTACAGCCAGAATTATCTTCCATCAGACTCCCTGCAACCAGAACTGGTCTTCCATCACAGACATGGCTGCTATCTTTACACTGTAAAAACCTTCAGCTGGGCCCTAAAAATAAAACTACCGTAAATAAAAAATAAAACAAATTAATTAAATGTTGTTTCCCTGATCATCACACTCTCCTTACAAACATAAACACATTAGAAACAGTAAGTATTTATTATAGTTTTCATTACAACTGTTTTTTACTAAGTGAAAAATGCCCCTTCTGTCTTTACCTGCTCACCAGGGAAATCTCTTCTGCTTACCCCGACAGTGAGATAATTGAGTCTGTAGCTCTAAAACAGGCCTTTGCTGTCTGTGTGTACAGAATGTCAGGAGAGTAACATTCTACAAGTGGAATAGAGCAGAATTTTGAATCCCTGTATTCCATGGTAAACATTCCGTGATAAACATTCTATGTCTTGAATGTGGGGAAAAACAGAAAGCAAAAAACAGAATGGAGAAAGTAGGCAATACAGTAATAATTTATAAACAAAAAGAAAAGGTGGGAAAACACAGTTAAATAGGCAGAGGCAGACCCAAAGTGCCCAAATACATTGCTATTGCTAATAAAAGCACATACATTTGAATCTTATACAGGAGTTTTCAGGTGAAACCTACTCTCCTTGCCCACCAAAAAAAAAAGACAACCTGGCAGGTTTAAAGTTTTTTTTTTCTTATTAACCTTTCACCTCAATCCTATAGCAGTTTTCCTTTTATGTACTAGACCACAGCACATAAGTAAAAAACAAAAATAAAGAGAAGGGTGCAGTCAGTGAGACTATATAACTACAGTGTAATGAAAATTAAGTTTTAAACACTGCTTATGTCTTACAAATGTACAAATGTTACAGTGCATTTATATGATAATATTTACATGTGACAGAAAAAGTATTTATTTTCAACCAACTCTACTAATAAATATTTTTACTGCAAAGTACTGTACTAGTTAACCTATTGCTGACATATGCTATTTTATACATTAAAAGGGACTACTTTTTTCAGTTTTTAGATATTTTAGAGGTAATGTATTGTACACTCTTTCGAAAATAGTAAATATGTTTTAATGCCTATCAGAATACATAAAACTAATTATTTTATGATGGTGGCCCATTTTATAAGTGTGATAAGCCACTCCAGGGTGTGCATTAAAGGATTTTAATGCACTTCCCGGGGGCGTAAGAATACTCGGCTTTCAGCCTCGTGCCTTAGCACACCCCTGGGGCGTGCATTAAAATCCTTTAATGTACCACCTGTCATGGCTTTTTACTTACTTAATAACTAACTTGTGCTGTATACACCAATCGTGTAAAAGATCAAAGTTCTTTTGAACTGAATCATTAAGATCACCTGAGTTCTCCCCACCTTAAACAGGACCACATCATCAGCATAAAGTATCATATCTGTTAGTTGACATGCTTTAGGTGGCTCATTTAAAAATAATGAAAAGAACATGGGACCCAGTATTGACTCTTGAGGGATACCACAAGGAATCTTTTTGAGTTCTGTTTTCCTCTGGCACCTCTGCCCCAGACTTCACAAACCAGCTCCAACTGGATTTTAACAATAACCAGCTCTGGTTCTGAGAAAATCAGTCATCCCTCAATGCTAAGAAAACAGTCTGTATGATTTTTGGCTCTTCCCTCCTTTCATACTCTTGATGTTACAACTATTGAAGAGGTCTCCTCCTTCAAGGACCTTGGGGCCTGACTGGATCATCACCTTGATTTTTCTCTTCATGTGGATGATATCCACAAGAAGCTCCACCCCAGACATGGAGCTATATACAGAAACAAGAGACGCATTCTGCTTCCTGCATGGGGAGAAATCCTCACTAAGATGATTATCCCCATTTTCAACTATGGAAACATTATTTACAGTGCTGCTCCTTAGTCCTTTTTAGCTACACTAAGAACATAAGAACAGAAGAATTTGCTGGCAGAAGGGGACCTCTTGATCCATCTAGTCTTCCCAGAATACCTACCCCCTCCTCTTAGACTAATTTCTTTTTTGGGTGTAGTGTTTATCCCGTTCAAGTTCTAATTCCCTTACATGTTTTGAGTCTACTACCTCTTGCGGTAGGCTATTCCAAAGGTTGACCACCCTCTTGGAAAAAAGTACTTCCTGATGTTTCCCCTAAATTTACTTCCTGCCAGTCGTAGATTGTAGCCTTTTGTATGACTCTCTGATTTCATCTGAAACAGGTTTTCCTTCCACACCATGCTAATTCCCTTCATATTCTTAAACATTTCTATCATGTCCTCCCTGTCTCTTCTCTGTTCAAGTGAGTACAGCTGCAAGTCAGCTAGTCTGGTTTCATATGGCTCCTGGTGCAAATCCTGCACCATCTTTATAGCCCTTCTCTGCACCACCTCCAGTCTGTTGATGTCTTTCGTCAGGTGCAGCTTCCAAAACTGGACACAATATTCCATGTGCGTCCTGACCAGTGATCTGCAGAGTGGCATTATCACCTCTCTTTTTCTGCTAGTTATATCCCTTCCAGTGCATCCGAGGATGCCATTGGCTGTCTGCGCTGCCCTTTCACTTTGCTTGCTCATCCTAAGGTCACCTGTAATGATTACGCCAAGATCCCTCTCCACCTGTGTTACTTCACTGTAACCGAACCCCTTCTTTCACTCCTTCTGTCACTTTGTGCTTGACAAACCCCTCTGTACTTACCATTTCACTTTGTACTCATTCTCTCCCTTCCCTCTCTTGATGCCAGGTGCCTTACCCTCTGTGCCTCCTTTATCTCCAAATATCGGTTTGGTTCTCTCCCCTTCTAACTTACTGCTCTCCTCTCTTCCCACTTCCTCTTGCTCCCATAGCAATGCTTGCTCTGACTTTCTCTCTCTCTCTCTCTCTCTCTCTCTCCAATGAAATCTACTGCTGGCCAAGATGCCTTCTCATTCCACTTCCCTAAACTTTGGAGCTCTCTTCCCCTTTCCATTTGCTCTGCTTCTTCCTTTCCCACATTGAAATCTCTTCTTCACAATTTCTCTGTTCACTCCTGCAGTTGCTTCTAATATTGGGGTGGTCTCCCATTTACCAGCTTTCCACCCCACACTGACACCAGCACTGCCCCACTCCCTAGTATTAGTCATTTCTCCCTGTTTTGCTTACTGTTTAATGTTCTTTTGCCCATTTTTATGCTATTTGCTATTTGGCAATTTACTGTATGGCAATTTTATTCTTTAAGCATTCTTGAAATTGTATTTTGTTACATTATTTCCATATTATTGCATTGTTTTTATACATTATACTTTGTATCTGTTCTCTTCCTATCCCCCCAGGGTGCACCTGGCAATGAGCTATCAGCTCAGTTTGACTTTCCTGGTAAATCATTTGAAATAAATGAAATAAATATGTAAAATAACCCTGTAGTGATATAAAAATGCATTTTCCCTGTGAGTACCTAATAACATGTTTTATTGAGTTCATTTATACTTCTTTATCTACTATATATCTATATCTATATCTATCTATCTATCTATCTATCTATCTATCTATCTATCTATGGATATATACAATTAATTGCAAAATACTTTGTTAATGCACTAGTTAGGGTTAAAGTGACAAAAGTAGGGAAATATGGCATTAGGGTTTCCACCCTAACACCCCACCCTACAGGCAGCACAGCAGGAGTGGGATGTGCCTTGGGGTAACGCTCAACCCATTCCATCAGTAAATAAGCTGAGATGTGTGCAGTATATGACAAAAGAGTGAGTGTTAGGCTTGAGAATCCCAAGGCACACCGCACACCTGCTGTGCTGCCTGTAGGGCAGAAGTGGGATTTTAGGGTTGAAACACTACATTTCCCTGTTTTTGTCACTTTAACCCTAACTAGTGCATTAATGAAATTTTTTGCAATGAATGTCCTTACTTTTTGAGACAGTATAATCGTATCCTCATTTGGCTGTAGCAGAGCAGGGCCTGGTGCTGAGCACCATATTATTACAGCCCCTCTCTGTCATTAATACACATATTATTATTGTTATTTATGATTTGTCTTCACTTTTTTTGTATCTTCTGTTTCTTCTCCCGTGAGCCAGGGCATCTCTCGGGAGTACCCACTCAACCCCTGGCCTCTACTACCAGCCTGAAACCACCCTCCTTGGGAGATACATTACTGAGTTTCCCCGCCCTGGACTCATGGACTCATTCACCCTCCCAGATCACCCCCCAGAGGAGGCCCAGCCCCACCTACCTGGCAGACTGTTTCAGTGATTAAAGGAACGGTCCCTAGAAAGAGTCAAGGAGCTTGGGAGAGCTGGTGAAGGGTTGGTCCAGCGATTTGATGTGGGCCTCAGTTCCTGGGGTCTCCACCACCTCCCTGGTCCTCCAGGGTTTTAAGCATAGTTTTCCCCCTCGGGACACAGCATGCAGTGATTCCTGCATGGTTTCCACCACTCTTCTGCTGCTGGAGTCTGCCCTTGTCCCACCCCCCACAACATCCCTTGCTCTTGTGCTTTTGCCAGTCTCCACCATAGGCTGCTACAGAGCCAGGAATGCTCTGCAACCCACCATGGGAAAGGAGAGCAGTCCTCCAGACACTCAGTCCTCTCCCTTCCCTGCCAACCCCTGATGGCCCAAGTGCATTCCCAAACCCGAGTAGCCAGCATGGTGCGAGGTGTGGCATTCAGTGCCTCAACCCTCAGTGCCACTGGGCCAGCCTTGTCTACACTTGTTAACCAGGCCTCAGAGATAACACCACTGACTGGCTGTTTTGCTAGGAGGGGCAAAACAACAAGGCTCACTCTTAGTTGACATGAATATTAAACAAAAATGACATAAAGGATAATGTATAGTGTTCAATCTATAACAAGCATATGTATTCATCGAGAGGTTGCTGTGGCAACCATTTAAACCTTGATAATGCAGTTTGAGAGGTTCAGTCATCACAGCAACCTTGAGATTAATGCATACGCTTGGCATAGGTAGAAGACCATACATTATCTTTTATAGTGTATGGTCCTCTATCAAAAGTTTAAATAATCCATTACGCAAGTATTTCGGAGCCCTGCTATGTTCTTACTTTTGTGTTTTTTAGCACCTTCAATGTTATGCTGCAGTAGCTACATATCTAGTACAGCATAACAGGTATGATGATGTAGCTACTGCAGCATAACAATCCTATTCTAGGGATAGATTTCCATCCCTAACAACGTTCCTCCATACACTATATTGCTGTGTAGCTCGAGTTGTTATGGCAACACAGACATGAGAACTTGCCTCTCATGAGTGTGATCAGTCTAATATATTGGCAGCTAAAATGTGTAGTTCATATACATTCCCTATATTTCATTCCTAAAGTAAGTATTTAACTGGCCAGGTCATATCTGAAGAAAAGGTTGTCAGTCTACTGCACTTGTCAAGGTAACAAAAACTTATATATATAATTATACAATGGTTTCAAAAACAAAGGATTCTGATTGGCTGGCTGGCACCTTTTAGCCATTGTAATTCCCTAACATTACCCCACAGAAAAAGGTGCCACCTGCCAGTCAGCTGCATCAGTAACTACGCCTCAAATCACTCTGAGCATCAGAAGCTCAAGACTGCCTCGCTAAATCGCTGGCTGAGACCCACGAACCTACCAACTGCCACTGTATAATTTTGCTAACAAAGCTGAAAACAACAGTTCTTCAATAAACTAGATTTCCGACACTTTTTTTTGAACGGTCAGTTTGTACCTGTTCATCCTTTTTGCCACACTCTTCTCCCTCCAGTCACAGTACAATGCCCAGTAGTTGCAAAGCTCCACAATTGAAACCATTTGCCATTGCTGCTGGGCACCCTGGAATCCTGAGCCATCTATAGTGTTCCAGGACGTCAAGACAAAGTATAAAAAAAACCCCAACAAAAAACAGACACCTTCCTTTCTTCAGCTCAACACCAAAGAGGACCAGAAAGTAACTTGCAGTAAGCGTTGCTGACTTGTAGTAATCGTGGCAACAAGGTATCCTACTGTGCATGCACATAACGCATAAAAAAATGGAGCAGTATGTCAGTAGCACAAAAGTAAATGAGTAGCAAATACTGAAGGCTGTCCCTACTCATACAACAAAAATGGAGTCGGTACATAGCCAAAAAAGCAACCTGGACAGATTTAAACATTTTCTAGCCCCTCAAAAAAACAACGGACCAGGAAGTACAAAGTAATACTGCACAGGCACAGTATCACCATGGCCCCAGTAACCAAGCACGTCTTCTCACGGAGCAATAAAAACACACAAAAAATATTTTAATAGAACTATAACTTTTTATTTACTATCCTGCATAAAAAAGGGAGCATTGTATAATCACAATATGCCACTCCAGGATGTTGGTGCTGCCAGGATTTATCCACTTCTGGTGTGGTTTACTCACTCGGCCTGCAGCCTCATGACCGAACCACACCAGGCATGGGTAAATCCTGGCATCACCCACACCCTGTGGTATATTGCTTAAATATTTCTATGATAATGGGACACAGTCATGGTCACCTAGCTTGCATTAGTTCAGTACTTACTGTAGCTCATAGTTATGCCCTATACTCCATCTCTCTCTCCTGGATGCCCCCTCCTGCTTTTATACCAGGCAGCAATGCTACTATATTTCAACAAGGTTACTTTAAAAAAATTGCATTCCTAAAAATATGACGTGTTAAAACCAGAGTTTTTTTCTGAAGTTCAGAGCAATGTCTTCAAAGTTGGCTGTTGTTTATAAATCTTTTGTAATGGTGGCACAGGAATTGTAGTATCATTTCAAGAATCCTGACAGGCTGAGTATGGGTTATGGTGGCTCATCTCCCTTGGAAACATTCAAATGTACCAACGGACCCGGCAATTAAAAAAGAAAGTCAATGGCACCCAAAAGAATCCGTAGCAATCGAAGTTAGCACTGTAGCTCCATGGCCACAAATTCAGCAATTGCTCGTAGGGTGTGTGGCTGTCTCAGCAGTATGTCCAGGTTGGAAATGCTAGCAATAACAATCTAAACCAAAAAGAAAAGAGGAGAGGGACCCAAGCTGCCTGCTAAATATCAATACCCAATAAAGCAAATGTACCAGCCTAAAAAGGTATTCTGACTTTTAAAAAATCCCAGCTTGACATGTGCCAGGGTTCAAGTCCCACTGTACTGTAGGTGTAAACTCCAATCGCAAATGCAGAGAAAAGTCTGGCAAACTGCCACTGTCTCAGCACACTGAATTATAAACTGTCAGATCCAATATTAAAAAGAAGGGATCACAAGCAGCATAAAAGGTCCAATTCTACGCACCATCTGAGCAGTCCTCTGGCTTCAGTGATGATCTGGATTACGTAAAAAAATGGCCAGTCTAGGTATTAGGAAATTATTCTGGGATCTGTTAAACTGTCTGTTATTTGTTTTTATTTAATTGTAAGCTAATGCCCATCATACCCAAGTGCCCATTGCCGAACAAAAACTTGTATACATTGGCTGTCTATATTTGCAACAATATGAATACTGGGAAAAAAAACAGGATGCATATTTTTTGCGTACAAGAGTTCATCTCTGGTATCTAATGGCACCCCCCCCCACTAACCAATGGCCATCCCTCTTCAAACTGAATGTGGCCCTGGTGTCTAGTGGCACCTCCACTATCTGATGTCTGTTGGACTGGCAACAAAAGAAAATGGTCCCTTACTGTCTCTTTTGCCTTCCATCGCTGGTGGCACCCCAGATAACCTCCCACTGAGCACCCACTACCCCACACCCCGAGACCATCCCCACATACCCTCTCTCACCTGAGGAAGTCCCAGTGTGAAGATCCACTCTCTCCTCGAAGACACATCTTGCTGCTGGAAACAGTGACTGCTAGATGAGAAATAAGGTAAGTGAGGTTCAATGTATTTCAATGGGATTTTCAACTGCACTTATTTTATTTCTCATATACTGTAGTAGTCTCCAGTTGCAACAGCAAGACGTACCTTTGATAGGAGAGTGGATCTTCAAAGTGGGACTGTTCAGGTGAGTGAGGGTGTGTGAGGAGGTTGGGGTTGTGGGGTGGTGAGTGCTCAGTGGGAGGTTGGGTTGGGGGGGTGCCTCACTGATGGACCTTTTTTTTTTTACAGAGGAAAGAAAAAAGAAGACAGACATTGAGGGACCATTTTCTTTTGTTCACAGTCAGATGGACGTCGGAGGGTGGGGAGTGCAACTAGACACCAGGGCAACCTTCATCTTGAAGGGGGTCAACCATTGGAGGGTGGAGAGAACCACTAGACAACAGGGATGAACTGGACTTTGACAAGTGGGACATGGGAGGATAGGGGGCACCACTAGACACCAGGGATATATAAAATATGCGTGGAGACAGAAATTGGAGAGTGGGGGGTGCTACTAGGCACCAGGGCTACATATAACTTATGTACGTCGACCAGGGTGACAATCAGAGGGTGGAGATACCACTGGAGACCAGGGAAAATGAAGAAAAATAACAGGAACAGGAGAAAGATATAGCCTTTTTTGCTTCATTAAATCCTTTGCCCTATGAATCGAAAAAGGATTCCTTGAAATGAATAAGGAATCAGAAAAAAACTAAGGCCTGGATATTCAAAGGAGCAAGTTGCGCTGCGCAACTCCCGATGCACCGGAGAGCATCGGTAATGTATGTGATGCAAGTACGGGGGGCATGCTCATGCATATGCGGCACATCCTGATATTCAGTCTGGGATGTGTGGCACATATGCTGGCACAAACCCGCCTTACGCCAGTCGGGGGGGCGCAAAGGTGTGCCTGGTAAAACCAGGAGCACGTCCTGGCCACCCACAGGTGAGCTGCTGTATTGCAGGGCGCAACACGGCAGCGGCCAACTGTGGGTAGCCACCCGCTCACCCAGAACACTGTCCACAAGTGCCCTGCCCTGGGAGTGCTGTGCCCCCCGCCCCGTCGCCCAATCGCGGGTGGCAATAGCGAAAACACCCTGGTGGTCCAGTGGACCGCTCCCCATCACCCGATCGTGGGCATCTGTAAAATAAACTCCCTGGTGGTCCAGTGGACTGCTCCCCATCGCCTGATCATGGGCATCTGTAAAATAAACTCCCTGGTGGTCCAGTGGACTGCTCCCTATTGCCCGATCATAGGCATCGGTACACTAAACCCTGGTGGTCCAGTGGCTCCCCCCAGTAGCTCCCAATCATGGGCATACATAAAGTAATGTCCCTGGTGGTCCAGTGGAACCCCTCCAGCACCTGATTGGGGGTGGACATAGCGAAGGAAACCCTGGTGGTCCAGTGGTACCCACCCTTCTCTCCTCCCACTGAGGACCCCCACCCAGCACCCCAGTCAGTGGCAGGTGGCAGCACCCCACCCGCATGCCGCCCAGCCACCTGCCGACTGACTGTGTACAGTACGGTCTTAGCACCAATTGGTCTCTCTGTGGACCAATGGTCATGCAGACCATACTGTACTACACAGGCTCGATATGTGAATGAATGCATTCATTCACATAACAGGCCTGTGTAGTAATGTATGGTCTGCATGCCCATTGATCCACACAGTGGACCAATAGGGGTACAGACCATACTGTACGCAGTCAGTCGGTGGGTGGCCGGGTGTCATGCAGATGGGGTGCTCCCTGCCACTGACTGAGGGCTTGCTGGGTGGTGGGGCCCTCAGTGGGTGGTTGGGGAGGGGGTTACCACTGGACTACCAGGGTTTCCTTCACTATGTCCGCCCATGATCGGGTGCTGGGGGTGGTTTCCACTGGATCACCAGGGTTTTATTTAACAGATGCCCACAACTGGGCGATGGAGAGTGGTACACTGGACCACCAAGGATTTATTTTAAAGATGCCCCTGATCGGGCAATAGGGAGCAGTCCACTGAACCACCAAGGATTTATTTAACAGATGTCTACAATCGGGTGATGGAGAGTGGTCCACTGGACAACCAGGGATTTATTTTACAGAGGCCCATGAACGGGAGCAGGGACCACCATGGGACTGCAGGGTGTCAGTCTCTGACGGCTGCAGCCTGGCAGGACACCAGGTGCAAGTCTTTTGGGATCGGCGCACTGCATGCAAATGGCCCCATTTGAGCCTTGCATGCCTAATGGCCTCATTCGCATGCCCAGTGCTGAATATCACAGGTGATGCGCCTAGCACAACTGCGCTTGTGCTGGTGCATCCCCCTGCTCCCATTCTGCCACTTGCACTGGTGCAGTGCGTGCACCCTCAGTGTCATATTCAATGGTGCTGAGCCATGGCGCACTGCTGAATATCACCAGGTCCATACCCTGGCACAGCATAGTTGTGCTGCACCTGGTCTTGTGCCCCTGCCTGGTGCAGTTTGAATATCCAGTCCAAAGTGCAAAACCCTTTTTCATGCCAAGGAATCCTTTTTTGTTTCAATGAAACTACCAAACAAACAAGGATCCCTTGGCACGAAAAAAGAATCGGAGAAAAACTAAGTCCAAATTCCTTTTTCATGCCAAGGGATCCTTTTTCATTTGATCAGAGGTATCAAACGAGAAAGGATCCCTTGGCACAAAAAAGGATTTCAGACTTGGTTTATTTCCCATTCTTTTTTCATGCCAAGGGATCCTTTTTTTATTTGATACTTTCATTTAGACAAAAAAGGATCCCTAGGCATGAAAAAGGATTCCAGACTTAGTTTTTTCCCCATTCCTTTTTTGTGTCAAGGGGTCCTTTTTCGTGAGTCCTTTTCATTCATATGAAAAAGGAATTGGAGAAAAACTAAGTCTAAAATCATTTTTCGTGAGACATGATCCTTTTTTGTTTGAACGAAAAAGATCTCACGAAAAAGAATCTTAGCGAGTCCCAAAAAAAGGTTTAAAACAATAAAACAAATATTCTGGGGTAATTTTTCTAGCAGAAAAGTTCAGAATCCATCCAATGGAGTCCTGAGGAGCAAGATACATGTTTTGGTGTTTCTGTAAGGTGTCATTTTGGGGAGTTTTGACATTTAAAAAAAAAAAAAGAGAACAGGACTGCAGAAATTAAAAAAGGAAATTCCCTCACAAAAAAGGATTGGTCTCTAATGAAAAAGGATAATTTTTCCTGAGGACCAATTTTGTTCCAGGCAGCTATCCAAATCAGGGCAGGGGGATGTGGTTAGGAGGAAAAAGCGTACGGAGGAGGGTCCTGCCAGGAACAAGACCAGATCCATTACCTGTGGAAGTGGAGAATGTCATGGTTTTCGGGGACTCCATGATCAAGGGGATACACTGGATCAGGAGGGGTCCTACGTACAGGCAGAGGTAATTTTTTTGTGAGCCGGGGATGGAGACATGGGGAGCAATGCAAAAAATCAGGGAGAGGACTTGGTTGGTGGGGAAACCACACCTTAGCATTCATCTGGGAACAAATGATCTGGCAAGCTATGAGGTGGAAGAGGCCCAGAGGAGGTTCAGGTCACTGGCACAGAGATGCCTGAAAGAAGCTAAATACTTGGGTTTTTCAGAGGTCTTGCCAGTCCCCTGTGCCAGCACTGTTAGACAAAGAAGAAGAATCAGGGAATTCAAAGAATGGCTCTGGGCATGGTGTGAAGAGGAAGAGTTTGCATGTATAGGAGAGTGGGGGTGGAACACATAGGAGGATGAAGACTTGTACTGGAAGGATAAACTGCATCTGAGTGAGAGGGGGGCATGAGTACTGAGGGGGGTCTACAAGGATACATTGATAAGGTCTTGGGGGGGTTTAAACTGGTAAGGGAGAGTACAAGGCTAGGATGGGTAAAGGATCAACAAGAAGGGAAAATGGACTAGCTAGCACTCCCCCACAAAAGGGAGAAGGGAACAGACCAGACATAATAGGGAGGGAAGGTGTGAGAAGGGAGGTATATGGTGGAAAGGATTTTCTGCTAACACACGAAGCCTGGGGAACAAAATGGTGGACTTAGAAGCTATAATGGAGGGGGAAGACCCAGACATTGTTGCCGTAACAGAGATCTGGTGGTCAGAGCATCAGGCCTGGGAAGTAGGGGTACCAGGGTACAGGTTATTCAGGAGGGATAGGGCTGGCAGGAAGGGAGGATTGTGCTGTAAGTAAAGGAGGGCATAAAGGCATCAGAAGGGCATAAAGAACAAGGGGAAGTAGAAATCTTATGGGTCACACCAGGAGACGGGCTAGGACATCTATAAGGCTGGGGATGGTGCACAGACCTCCAGTGCAGAGTGAAGAAATGGACATGCAGATGCTGCGAGTGGTTCAAAGGATGGTGCTAAAGGGGGAGATTTTGCTGGTGGGTGACCTTAACCAACCAGATATAGACTGGGATAGCCTAGCAGCTAGGTCATCCAGGAGTAGGGAGATCCTTGAGTCCCTCCAGGGAGCCTTCCTGCAACAGCTAGTAAGAGAGCTCACTGGGGGGGTGGTAATATACTTGACGTGGTCCTCACCAATGGGGATAATGTGGAGGGAGTAGGGTTGGGGGTCAGCCTAGGAGCAAGTGACCATAACACAGTGGGTTTCAGGGTTAGAGCAGGATATAAAGCGAGTCAGACCATCACGAAGGTCCTAGACTTCAAGAGGGCAGATTTTCCCAAAATGAGAGCAGTAATCTGGAATGAAATGTAAGGGATGGAGGGGATGGGGGGGTTTGAGGAACTATGGAATAGGATCACGGGGGGGGATACTAAAGGCTAAAGAGTTGTATGAGAAAGGTGAGGAAGAGTAGAAAAAGGAGGAGACTGCTTTGGTTCAACAGGGAAGTGAGAGTGGCAATAGGGGAGAAAAGGACATTCAGTGACTATAAGAGGATGCAGGGTAAAGAGAACATGGAAATGTACAGGGAGAAGCTGAGGAGACTTGCTAGGCAGGCCAAAAGGGGAGATAAGACTTTATTTTGGTACATGGGGGAAAAAAGGAAAGCCAGGTAGGGGATAGATAAGATAAGGAGAGCATGCAAATGGAAGGGGACTTCGAGAAGGCAGAGGTGCTAAATAGATACTTCGGCTTGGTCTTCATGGTAGAGGGAGAAGGTAGGGGACCAGACTTAGAAGGGAAGGGAAGGGAAGAGGGGATGTTGGGGTGGATGAGGATCCCAGCCCAATCAAATGAGAACAGGATCAGGGATGAATTGGGTAAGTCAAGAATAGACAAGGCCATGGGTCCGGACGCCCTGCATCCTAGGGTGCTCCAGGAGCTAAGAGAGGAGCTGGCGGCACCACTAGTGAGGCTATTTAATGTGTCTTTAGATACAGAGAAGATTCCAGAGGACTGGAAGAGGGCAGATGTGGTGCCACTTCAAAAGAGTGGCAGCAGGGAGGAGGCTGGCAATTATCGCCCAGTCAGCCTCACATCAGTTGTGGGTAAGGTGATGGAAGCGATCTTGAAGGAAAGGGTAGTTAGGTACTTGGAGGATAGCAAGCTGCAGGACATTCATCAGCATGGCTTCACACGGGGGAGGTCATGTCAGACAAACCTGATTGAGTTCTTCGATGGGGTGATGAGGGTAGTTGATTGGGGTGGCAGTGGACATAGCCTATCTGTACTTTGGGAAGGCCTTCAACACTGTGCCCCACAGAAAGCTGGTAAATAAACTGGAGAGCTTGGGGTGGGACAGAAAATAACAAGGTGATGGAGAACTGGCTGATGGGTAGAAGCCAGAGGGTGGTGGTAAATGGAGTGCATTCAGGGGAGGTGGGGGTGATGAGTGGGGTCCCTCAGGGGTCAGTGCTGGGGCCCATCCTGTTCAATATCTACGTCAGTGACATAGCAGAGGGACTACAGGGGAAGGTCTGCCTTTTTGCAGACAATATGAAGATCTGCAACAGGATGGATACAGGGTGGATACCCCAGAGGGAGTGGAGACTATGAGGGAGGCTCTAAGGTTGCTGGAGGGGTGGTGGAAACATAGCAACTAAAATTCAATGCCAGGAAATGCACAGTGATGCACATAGAGAGAAATAATCCACGTGCAAAACATACACTGGGAGGGGAGGTATTGAAGCCATCTGAGCAGGAAAGAGACCTAGGAATCATAATCACAGACAACCTTAAGGTAGGGACCCAATGCAGCAAGGAGGTGGCCAAAACGAACAGAATGCTGGTGTACACAGGAAGAGGGATAACTAGTAGAAGACAGGAGGTGCTGATGCACTCTGCAGTTCCATGGTGAGGCCCCACCTGAAGTATGGGGTTTAGTTCTGTAGACCTCACCTATGCAAAGACATAGATGCCATAGAAAAAGTACAAAGAAGGACCACAAAGATGGTGGATGGGCTAAGAGAGAAACCATGCAAAGAGAGGTTGAGGGTGTTGGACCTGTACCCGCTGGAGTCCAGAAGGGAGAGGGGGGATATGACAGAAACATTCAAGTATGTGAAGGGGATCATAAAGTGGGGGGGACTTATTCACAGGGAAGGTAGGCACTAAAACTAGAGGGCGACTGAGGGTGGAGATGGGCAGGTTTGAGGGGAATGTGAGGGGGCATTACTTTACTGAGCGGGTGGTGGCACCCTGGCACAGTGTGCCAGTGGAGGTAGTAGAGGCTGGAACATTGAAAGGATTCAAGAGGGCGTGGGACAACCACAAGGGGCTGTCTAGGGTATGGAGGGGGGAATCTAAGGGGGAGGGGGCATGTAAAGAGAAGGGAATGAGCAGACTCAAGGGGCCAAGTTGGTCCTTTTCTGCCGACACATATCTATGAATCTATGAATTGACTGTACTGAGCATGCCCAGAAACCAACATTTTAAAATTCAATAACTTTGGAACAAAGTAATAGTTTTTCACCAAACCAGTGAAAGGCACTTCTGTGGGCAAAGCCCTTTCTACCCTGAAAATTTCAGACCAAAATTTCAAACTGTTTGAGCACAGTGCAATGGCAAAGAAAGTGCAAAAATGGTGAGTTTTACATTTTTTCACTATGCGCAGCTTGGAAGTCACACATCCCACCGGAACGAAACTTGGCATATCAAACGATCTACCTGATGAGACCCCACATGCAAAATTTTGTGTAAATGCATTCAACGGTTGTGAAGTTATTAAATTACAAAATTTGGGATTTAGCATTGAAAGTTCTGCTCAACCCCAACTATATGGGAGTGACCATGCCCCTATAACAAACACACACACACATTTATAAAATGAGTAGGAAAAAAATCAGGAAATGGAGGTTCCTGACTGGACAAAACATGCCACATAACTTGCAATATCCCACAACAACCACACACCACCCACTATGACCGCATGCCTGCACTTCTTTCCTTTCATCAGAACCTATTGACTAACAGCCAGGACCAGGAGATGACTCCACACCTGGCACAGAGAAACTGCCAGCACATATATATTTACTTACGAAAAAGGAAGACATTCACTGAAATTGCTTGCTTCCTTATACCTGGCCACATTTCTCTTGAATTACTGAAAACTGTTACATTTATGATATGTGTGTGTGTGTGTGTGTGTGTATATATATATATATATATATATATATATATATATACACACACACACACACACACACACACACACCACACAATAGAGGTGAGTGGTAAATGAGTGAGATAAAACAGTGTATCATCCACTGCAGTGTGATATTTTACCCTGTGCTCTACTGTGATGATATCAGCCATTTACACACACAGGTCACAAAAGGTCATCACTCTAGGCAGCTTTCCCCTCAGCATGCAAGAAACACCTGTGCTGTTACCATAGACACAAATGCAAAACTACTTCAGAGGTCTCACTGCTGCCTACAGCTAACTCAGTGAGCATTACAAAACACACCTACCCCCCACAACTTCCAGCTCATTACTGTGACTGCAGCCAGAATTCTAAACGGCACAGCTTCACAGAACAGTCTAAACTACTGCCTGCAGCTAACTCAACTACCACTGAAACACACTCTCACTTGTTCCTCAAACTCTGATTCTCACCCATTACAATTACTGTGATACTTGGAGCTTGACTGTAGCCAGAATCCTAAAGAGCACAATTTCACAGAACACTTTGCACTCTGCCTGCAGCTAACTTAATTACCACTGAAAACAGTATCAGCTGTTCTGACACTCTGCCTCTCAGCTCATTACAATTACTGTGATGCTCTCAGCGCCACTGCAGCCAGACTTCTAAACAATACAGCCTCACAAAATTATGTTTCATCTCTACCTAAAACTAACTCATTTAGCATTGCAAACACACTCATGTGTCTCCCAGAGTTTATAACACTGCCAGCCCATTCAGAAAAGCTCACACACAGAATGAGCAAACACATAAACATGAACAGAACAAAGACAGCATAACAAAACTCCTAAAACTCTGCTATTGTATATACTCGAATACAGATAGGCAGATCGTATGCTATGGAAATATTATCACTCCTGCTGGCATTGAGCTCTGGATATCTCATGCCTTTGGCACTCGTGGAGATATCCAGAGCTCACTCTGCAGGAGTGACAATATTTGCCATATCACACTCATGCCCATCATGTATCCCATATATATATATATATATATATTCTTGCTTTATTTCTTTATACCCCCCCCCACTATCTCCTCAGCCAGCCACTCCTTCGGGCAACCTAGGACTATCCACAGCCCACCAAATGCTTCAGTGCCATTCTCATTGTCTCCTAGTACTGTGGCCCCAGTTGAGCAGATGTATCCCCTCGCGAGGGTCGGGTAGGGCAACAGGAGGGGAGAATTAGCCCAGAGGCATTCAACACTGGGTGCACACAGTGAGGGATTGGTTTGGACACTTCTGGGCTGCATAGTGAGGGGGGGGGCAGGGACTGGGTACTGTCATCCAGTCAGCAAAGTGAGCATTTTCCACTTTCTTTCCCAACCCACCCTCCTCCCACAAAGTGGTCCGGTCGTGGCAGCTTCCTGGGGTGGAGGAGTTCAGTGGCATGTCAAGGCCGCACATCACCTAGAATGCTGACTGCAAACCACCACTAGGAGCTGCCTAACCATGATCTGCTACCGATCCACCCCCCCGGGAGGGAAGTATCTCCGCTCCTGATGACGGGGCTTGGGGTACGAACCTGGATCGTCAGTGCACTGAGTGAAAACCATCACTCGGTGCCATGGAGCTGAATTTTTTTAGTCATTTTAATCAGTTATCTGGTTAATCCTGCTATCTCGACTCTGCTTTGGTTTTCCATTTTCTCAGTCTCTTTCGTTTCTGTAGCATGACCGAGCGGGTTGCTCCCATAAAAAAGCTTTATGTTTAATCTTCTGTTTCTATGTAAAAGATGCCTAGTTTAATGGTTCTGGTATTTCTGTTTGATTTAAATCTCTTAAAAGTGCCTCCAGCTCTTCAATGAATGGAAGTGAGCCAGTCAGTGGCATAGAAATAGAAAAGCGCAAGCAAGTGTTGCATTGCTATAGCAACCCTCGTCCACGCTTCACTATTTGAATACTACTGAAGCTGCCAACTCGCTTGCTTGCATTCACTGAAGAACTGGTGGTACTTTTAAGAGATTTAGTAGTAGTAGTAGGCTCCCATTTTCAGAAGGTGAGCGAGGCTCAAACCTGGTTTGTGCTACGCTAACCTGGAATAGCTCCAGCTGTCAGGGGCATGGCCATATTCTTTTTTTTTTTTTTTTTTAACCCTCCTCTTTATCCTCCTTTCCTACCCTGGTGTCCACTCCTTCAGACTGCTCATCCCCCTGATGCCATTTACCAGGATCTGCCCCTAGAGTGCCTCTCTCCTCCTTCCTTCTGCACATTGGGGTCTGTTCTGGGTTCAGTGGTCTTGGGTGGAGCCGTCTTCATCTAGGACCACCGAGGGGTTTATCCATTTTTTTTCCTCCCTCTTCCCCCTGAGGACGTCGGCACGCAGGACTGACGTCCAGACAACGGCGTGGTGATGCACACCGTTGTCAAGTGCCCTTGACGTCCTCCCTTCCCCGGCTCTTGGCTGCCTGTGCCCCGGTGCCTGTGCTTCCACTGGCCCCGGAGCGTCGGGTGCATATAGCACCCCAGGAACCCACCCCTGGAGGAGGAGAGCATCCGTTGGGATGCTCGATCCTCCTCCTCCCCTCCGACCCCCGGCAACCCGAGTCCATTCCCGAACCTGGGTCACCGGTGTGGCGCGAGGTGTGGCATCCAGCGCCTCAACCCTCAGCGCCACTGGGCCAGCAGGGGCATGGCCATATTCAAAGGTCACCTATGCGCTGCACACCCCCGGCAGTGCCGTCATGCACAATATTGTGCTACACCTATGCAAATAAGGGATCCCTCATACGGTATCATGTCAATTCATCGCAAACAATTAAATGCAAACAATTGAGCGCAAACAGTACAGCGCAAGAAACTTTGTTGCACACCACGTAACATCGCATCACAAACACAGCGCACATAAGTGCATACCACAGAGCAGAGCCAGCCAGCATATTTAACACCTAATGTCAGTACATAGCTTTCGGCATTGGGTACATGAGATCTTCTTACCTTATTATCCATCCATGCTGTGTCAATTGCTGATGACATCACTGGCTGTTCCTAAGTGAGTAGACGTGTTGATGATGTGAGATGCTTCATCTTCTTGGGGGGTTCCAAAATTCTATCTGAAAATGTGGCCTACGGTGACCACGATAACCAACTGGCCTCCCTATCCATGTATCCTCAAAATAGTCCACCAATGGCACCAGCTGGTCTTCGTTATCATTAGTAGTGTAAAATTCAGTGTTCCTTAGATGTTCAAATGCATTTACTACATCAGCTGCAGGAACATAGGCTAACACAGGTAGCATCCGTATTTGCAGTGCAAAATCTGGGTCAAGTGTATCATTTTTGTCAGCTGTACCTAGGTCGCAGAGCACTTCATTGGATCTTTATAGTATTGAACAAGCGTACAATGAGAGAAGCTGAACATTGATTCATTTGAATTTAATTGCATTCTCACACAGGAGGAGCAGATTGATTACTAATTTAATTTACATGAAATGCAGTAGGTTTTAATTCTGAAGTGTCTAAATGTGCTTGTCGGTAGTACACTGCTGTTATTTGTATAATGTTTATTATTTTAAAGCTGGACATAACTATTACAATAGCTAATGCACGGAGAAATAGCGGTGCTCAAAAGTGCGTTCATTGAGAATGCTTGTGCTGTGTTTTATGCATGCTAAATGACCACATTGAATTTTATTTCACGCAATTGACATATAACCCCCTCATACATATGCAGCGCAGCTCAATATTGAAAGTTTCAGAAGCATTAAACGGCTGCCAGCACCGGCACATTTTAACACTTCTGAAACACAGCACTTAGTGCACAGAGGAGGTGAGTGCCCCGCACCACCTCCACATACTGTCATGGGCTGCTTGCCCTGATCCCCATAGTAAAAGAATGTCAAGCTCTGGTCATCCAGTGGACCTTCACCTGTCCTGTTCCCTACATACTGCACACAATAAGAATACATTGGTGCTCCAGCAGTCCCTCCCCAGCCCCGAGCCCCTCCGGTTGAAAACTGGAACCATTCCTGATGATCTAGTGGTTCCTCCCTATCCCCGATCCTCTGGTAAAGAAAGACACCCATCCCAGGTACTCCAGTGGTCCCTTCCTCCCTCCCTATTTTCCGATCACTGTCCCGACTCAAAGAAATAGTTTCCCTGGTAGTCTAGTGGCCCCTTCACTGGCAAGCAGTGACCCATCACCTGCTTCCCCCAACCTGATACTAGCCAGTGACCGGCACAGCTCACCTCACACCACCACAGCCGTCCACCAACTAAACTGTCAATGAGTGTGTACAGTATATAGTAAGCACTCACTGGTTGACTGGTCAATCAATGAGCGCAAACTATATACTGTACTCGCTCAATGACAGTTCAGTCGGCAGCCAGCTGTGGTGGTGAAAGGTGGGCTGTGCCAGTCACTGGCTAGTTTTGTGTTGGGGGAGCAGGGTTGTGGGTCACTGCCTGCTGGGGTGAGGGGGGTGGGGGGCCACTAGACTACCAGGAAAACTATTTCTTTGAGCAGGGACGGGGATCAGAGAATGGGGAAGGGGAGGGACCACTGGACTACCAGCGATGAGTGTCTTCCTTTTACTGGATGGGAACAAGGCTAGGGAGGGACCCACTAGACCACCAAGGATGGGTTGTTTTCAGTCAGAGGGGACAGGGGCTGGGGAGGGACTGCTGGACCACCAATGTATTTTTATTGTGTGCAGTATGTGGGAATTGGGGCTGGGGAGGGACTGCTGGACCACCAATGACTTGCTTTTGGTGCATGGACAGGTATCGGGGCTTGGTTGGGGGGACCTAGTCCTGTGCACTTGGGCCGGGCAGTCACATGCAGATGAGCCCATAATGGATATGCAAATGGTCCCTTGGTACTGTGCATGCCCAATGGGCTTATTTGCATGTTTGGGCTGAATATCGTCCTTGGGGGCTGAGGCACTAACTAGTGTGTGCCACGCTTACCCCTATGGGTGGTCTTCAGCTCTGTCCTCTGGTAGTGCTGCACCAAACATGGTGACCACTTGCTGTGTGCCGCTCTTCCAGGGTCCAATATTCAAACAGATAGCGTGGTTAGTTCAGATTGCACTGTTTGAATATGGTGCCAAAGTTGGACGGCCCTATTTTTTTAATAGCACACCTGTTTGTGTGACCAATTGGCCAGCTCTGAATGTGGAGCCCGTAGTCTTTATTTATATACAGTTCCCTTCCCCGGAGGCTCAAAGTGCCATTACAATAATATACAGTAGCAATATTAAAACTCATTAATCAACTTACACGACCCATCTAAAATCATTTAAAACAACATATTTCAATAAATAAATACACAGATAATGAAAGATTTTATTATAAAAAATGATAATATTAAAGGAAGTTAAATCCCAAATGACTGCACAAATAAAAAGGTTTTCAGACTCCGCTTAAAGGTCTCCACCAAGGGGGGCCTCCCTCAAAATTGTGGGCAAGGAATTCCAGTGGACCAGACGTGCCACTTCAAAAGCTTGGCCCCCCGAGGACTTCAACCTTGCCAAAGGAACTGCCAGGAGTCCCTCCTCAGCAGAGCAGAGGGGGTGCACAGGTATGTGAGGATGAAGGAGCACCGCCAGGCAGGCAGGCCCAGTCTGTGTAGAGCCTTATAAGTTAGTCCAACTTTGAAAAAAAATATGCCACTTGACTGGCAGCCAGAGCGGCTTTCACAATGCCAGAGAGACTTAACATGTCCTTGGAAGGCCAGTCAGAAACTGAGCAGTTGCATTCTGCAACAGCTGCAGGTGTCATAGTGTACCTCCATTAACTACACGATAAAGAGCATTGCAGTAGTCAAGCCTCAAAGTCACGAACGCATGCGCCAGTGTGAGCAGATCAGCAGGAGGGATAAGGGATTTAATCTAGCTTCTATTCCGAATACAGTAAAACCATTCTGGGCTATCACCGACACCTGAGCCTCAAATATCAGCCCCTCATCCAGAATGACTCCCAGAGTTTTCACCTTTGTAGCAGCCAAGAGCCTGGAGGGGCCAAGCCAAAGCCCAGTCTACCTCTCAGTATCCCACCCCCAGTAACTAGAACTTCAGTTTTCTGTGGGTTCAGTCTCAACCAGCTAGATGACATCCCTTTCTGGATCTTGGCCACACACTTATTGAGCACATCAACTGCACCTGATGTCCCAGGTGCAAAGGACATGTGGAGCTGGGTATCATCAGCATAGCAATGAAACTCAAGCCCATACTGCCTAATCTTACTCGGGGGCAGCATATACACTGCGAACAATATGGGCAATAGAACCAAATCCTGGGTACGCCACAGGACAGATCCATCGGGCACAAGGAAAACTCTCCCAACACCACCCTCTGAGTCCTGTTCCTGAGATAGGACTCAAACCAGCAGATGAATTTGCTGGCAAGCACTATGTACTCCCTAAGTAAGTCCAAAAGCAGCCCATGGTCCGAAGTGTTGAACACTAAGGAGAGATCGAAAAGGACAAGAACTGACCATTTTCCTGTTTTTTGCCTGAGCTGATCACTGTGCACCCTAACTAGTGCAGTCTCTATTCTATGCCTGGGCCTAAATCCAGACTGGGGAGGCTCATAGATGTCAAAGGCAGTGAGGTGTACCTCAAACTGAAGTGTAACAACCTTCTCAATAATCTTTCTCAAAAAGGGGAGATTAGAGATGGGGTCAGTAATGTGCCAGGATGTCTGAGTACAGAGATGGCTTCTTCAGAAGAGATTTCACCAATGCACTTTTCAGCACTGCTGCGCTATCCCCTCTCACAAGGAGCACCAGACTGTCTCAGTGAACAGCAGGCCCAGATGCCTGACACAGCTCACAAGCACTCGCTTTGGGCCTGGATCCAGATTACAGAATGCTGGCCGCAGCTCAGAGATCACCTCACACACCTTGTCCATTGTCACCAGTCAAAACTACCCCCAAGACCAATGAATGTGTCCCTGACTCAAAGACTCTATCCAGCTGGGCTGTAGCAGCCCACTTGGAGTGATCCTGGCCCTAATGGAGAACACCTTGTCTGAGAAGACCTAAATAAACATTTTGCAAGTGAAAATGCTCTCACAGGCTCCAGACAGGCTGGCTGTAGAAGCCTACCCACAGTCCGAAAAAGCTGAGCTGGTCAGTTCTTCTCAGCAGTAATCTCCCTAGACAGAAATGCTGCCTTTTATGAGTGATTGCCTTCTGATACCCATCATAGTGAGACAGTAGAACCAGTTTGTCATATGCGGGTGAGGTCCTGCTATATTTAAAGGACCCTGATGCAGCCCTGCCAACTCCCAATCACCTTCTAAGGGAATTTGGCAGAGTCTCAGAATACAAGATAAATACCGCAAAAACAGAGACCCTAACCTTTAACTACCAGCCCTCTCCTGAGGTTAGGAGTCTCTACCCATATAAATGGAACCTAACCAAACTAAAGTACTTGGGAATCTTCCTGGCCTGTAACTCAGCTTCAGCATACCAAAACAGTTATGCCCCTTTCATCACCCAACTGAAATCTGACCTGATGCAGTGGAACACCCTGCTCCTTAATTTATCCAGGAGGGTAGACCTCATCAGAATGGTCACATTTCCCAGGGCCCTTTATCTATTTCAAAATGACCCTATCCCACTCCCACAGTCAGTGTTCCAACAGTGGAACCAATCAATTGCAAGGTTCCTATGGGCAGGACAGAGTCCCACAGTAAGACTAAAAGTGTTACAGAACCCAAGGGGGAAGGAAGGGCTCTCGCTACCCAACCTGCAGCAAACTATCGGGCTATCTAACTAACCCGCATATTAGCCAGACAGCTTTTGACCTCAACAGCCCATTGGATGGACATAGAGAAGTCTTTACTCCGTAACGCAATATATCACCAAGCCCTCTACCATCACCCCCCTGCCCCCAGGACAATACACTCTGAAGACCCATGGATCCGGAATCAAATATCAACTTGGCACATAATAAGGAAAAAAATTAACCTCTCCTCCTATGTACCTCTCATATGTCCCATCACACACCTCCTGGGCTTTCACATGGCCAGACTAGACCATAAATTCCAGGTGTGGGAACACTACTCATTGAGCTATTTCTACCAGCTGGTTAGTCAGGGGTCCTTTCTGACATTTGAGGAGGTCCAGAGGAGGTCTGGGGTCCCTAGAACTGACTTCTATACGTATTTGCAATTACGTCACTACTACCAATCCCTACCTACTGGATCAACAGATCCAGAACCACAGCCCCCTCTGATCATCACCATACTTGCTTACATTAACAACCCATCCAAAGGACATACAATTTCTGCTCCTTACCAGTCCCTGGGAGAAACAATGGGGCAACCCACCATGAACATACAGGCCCAGTGGTGGGAGGAGACGGGCTTCCCTATACCAAAGGAGGAATGGGAAATGGCCTGCCAAAACACGTCCAAAATCACAAGCTCACATCAGGGGCAGGAATACCCCTGGAAACAACTAATCAGATATTTCCACACCCCGGTCATCAACAAACACTTTACTCACTCCGGGGACGCCAGCTGCTGGAGGGGATGTGGTGACACTAAAGCACATCACACACATTTAATGTGGGCTTGCCCAATGATAAGACCATACCACCACCTTATCCAGGCAGCGCGCCAAGGGATTTTTGGGAGAGACCTAAGGCTGACAGAAACCCTATACCTCCTACTACAATATCCAAGTGACTATAGAGACTCAGGCTCCAGATACCTGCTGGGGATCCTGATTATCACTGCCAAAAAACTATCATTAAGGCATGGGTTACGTCAAATATTTCCATGCTAAGTGACTGGTGAGACATTGTCAAACAGATATATGATATTGAACAAATCACATACAGGCTTAACAACTGCATGGAGCACTTCACCCAAAGGTGGACCAGGTGGATAAGGTATTATATGGCAAAGGATGACTCTGTCATCCCATAGGAGGCTTTGGCCTCTCCCAACCCTCCTCCATCTCTAGGTATCAGCAGTACCACCTGACTAGGGGAGAAAGCTTTACAAGAGATTAATATGTATCCCTGGAGCCAGAGATGCACAAACCTAGTACGGCCCTGCTGAGGACCTCTTGGACCCACCTCACTCTCCTCTCCCGGGATCCCACTTCACTCCCATGTCATAGTCCCCACCTGAAAGACAGAAATAGAATTATTCTGGATCTTTCGTACTTATGAAGAATCAAGGTACTCTGAACCACACGGCATTACTCCCTCACCATCCACTCTGTAACCAAGGATAGGTGGTATTAATGTCTATGTAACCCCCCCTACAAGTGGGGGGTTCCTAAATTGTCTTCCTGGGCTTACCTAATGCCCACTGCCAGGCTGGCGTTCTGTGTTCTAACAGTTTTAAAAGTGCTTGCATGTGAGTGCTCTATTAGCCTCTGTGCCTGTCTCTTTAAGAGCTATCATTTTTGTGGGTTATAATTAATCTGGGTGGGGGACAATTGATTTCATGCTCGAGTCCCACCTGGGCTGCAATACAGCTGCTTCATTCTGCCATCGCTAACTGTGCAGAGGGAGCTTTACTAGAATCTGTGATTGTTTGCTGATTATCTGCTGTAATAATATTAATAATATTGTAGTTTGTCTAACCTGTTTTCCTTTGCAGCATGGACTTTCGGTTTTTCACCACCATCTTGGCTCTGGACTGCCAGTTTGGACCAATCAGTACCTTTGGGGACCCTAAAATGGAGACTGTTCCCAGGGGTCTTGTGGGAGTGAATTTCTGTAGGAACTGTAGTTTTTACTGTTTGGCATCTAAATGGACCTGGAGGTGGAGCCCTTGCTGTGACAGACAGATGGATTAACCATCCGAACCTTTTGAACCACTGGGAAGTCCCAGAGCTGCCAGCAGCAGTGAGTAAGTGTGTAGTTGGAGTTGAGAGAGCAAACAGCTCGAGTAATTCGAGCAGCTGCTCCTGCGTAGTAGCACGGGGGAATCGGCAGGAAGGCTGTATCTGGCCTGCCTGCTACCATCTTCTCGAGTGAAGAAGTCTGCATTAATATCTCAGACAAATTTGCTGTGATTGTGACCAGAATCCTGAATTGTGACAAAGTGAAATTTGCCTGGTGTGGACCGAAGATTTGCCGCTGTGCGATCGGCCTGTCAGGACTTGAGACAATCGCAGAGCGTATGGTTTGCACAGAGACAACTGTTGATTGCAACCGGACTGTCATCCGAACTGTGATATTTACCTGTCTTTACTATAATTGTGCTGAATGTGGAGTATGAATTACGATTTGGTTCTCCACATTGCTGAATGTGTCACGCTGGCTGGAGGCTGTATCCAGCAAAACCTACCGGACTGTATCCGAAATCATTCACCTGGTCTGGGATTTACCATCTTGGCCTAGATTGCTGCTCATGCCGCAGAGTTACATCCGACGAAAGACCTGCCTGGGGATTCAGCTCCCTGCTCAACACCATCGAACAGGATCGACCACCACGGTGTGTTGTGTGGGCCATGTGTCTCCTGGCACAGCAGTCAATCATCCTGAGGTCTTCATTTCGTCCATCCTGCCTTCTGGTCTGGGTAGCATGAGTAAACATCAGGGTAGCTCCCTGCAACAGAGCTCAAATCAAAGTGTGTCATCTGATTTAATTGTTTTGGTTAATCATTACGAACTGAGACATCCAGATCCAGAATACAAATTGTGGGTTAAAGTGCATGTTGTGTTTTTTCCTTCCTAAGGGCCCCAACAATAGCTGCAGCATCGGCCTACCCCGGGCAATGCTGCTGGCTAGCCTGCAGACCAGCTGGATACCCATAGTGTGTGTGACTGTGTTAGAGGGACTCTTAGAGGCATGCATGTTTAGCCTGATTAAATCTGATCCAGAATCAAACACCAAATTACTGCCCCTCCGTTGTTCACGTCTCCCAATAAATCAGATCTAAATCTCTTTTGCATTTACCCTGGCTGTTGTGTACCTTTGTGGTGGGGATACTGTGTTGCTATTGCCTTTCTTCATTGCAGGTCTTGTTTTGCAGGGGGTCTCCAGGGCCAGTGCAACAGATCCAGCCCTGGTGGTAAGTGTGCCAAGTGTGGGTATAACATTACATTCTGGTGTTCATTGAACCTGTCTAATTGCTGACTAGTATAGGCCACTAGAGGGGCTAGGGGGGGTATCAGTGTCCCAGAGGGCTGTACCTAGAGCAGCTATGCTACCCTTAAACCAACCCTCTGGGTGGAGGCACCCATTCACAGAACTCAGGCCCCTCAACCTGCGCTTAGTCATGCAGGCAGGGGTAGTATCCCTTGGGACAGCACCACCTAGGGGTTACATATTGGAGGCACTGCTGAGGTTTGCACCCTCTAGTGGTCAGAAGTGGGAACTACAACCCAAATACTTGGAACTTATCAAAACATGGAGGTGCTCACTATGGCTAAACTTAAGATTGACCCCCACAAGCTTGTTGTGCATCACATGATGGGGTGGAGCGAGGCTGAGTGGGTAGACCCTCAGCATGCCATGCTATTGCTGGATATCCCTTTAGGGACCGATAATGCTACTGCTATAGAGACTGTAGAACAGATAAAAAGCTTGGGGAAGGCTGAAGTGAAGAGAAGAGACTCGGACCTATTTGACCAGACCATGGTGGCCCTTCTCTCCTGCAGCCTCCCCATAGACCTTGAGAGAGTGCCCCTTATTGCTTTGCCTGAGGGATCCCAGAAGGGGTGGCAGGTGATTCATCTACATAGTGACCCATCCACTCCTGGGGGTTCCCCGAAAGTAGAAGGGTTCAAGGACAAGTTGCCTAAATTATTGGCTGCTGAGGGTCGAACTGCTAAAGACTTAGTGAAAATGTTAGATATCACTGAAGAGACCACCCCTATACAGTCCCCTATAGCTTCTCCTGCTACCCCCAGAGCTTCCCTCCGGTAACCTCCTCCATTGTCATACCTTCCGTACACCTGGACTCTTACCGTAGGCTCAGGCTGCTTTCGGGCACAGTCCCAGTGCCTGTGGAGAGGATGATCTGGAAACTGGATGGACTATGCCAGCCCTTAGTCCAGGAGTGCCAATGCTCTGAGGGAGAGAAAAGGAAGAGACTTATGGAGACCTTAACGGGCCCTGCACTGGAGGCTATCCATTTCCTCCATTCCACTAGCCCAGAGATGACTGCAACCGGTTACCTCTCTACCCTGGAGGGGGTGTTCGGGAGCACCGAATCAGGGGATGACCTGATGTGGATATTTAAATCTGCCAAACAATGGAAAAATGAAAAACTGTCTGTGTTTGTCACCCGAATCAAGAGGGCCTTGCAGAAGGCTCACAGGAAAGGAGGGGTGCCTGCCCATGACCTAAATCGAGTCCAATTAGAACATATTTTGAAATCCGCCAGGTACTCTAGTGTGCTGATGTTGAAATTGAAATTACGAGATCGCAAGCCAAATCCACCTAAGTATTGCTGGCTGACAAAAGAAATTCAGGAAGCTGAGAATGATGAAGAGGATTGGGAGCCCTATTACTCGAACCAGTCAAGCCTCTGACCAACCTGATGAATGGAATGATGAATCTGAGCTGTGACAAATGAGAGAGCTAATTAGGGATGTGAAAGAAATGAGAGCCAGTCAACCAGCTGCTGAGATGGTTAAAAATTCCTTCTCCTGTCAGACTTCCCCTGAGATTAGAAGTGAAACTTTGCCCAGGGGTGGGGGTAGAGGTTCACGTCATTACCCCTGAACCTCAAGTTGAAACTAAGTTGATGGAGCAAGTGAGAGAGCTGAGAGCCCTGGTGGGAGACCTCATCCAGGCCACTCAGGTAACGGATCCTTGGAGAAGACAGGAGGAGAGAGAAAGTGAGTCTCAACCCAAAGAGGACCCTCAGGGTTTTTTCTAGTCCACCTAAAGTGAGAGATGATCCTTCTTCTCCTAGAGATTCAAATGAACCAGTATTTTGTTATCACTGTGGAGAGGACGGACACACCAGGCTGAACTGCACTCTCCCTGAGAATTTGTGAAAAGTCACTTCCAGGCTGCTAGTTCTAGTTCGTCGGAGCAACATAAAGCCCCAGACCAGGCCTGTGAAAAAGTCCTATTCCTGTAAGACTGCTGTGGGTCAGACTACTAAACCAACCTCACCCAACTGGTTTGAAGTGCTGGGCCCTTCAAAGGAGACTACCGTGACTGTGAATGGTGTTTCTGCTCGGGCTATACTGGACAGTGGATCGCAAGTAACCTTTGTGTTTCAAGATTGGTACAACAAATACTTACTTAATGTGCCCTTACAACCTCTGGTGGGTTTGCATGTGTGGGGACTGAGTGAGAAGTCCTACCCCTACCTGGGGTATGTCTGGATCTGGTTGTCTTTTCCAGCAGCTGTATCTGGAATACATGAGCAAGTAGAGACATTGGCCTTGGTGTGTCCCCCTACGGGACTGTATGATGGCGTGCCCTTACTCATTGGTACCAATGCTCATATGTTTGGGAGGTTGGCCCAAATGTGTGAAGAGAAACAGGGACGGCGAACTGGATGGGCCATGCAAATTCCATCCTTAGTGAAGCAGGCTTATGAGTTACAGAGATGGAACAGTGAGAAGGAGAAGGATGAGCCCATGGGGATAGTGTGAAAGAAAGACCCCGACTCCTGGGTATTGCCCTCTAATGCTTAGTATACCATTTGTGGTGAAGTGCGACTCAAAAAAGATGTAAAAAACAAAATTCTCATGCTGGATGTCCCAGAAGAGGGGAAGTTGCCAGAAGGATTATTGGTCAGGCCCAGTATTTTACCAGCTTGAGCCCATGCCTATGCCCTGTGGGTGGTAGTGCAAATCCAGAATGTGTCTGATCGAGAAGTTTGGGTAAACCAGAGATGTACCTTAGCCATGGTGCACTGCGTGGACACTGCAGTGCTGCTCAGCAGAAAGTACTCTGGTGAGCAAAAGGAAGTGACCCCAGACCTGTTTGATTTTGGAGAGTCCTCATTGCCTGCTGAGTAGAAGACCAGGATCGGTCGGAATCTATCCCAGAAGAACCAAGTGTTTTCACTAAAAGAATGGGATATGGGATGCATCACTGGGGCTGAGCACCATATTCAGCTTCATGATGATAGACCATTCTGAGAGAGATCTCGTCGTCTTGCACCGGTTGATGTAGACGATGTCCAGAGGCATTTGCAGGAGATGTTGGTGGCTGGGATTATCCAGGAGTCAAGAAGTCCCTACACCTCCCCGATCGTGGTGATAAGCAAAAAGAATGGATTGGTGAGAATGTGCGTAGATTATCGAAGTTTGAACCGGAGAACTATACCAGACCAGTATACTATGCCTCAAATCCAGGATGCCCTTGACTGCCTAAATGGGAGTCAGTGATTTTCAGTGCTTGATTTAAGGAGTGGATATTACCAGATCCCAATGGCCCCAGAGGACCGTGAGAAGACAGCATTTGATTATCCCTTGGGGTTTTACAAGTTCCTGCAGATGCCCCAAGGTATTTCAGGTGCACCCGCTACCTTCCAGTGGCTGAAGGAACGTACTGTGGGAGACATGAATTTATTAGAGTGTCTGGTGTATCTGGACCATGTCATTGTATTTGGGCATACTTTGGAAGAGCATGAGGCCCAGTTGTTCAAAGTGCTTGACCATTTGGAGGATTTCGGTCTGAAACTGTTTATATATAAGTGCCAGTTTTTTTAAACATCCGTAAAGTACTTTGGGCATATAGTGTCGGCAGATGGAATACAAACAGACCCTAGCAAAGTGGAGTCATTGACCACCTGGCCCCAGTCAAACAATCTGAAAGCGTTACAGCGTGTTTTGGGGTTCTGTGGCTATTATCACCGATTTATTAAAGACTATTCAAAAGTTATCCACCCCCTACTTAATCTTCCAAGGCTATCCTCCTACTAACCAAAAGTATAAGAAGAGTCTTGTTAAAGAGGAAGAGGAAGAGAAAGTGTATTTCCGAGCCAATGAACCGTTTAGGGCTCAGTGGTCCTCTGAGTGTGAGTGTGCCTTCTTTGAGATCATTCATCAACTCACTCATGCACCAGTGCTCGCTTATGCCGACCCTACCAAACCTTATGCCCTACATACAGACACCAGTTTGAAAGGGCCAGGGGCTGTGTTATATCAAGAGCATGAGGAGGGCCTGAGACCTGTGGCTTTCGCAAGTAAGAGTCTAACACCATCTGAGAGCAAGTACCCTGTCCATAAACTTTAATTTCTCGGAATCAAGTGTGCTGTTGTGGACCAGTTCCATGAATATCTCTATGGGGCTAAAATTCTAGAGAAGCTGATAATAATCCATTGACTTACGTGCAGACTTCAGCAAAATTAGATGCCACTGGGCACAGGTGGCTTTCTGCCTTGTCAATATATGACTATGCGGTAGAGTACCAACCTGGTTTGAATCATATAGATGCAGACACCCTTTTGAGATGTCCAAACTCCACTGACACCTGGGTGAGGTTGTCTGAACATTCCATCAAAGCATTATGCCAAAAATTTGAAAAAGATGACTGGCCATCTGCAGACACCATTGATTGCCTGGTAGACTGTTTGGGGCCCCCCAACACCTGCGTCCCCGTAGTCTACTGTCATTTTTCAGCATTAGACATCAGTGACATACCTCAGTTTGGTAACGACAGCATCCAGTGGGCTCAATCCCAAGACCCAATGATCCAGCCTACACTCAATGCTCTGCGTGCTGGAAAAGATTTATCCAAACTCCGTTCTTCTGTTATAAGAACTGCTTTATTGCTCAGGGAAGGCTCCAGGCTTAAACTACGTGACCAACTGTTATATAGAGAGACAGTGAATCATCAAGGCCAACTGGACAGGCAGCAGTTGGTGTTGCCCACAGCTTCCAAACAACTGGTACTCAAATCTCTTCACAATCACATGGGGCATCTCGGTTATGACCGGACCCTTGACCTGGTGCATTCTTGGTTCTATTGACAGAAAATGGGGGCTGATGTCAAGACACATATTCGGACCTGCAGTCATTGCTTTCAAAGGAAACCTTGCCTCAAAAAGCTGCTCTCCTAGTCAATATCTCCACCAGTGCCCCCATGGAGTTGGTTTGCATCGACTTTCTGTGCCTGGAGCCTGACCAGAAAAATATTGGGAATGTGCTAGTTGTAACAGACCATTTTACACACTATGCTCAGGCCTATCCCACAAAAGACCAAAAGGCCTCCACCATGGCCAAGGTGCATGTAGAGAAATTCTTTGTCCATTATGGTGCACCCCAATGTATCCACTCTGATCAGGGAAGAGACTTTGAAAGCTGGTTGATCAAAGAGATGCTCTCCCTGTGGGGAGTTTGAAAGTCTAGAACTACTCGTTACCACCCTCAGAGGGCTCCTCAGTCTGAACGTTTTATCAGGACCCTCCTGGACATGTTGGGCACACGTCACCCTAAAGATAAACCTAAGTGGAGCCAGTAGATTAGCACCTTGGTACACGCCTACAATTGCACAAAAAGTGATGCTACCGGGTTTTCCCCCTATCGTCTCATGTTCGGCCAGGAAGCCCGGTTGTCTGTGGATGTCTGTTTTGGAGTATCCCTGAATGGGATCCATCCTGAAAACTGTTTACAATATGTACAAAAGCTGAAAGCTCAGTTAAACTATGCATACCAACTGGCCCAAACTATGGCTGCAAAAAGAAACCTTGCCAACAAAGAGAGACATGACAGGCAGGTAAAGGCTCAAGAGTTGTTGCCAGGAGACTGTGTGTTGTTGTGCAATTTAGGACTGCATGGAAAGCACAAAATTGCCACTAGATGGCACCATCTCCCACACATAGTAGTCAGTAAACTGGATGACTTACCTGTGTATAAAGTGCATCCTGAAAATGACTCTCAAGCTGTTAAAACTATGCACAGGAACCACCTGCTGCCTATTGGTCAAGTGATTATTGATGCCGAACCCTCAGATGCTGCCCCTCCCAGGCCGGTGACTCATGCTGCTGCCAAAAAGAGACAGAGTCAACCTTCGCCAGTTGTCCAAGAATCAAGGCCTTCCCCCCGGCAGGCCCAACATGACAGTGACAGTCAATCTGAATCTTACAGCAGTGAGTGTGAGACTCCTTATTTCCCCGTTTATGAACTGAGCCAATTGTTTCAAGGTAACCCTATGTGTAATTATGGGGATGAAGCTGGGCTTTCAGGACTGCTTAACCCTCCAGCTTCCTCCCTAGAACCAATGTCCCCTGACAATGAGATGCAAAGTATAACGTCTGAAGTAGCTGATTCACTGTGCTTAGTGTAACTGTTTGAACTGCCCAGGGAGGAGCCTGATGCCATGAATCTTCCTGGTGACATTCCAGAAACTCATGGACTGAATGACAATAATGACCATGATGAGCTTGGCCTTACTGTTCTGAATGACCAGAGTGTACCCTCTGTGGTTGGAAGTATCAGTCAATTATTTCAAGACCAAGTCATTTTACAGAATTCCCTGGATGACAAATCTGGGCCTTCTGCAGAGCTCAATGATGAAACTAATGATGTGGAAAGAGAATCAACAGAGCAAGGAGCCGACAATGTACCATTACTGGAGTCTTCACCCAGTGCAGAGGTACCCCTCCTGGCCAGAGAAGAGACTAATGCCAATGCTGATACTCCAGAGTCTGTGTCTGCTCCCCCAAGAAAGTCTGGAAGAGCTGTTAAACCCATAATATGTCTCAGCTATAACTCCCCTGGGAGGCCTGTGGCCTTCCCCTTAAATGTTGTCCACAAAGGTGTTTATATTTCTGAAAGCTCACTGCCCAAACTGAGCCTTTCTACCACTTCCAAGTTAATTGTTCATCTTTCAGAACATGGTGCTCCTGTCCCATGTAGCCCTAAGTTAGTTGATAGGGACGGGTCCCCATTACTTGAATAAGTACAGTAATATTATTGTGTGAATCATAGTAAAATAGTAATGTGTATGAAAAATGCATAACTGCTGTCATTACAGAATAACTATAGAGTATCATGAATAAGTATAGCAATGTTGTAAGTTTACATTTACTGATGCATCAGTCTTTATTTTTGTCTCGTATAGTGATGGAACATATGCCTCATATAGCATAATGTTTTTCTATAGATATATTGTGAGTATAGACTTGACGTGGATACCAAGTTCTTTCCAGGCAGGGAAGGGTGTAACCCCTCCTACAAATGGGGGGTTCCTAAATTGTCTTTCTGGGCTTGCCTAATGCCTACTGCCAGGCTCATGTTCTGTGTTCTAACAGTTTAAAAGTGCTTGCATGTGAGTGCTCTAGTAGCCTCCGTGCCTGTCTCTTTATCAGTAATCATTTTCGTGGGTTATAATTAATCTGGGTGGTGGCCGAGTGATTTCAGGCTCGAGTCCCGCCCAGGCTGCAATTCATTCTGCCATCGTTAATTGTGCAGAGGGAGCTTTACTAGAATCCATGATTGTTTGCTGATTATCTGCTGTAATAATAATAATAATAATAATAATATTGTAGTTTGTCTGACCGGTTTCCTTTTGCAGCATGGGCTTTCTGTTTTGCACCACCATCTTGGTTCTGGACTGCCAGTTTGGACCAATCAGTACCTTTGGGGACCCTAAAATGGAGACTGTTCCCAGGGGTCTTGTGGGAGTGAATTTCTGTAGGAACTGTAGTTTTGACTGTTTGGCATCTAAATGGACCTGGAGGGGGAGCCCTTGCTGTGACAGACAGATGGATCAACCATCCGAACCTTTTGGATCACTGGGAAGTCCCAGAGCTGCCAGCAGCAGTGAGTAAGTGTGTAGTTGGAGTTGAGAGAGCAAACAGCTCAAGTAATTCGAGCAGCTGCTCCTGCATAGTAGCGCTGTTGAATCAGCGGGAAGGCTGTGTCTGGCCTGCCTGCTACCATCTTCTCGAATGAAAAAGTATGCATTAATATCTCAGACTTTATCCAAATTTTTTGTGATTGTGATTGGAATCCTGAATTATGACAAAGTGAAATTCACCTGGTGTGGATCAAAGATTTGCCTCGGTGCGATCGACCTGTCAAGACTTGAGACAACCGCAGAGTGTACGGTTTGCTCATAGACACTGTTGATTGCAACTGGACTGTCATCCAAACTGTGGCATTTACCTGTCTTTGCTATAATTGTGCTGAATGTGGAGTGTAGGTCGTGATTTGGTTCCCCACATTGCTGAATGCGTCATGCTGGCTGGAGGCTGCATCCAGCAAAACCTACTGGACTGTATCCGAAATCATTCACCTGGTCTGGGCCTTACCATCTTGGCCTAGATTTCCACTCACATTGCAGAGTTACATCCGATGAAAGACCTACCTGGGGATGTGGCTCCATGCTCAACACCATTGAACAGGATCGACCACCACGGTGTGTCATATGGGCCCTGCTTCTCCTGGCACAGCAGTCAATCATCCTGAGGTCTTCATTTCATCCATCCTGCCTCCTAGTCTAGGTAGCATGAGTAAACTTCAGGGTAGCTCCCTGCAACAGAGCTCAAATCAAAGTGTGTCATCTGATTTAATTGTTTTGGTTAATCATTACGAACTGAGCCATCCTGATCTGGAATACAAATTGTGGGTTAAAGTTCGTGTTGTGTTTTTTCCTTCCTAAGGGCCCCAACAACAGCTGCAGTGCTGGCCTAACCTGGGCAATGCTGCTGGCTAGCCTGCAGACCAACTGGATACCCAAAGTGTATGTGATTGTGTTAGAGGGACTCTTAGAGGCATGCATGTTTAGCCTGATTAAATCAGATCCGTTATCAAACACCAAATTACTGCCCCTCCCTTGTTCACATCCCCCAGTAAATCAGATCTAAATCTTTTTTGCATTTACCCTGGCTATTGTATACCTCTGTGGTGGGGATACTGTGTTGCTATTGCCTTTCTCCATTGCAGGTCTTGTTTTGCAGGGGGTCTCCAGGGCCAGTGCAACTGATCTAACCCTGGTGGTAAGTGTGCCAAGTGTGGGTATAACATTACATTTTGGTGTTCATTGAACCTGTCTAATTGCTGACCAGTATAGCCCACTAGAGGGGTTAGAAGGGGATATCAGTGTCCTGGATTGCTGTACCCAGAGCAGCTATGCTATCATTAAACCAACCCTCTGGGTGGATGCACCTGTTCACAGAACTCAGGCCCCTCAACCTGCGCATAGTCATGCAGGCAGGGGTAGTATCCCTTTGGGATAGCGCCACCTAGGGATTACACCTATAGTACCTACAAAGTCTATATTTTAGATCTTGCATTAAGAGAGACTCTTCTGTGTATAAAATGATCCTCCTGTGGGGAAATATGTTACAGAACCATGCTGTACAGGAATCTGTCACTATCAACTGAAAAAGTTTAATAAAAATGATATTTTAAAAAAGAACCAGCTTGTCCTCCAGGGCATTGAACCTTCTCCAACACTCCAACCTTCTCCTCTTCATTTTCGCACCCTCAGCTCGGTATCAAACCAAAGTGAGCCAAGAAGCTACACCAGCGGGTGTACATGATCTGGCACTACAAGGTCAAAGGCCTCTACAATGGCTTTATTATAGGGCATCACAGTCACCTCTGAACCCCCAACACACACTGTCAACACTTACAAGGTGTCCAGAACTACTAAAAGTCCTTCTGCCCAAAACCATCTCAATGGGCTGAACTGAATGACCTCCACAACATAACTGCTGTTCTGGAGTTTCTATTTCATTTGAACTATTAAATAAAATCGAAACACCAGAACAGATAGAGTAGGTCTCTTTTAAACAAAAACAAGATTAAACATAGGGGCCCAGATATTCAAACTGCGCCAGGCTGTGGTGCAAGCTTGGGCGCAGCTCAACTTGGCTGTGCAGGGGTGTGGACTGGGCGATATTCAACGGAGCTGCACCATGGCTCAGCAGCATTGAATGTCGCACCCTGCCACCCGCAGTGTGCATGGTGCAGTGGCACTGTGCCAGCACAAGTGGCCAGAGTGGAGCATGGGGATGCGCTAGCGCAAGTTCCATTGCGCTATGCACAGCAACTGCGATATTCAAAACTTGACATGCAAATGGGGCCATAATGTATGCAAGGTGCACATGAGGCCATTTGCATGTCATTATGGCCACATTTGCATGCAGGAGCGCCGATCCCCGACGACTTGCACATGGCGCCCTGCCAGGCAGCAGCCATCAGGGACCGACACCCACTGCAGCTGGCAATGTGCTCCACAGCCCGATCACGGGCATTTGTATAAAAAATAGAAGAAAATGTCCAATATCCCTGGTGGTCCAGTGGATCGCTGTGTGCCCGATCGTGGGCATTAGTGATGAATAAAAATAGCCCCAAACTCCTTGGTGGTTCAGTGGACTGCTGTGTGCCCTATCGTGGGCATTAATAATACAAAATAAAAATACATCCAACATCCCTGGTGGTCTGGTGGCACCCCTCCCACCCGCCCAGTGAGCCCCACTGCCCAGCTCCCCCAGTCAGCCAGCGGGCAGCACCCAGCCACCTGCCACCCTGCAGCCCGCTGGCTGACACCGTCAGTGGGGCTGTACTCCCATTGGTCCACACCATGAGCCAATGGGCATGCAGCCATACTGTACTACACATTCAGATATGAGATGGGATCCATTCACATATCTGGAATGTGTAGTACATATGAGCTGCATACAGTGGCTCATGCTGTGAACCAATAAGCATCTGACTTACCGGCGTGATCAGTCGGTGGTGGTGGGCGGCAGGTGGCTGGGGTGCTGCTGCCCGCCGGCTGACTGGGGGGAGCAGGGCGGTGGGGCTCAGTGGGGAGGGGGTACCACTAGACCACCAGGGATATTGGATGTATTTTTATTTTGTATTACAAATGCCCATGATTGAGCACACAGCGGTCCACTGGACCACCAGGGAGTTTGGGGATATATGTCTTTCTTTATTACAAATGCCCGCGATCGGGCATACGCCTGAGCAGTCACTGGACTACCAGGGAGTTTGAGGATATGTCTTTCTTTTTACAAATGCCTGTGATCGGGCACACAGCAGTCCACTGGACCACCAAGGATATTGGACATTAATCTTTTTTACAAATGCCCATGATCGGGCATGGGGGCGCCACCAGGTGCAGCTGGAGCTCAGGTGGCCACCCACAGGTGGCAGCTGCTGTGTTGCACCCTGCAATGAGGCAGCTCACCTGTGGGTGGCCATCAGTTCCTTTTTTTTTGGATCAACTTTGTGCTGGTGCAGGTAGGGGTTGCGCATGCATGGCTCTGCACATCCTGGGCTGAATATCGGGCTGTGCAGGGTATGTATGGGCACGCCCCCCCCACCTGCACCTGCATACATTACTGGTGTGCTCCGGCGCGTCGGGATTTGTGCTGCACACTTTTCCCTTCTGAATAACGTGCCGGGGTGCATCAGTGGGTTGTGCATGGTGCAACACTGTTGCGCCATGCGCAACCCTTTTGAATATCTGGGCCAAGACTTTTTCATGGGAGCAACCCATTCAGTCACACTGCAGAAAGTGAAAGGGATTAAGCCACTGACTCGCTCACTCCCATTCATTGTAGTCAGCAGCACATTCAAAAAATACAAGTATTTAACACAGAAACATATTACTGTTTAGTTATTTTATACCAAGGCACACTTTCAGAAAAGGCTTTTTTTGTCCAACTCACTTTGTCACGCTACAAAAAAGTGAAAGTCTAAAAGAAAGCAGTAGCCTAAATGGCAGCATAAAGAGTTTTTTTAAACAGAATCCACCAACACCAAAGGATAAGTAATTTGGCACAGCCAGATAAGGCAAACAGCTATTTCAGACAGGAACTATTTTTTCCACCCCCTCCCTCCCTTCCCCAAATTCTGCCAATTTTATAAGATAGATAATCCACTACAAGGTGTGCAGTCTTGCTCTGATATAAGCATACTTTGGGTGGTTGAATGCATTCAGCTTGTGACCACGTGCTTATTTCAGAGCACAACTGCATGCCCTGTAGTGGGGTATCTATTAAATATATACACACATATATAAATATTAAACACTCCACTCAACCATAACTATACTTATTCTACCATGCAAGTATAACATATGTATATATAATAACTGGCCACAATTTTTTTTTATGGAGAGGGACGGTTATTATTTGCCATAATAACTAACTGGTTATTAGGGCATTCATGCTCACTGTGATTGTTTAGAGCAGGCGTGGGACACTGTTGTCTGCTTCTTTCCCTTTTTATGGCTGCAGGGTGAAACTCTGCAGACTTTTTACTATCACATAGAAAAATGGACCTCAGCAGATTGCTAACAGACTTCTTAAAATTGAAGTTTTATAGCAATCCTTCTGCTCAGCAGTATGTTTACTGCACTACTTTTTCTCTGTTAGTCAGTGTTTTCCAGTGAAGAATGAGGTTCTCATTTAATTCAGATCAACACAGAATGAAGTGTTATCACTGCAGTAGTTTCAGCTTGTTAGCCATTTTCTTCATGTCTGCTTTAAGTGACCTGAAAGCTAGTGTCTCCAAGTCCGAGTAGGCACAAAGGCAAGTTATTTACACCACTTCTTTGAAGCAGTTTAACTATCTGCAACAGTGCAATTAGAAACTTTTATTTTGCACACTAGTGCCAAAAAAGCCTTGCTGGAATAGCCAGCTACAGAGAGAAAGAGAGACAGACACACACACACAGACAGACAGAGAGGGAGACAGCTGTCCAGTTTCATAATTTGCAACAGAGGCAGCACGTTTTTATTGGAAATTCCAGAGGAATTTCAAATTACTTTCACTCCCAAATGTGTGTGTGTGTGTGTGTGTGTGTGTGTGTGTGTGTGTGTGTGTGTGTGTGTGATGTATTTTCTCTGAAGGACTAGTTTATGTTAACCCTTTCTGGATCTAACTATTATTGGAACTGGTACTCATGGCTTTGTAGCCTTTCACCCTGCCAGGACCAAAATGAGGGACACTGCCTAGGAAAATCAGGGACAAATGCTCACAATCAGAGACACCATTCTTACTTGACATACAGTGCAGTGTCACAATTTTTACATTTATTCAAATGCACTCCACAGCCTGTCCTAAGGATAATATTGTGCACTGGCATTAATACATTCGGTACTCACTTGTAAGAGGCATGCATAGGTAAACCAAAAGTTAGCTGGTTGAATAGAATTGCAGCCATGTTACAAGTGATTTCTCAAAAATGAATAAAGTGGTTAAAAAAAACAAGGTCGCAAACTGTAAGCAGCATCATTGGCTGTGTGTTATTACTGTGTAGACGATGTCCAGGTAATTAAAAACAAATAATAATTAAAATCTCATATTGTAGCTTATTTAATATGGGTATACAACTGGATACCATCATAATCCAGCAACTTCTTGCAGTATGTACCTATCATGTTGTCACCACTCTGTAAGTAGTATATTGCTTCACACATGTTCCCCTTGATTTGTTTCTCTCTTGCTCAATGCATATATTATTGCATAGACAATGGCAGCAGAAAAAGACCAAAGGTCCATCTGGTCTGCCTAGACTTCCCTATCTGCCCCCTGACCTATTGTCCATACATAGCACTCCCTGCTCCCCTCTTTAATGCTGCTGACCTGAACAACCACCAAGTCTTTCACTTTGTCCCAGCCATGGCTGAAACCATTTATGGACTTGGTGCCCACCACCTCTGCTGGTGAACTGTTCTACAGCTTCACCACCCTTTCTGTAAAATAGAATTTCCTCACATCCCTCTTAAACCTTCACCCCTCCAGTTTCAACTCATGACCTCAGGTTCTTGTTTGTCAAAACATGTTTATTTACAGTCCTTGATCAACTCACACTACATCTTTCCTGGACTTGGGACCACCCCCAAATAAAACATCATTACACAGCAGGAGGAGAGGAGAATATGGCATCATGAGTGGCTGCATTGTTTGGGGGTGTTCCTAAAGTTCAGGGAGTATACAGTAAGAGTAGATCAAGGATTTGAAACAAAACAACTCTGGATATAGCAACACCATTAGCATGCATTTCAGTTTACTATAAAATCTTCCATCACCCACTCTGCTACTTTAAATGTCCATTGAAGTAACATTTAAATGGTGCACTGAGGACTATGGTTCTCTCCTTAATAGAAGCTAGCCATCATCTCGGTATAGGCTCTCTGGATTATTAAAAATAAAACAAAAATAAATAAAATCCCATATTGTAGCTTAGTCAACATTGATATACAACTGGGTACCATCATAATACAGTAAATTCATACAGTATGTACCTATCATGGTGTCACAAATCTATGAGTAGTATATTCCTTCACACATGTTCCCCTTGATTTTTTTCTCCCTTACTCAATGCATATGTTATTACTGATTTGATTATCATGTCTGTGTAGCATAGTACAACATGAATTATTTGTACCACAGTTTACAGTATTGACATTGTGCATATTAATTTTACACTACACCATTTGAATTGCATAACCTGTGATACATAGAAATATAGAAACTGATGGCAGTTAATGACTGCTGGGCCCATCTAAGTCTATGCATTTTTAATTATGATCAGTTTTGCTGGAGACTCAACTTGATCTACAGCACTTACTCTTCCATCCCCTTCCTTCCTCCAAGGGTTTGTTTGTGCCTATCTGAGGCATATTTGAAACCCACCACTGATTTCACCCTCACTGCCTCCCATGGAAAGCTGCTCTAGGAATCCGCCACCCATTCTGTGAAGATATACTTCCTCACATCTCTCTTCTACCTCCTTCCAGCTTCATATCATGACCCCTTGTTCTGCAGCACCTTTTACTCTGAAACATACCTCCCTTCTGTACCTTATGAACCCCCATGAGGTATTTAAAGGGCTCCATCCTACCCATAGGGCTATAAGGCCACAACCCTGAAGGGCAAGTGGCTTTATTGCCCTAATTAGTTCCCGAGATGGATGTACATTCGTGTGTTCCACCTCTACCCATTGTTTGTTGAATATAATACATTAGAATGGTTATTGTTATTGATTTGGGGATCGCATTTATGATCATGTTATGGCACCTGAATGTCTCTTGCAGCAAGGAGGTAATGGTGAGTAATGAGTGCAGGTAGGAGTTTGGGGGATTTCTGGGTTTGGGAGGGTTTTGTGTGTCTTTTTTCCAGGTTCTTTTACAGCTTGTTGATTTGTTTGACTATCTTCCTAATGATGTGTTAATTGTGTTATCAGTATTGTTCCATTAGTTGTTTGATTAGTGTAGGTATATAGCTTTAATTAAAGTAGGTATATAACTGTAATTGTTTGATTAGTGCTGGTATATAGCTGTAATTGTTTGATTAGTGCAGTTATATACTTTTAATTGATTGATTAGTCACAGGTATACAGGGGAATAAATGATGGCCTTTTCTGTGTGGAAAAGTTCCCATCCATGTATTATATTTAAGCAATAAGGCATGACAGGGCATTGGTTGTATGAGGTTTACCCCATGGTCAAGGGCATTGTAAGGCATGAAGCAAAGCCGAGTGCCTTCAGCTTGTGACTGTGGAGTAAACCTAGTACAACCAATGTCCTAAGTGCTGCTGTTAACCCTCCTAAAAAATAGCCCAGAGGCAGCTTTTTAAAGACACTCTAAAGTTTTCAGACCCACAAAAATGATAATAAAATGTTGCTAAATAATGTAAAATAGTCCCTCCACAGATGTTTTTCACTTGTCAGTCATCTGCCTTTCTTCATATTTAGTACACTGTGTGATTGTTTACCATGGACTTCGAGACTCAAAAGCTCTGCATTATTCCAGTAGTAGAATGTTCCCCCATCCCACACATATACAGAATGTTAATGTGGAATATGTGAATTCAAAATTCATCAGCGATCCACTGGCATGCACACACAAATACACACACACACACACACACACACACACACACACACCCACCTCAAGTGGAGCCATAACTTCCATTTTTCATTGTCATCAAAGAAACACCAGCAATGGAAACTCTGAATAGTACTTGATCTTCTAAATTTGTGTATGTGTGTTAGGAGGGGCTCTTGAGTGAAAATAACATTAAATTATTTACTTACCTTAGTTAATTTAATAGACTTTCATTTTTAGGGCCTAGTTGAAAGTTTCTTATATGAGTAAAGGTTGCAGCCATGTTTCTGATGGAGATTAGGATGAACTGATTTATGAATTCTGTGAGTTGCCCCAGTTGGCAGGGACTTGTTTTTAGCCATTGGTAGTGCTCTCTTAAGGCAATGGTTAGAACCAAATCTCAGCCAATCAGGACACAGGGATTTCCTTGCCCATTTTATATACTCAAAATGCACACCACCCCATTCATTATTCTGTATATATTACAGGTGCCTTGGTAGTGCAGCTGGTAAGGTAACCAGAACTGTATTATGGGTGGCCTAGCTTTAAATCCCAGATAAGGCATTTATTTCTCTTTTGTTTTTGGAGTTCCGTATATATGCACACCATTCCCTTGTGAATAAAACAATGTAATTATCTGTGCAGCACAAGGCTGTGCATTAGAGAAAGAGTAGGGTGCTTCTGGGAGTCCTAGGTTTCCAGTTGCCTTGGTGGTATAGGTGGTAGTACAACCAGAATGGTATTCCTAAGTTTAAATCCCATCTAAGGCACTTCATTCCTTCTCTCTTCTGTCTGGATTCTATATATATTCACATTTCACCCTTGAACAGCATGGCACTGAAACAGGAAATAAAGTGAGTAGGTGGATAACCAAGTGTGGTGGTTAAAAGGAGATAAATAATCAAGTGTAGACTGTACATAAATATTCTTTGCAAAAAACCTTGTTATTGCACCAGTTAGGGTAACTTAATGCCACAAAAGTAGGGAAATTTGGCATTAGGGTTTCCAACCCTAACTCTCCACACCCACCAAGGAGCAAAAGGAAAAAACATTAAGGTTGTCTGGAGTCTTGGCGAATCAGTGGCGGGTCTTTCTTGGGGTTGCCAACCCTAATGCCTCAGTGATTCTATTCATCTAAGACAACCTCAACGAACCCTGAGATCTGCGTCCCTCCCCCTTCTCATAATGCCCAAACCGTGGTTAACTGTGGCCTGTAAATCATTCACCTATGCAGCTGTGTCTGACTGGAACCCCCTTCCTCCCTCCATTCTGTCATGTTCCATCCTCCCTGAGTTCCAATCCAACTTGCTTTCTTTTCTCTCTGCCTCTACACCTTGCTCCTGCTACCAGTGATATTAAATCTGAACCCTAACAGTTCTGTTTATTTCTTGTCCTTGCTCTTCCCTCAACCCTGGCTTCCTACCTTGCCCTCTGGTGCCTCACCTTTAAACATAACTGCTATTTGTTAGCCCTCTTGTATCTAATATCATTAGCTAACAACTATTTATAAAATGGGCAAAGGATTTCAAGCAATCTGATTGGTTGTTAGCTGTGCATTAAGTGTGTCTAATGCACAGCTAAAACTAGAAACCCTATTTAGAATACACAGGCCCATTTTATAAGTGCAATAAGTCACTCCGGGGATGCGCATTAGACAGTTCTAATGCACAGCTAGAGGACTGGATGCACTCGGCCTGTGGCCTTGTGCCTCACTACGTCCCCCTAGCCGTGCATTAGAATTGTCTAATGCACATCCCATCGTGTCTTATTGCTTACACATTGTAGTGCACTGTCTTGAATGTGTCATGTGTTTGTCTCACTACTGTGTAATCAACCTGCTTGTTATCTTATATACCTGTGGTTGTATCTGTCTGTATCATAATCCTGTGGATCATTGAACATTGTATATCAATTTTTCCATTGTAACTGTCATTGCTATGTTAAAGCACTGTACTGTATACATACTGCACTTCCGGGTTGCCCCTGAAAAAGGGACTGCAAATGACTCGGTGGACTTATCCAGTTACCAAAACTCAAATAAATAAATAAAGTTCACTCCTTCCTGCAGCCTATAGCCTCCTGTCCGAAGCACAAGCAGAGCTGAAAGCCAGTGCTTCATAGTGAAACATCTTCAAATGTAGAGAAGTATGTCTCGCCACATGTTGCCAACACAATTTGTTGTAACTTTCTTCATGCAGGGCCCTGTGCACCCTACATAAAGAAAGATCATGTGTAACGTTGTGTGCTGAGGGAAGGGAGTGGGCATCAGGACAACCCCAAGGAAGACCCCACCACTGATTTGCCAATACTCTGGAGACCCAAAACCCTAATGCTTTTTCCTTTCACTGCTTGGGGGTGAGAGTGGGGAGTCAGGGTTGGAAACACTAAAGCCACATTTTCTTACTTTTGTGGCATTAAGTTAACCTAACTGGTACATTTATGAAGTTTTTTTTGCAAAGAATTTCCTTTCTTTTTGAGAGTATGGAATTGCATCCTTATTCACGTGCAGATGCAGGTGCAAATGCACATGGTCCTTTGGGCTCTGTGTCATAGGAAGACTGTCCACCTACAGAAGTACATTGTCTGGCACCCTCCCCAGCCAGGGAATGCAAGTTGAAATTACTGAAGTTATGAGTGAGCATAGAAAAATTTCAACATACACTCATAACTTTGTCATTTTTCCATATTTTGACCCCACATTTTCAACATAGCCTTCTTATGACCCTACCTCATGAACAAGGATGGTGAAAATTTTCAAATCCTGCCCGAAAAGGTGATTTTGCCAAACAACCATGAAATCACCTTTCGGCCCTGATTGGCATAATTCTACCACAATCGGTCATGAGGTGGGATCCCAAAAAGTCCAAGTTGAAATCTGGGGACAAGATATGCCAAAATGAGAAAGTTATGAATCAAGGTTCAAAACCATTTTGCAATACATTGAACAGCACTTACCTTAGTTTATATAAAATGACATGTCACAAATTACATGTCATAAATAATTTGTTACAAATAACATGTTGCTGGTAACATGTCACAGATAATATGTTGCAAATTACTCCACAATAAGCTATGAATGGTAAAAGTGTTACCAACGGCCAAAGGCAATCCCGATGCAGAAAGATAGGTTTGGGGAGGTATTCTTTTTAATGAAATTCCAGAATCAAGCTAAACAACTGCCATTTAGCAAAATGCAGGTTTTAGGGTCTGATTTTGACTCAATATTTCCTTCTTATACCATTTTGAAAATTAAAAAATAACAAGATGGCAGCCATCACAGTCAGTATTTCTCGTCACACAAGTAAATCATGAAAATAAGTACTGTACTTGCAAAAAAACATTTTTTTTTACTGGTCGAAGTTGAACGCTAACTCAAAAATCATTATAACTCTAAAACAGTATAATGTTTTTTTGCCAAACCTTTGAAAGGCACACCTTTGGCACTGGCCCCTTCAAACCTGAACATTTCATGAAAAAAATGCACACTATCTAGGCTGTAGTTGACAGCAAAAAATACGCAATGTTAAGTACAGTTTTTTTTTTTTTTGGTGCTTCATATCTCAAAAACTGTACAAGATTCTGTCTCAAAACTTTTCATGCATTGAGACGGAACTGGGTCTAAACAGTGCCAATCAAAAGAATGCAGGCAAAATGCATACAGCAAAAACAGCGCTGATTTCTTTTCCTCCACACCTCTGGACTTTTAGATTCTCATTCTGGGGGGAGCAGATTGTGGAGAATGCTAAAATGTGTGGGGCTGTGCAAAATTAAAAAAAACAAGTCTCGCTGATGGCAAAATTCATGAGACCAGGATTAGAACCGTGATCTCTATTCCTGCTCGGCCAGTAACCTGATCTCTGTTTCTCTTGTCTTCTCTTCAGGACTATGGACAGTGACCAGGTGAGCACTTATAGCAAGTCTGTAAATCTCTGGCCACTGTCCATGAGAGCGCTTACCAGACTAGCATCATATAAGTCTAGTAACACTGTACTAACTAGGTACCCTTGAAACTCCGACAGCCTGACTGGACATGCCAAATTGTGTGCTATTTCATCAAACGATGACAAAGTTATTAAGGTGCAAACATTGGGGTTTAACATTGAACAGCCTACTCAACCCTAAGTATAGGGGCACTACAGCACCCCTATAATATACATTAAAACCTCAATTATCACCCCTATAATATACTGTAGAAACTCAGTTATCCAAACCTCAATTAACCAAAATGTTCAGTTATGCAAAACTGTGGTGTGTCTTAACAGACTTCATTGTAAAGTGCTCTCCTGTATCCAAAATCTCATTTAGCCAAACAATTGTACTGTCCCCAAGCACATTCAGATAAGTGAGGTTATACTGTATTATACTGGTAAGGGGCACCAGCATAGCTAGAGTAAATTGAGAGGGTCTATGTTAAACCTGTAATTTTGCAACTTAATAGCTTTGGCAGTGTTCAAAAAAATTTCCTCAGATTTGGCATGCATTGTCTAGAAGACAAGATCTAAATATGTGGAAAGTTTTGTAATGGCAGCTTGTGTGGTTTCTTAGATCCACATATGTCATTTTTACATTAATGTCTACATTTTTTCTGTACATGATACACATTTTTGTTGCTCTCACCTACAGCCTAGACATAATGGAATTGTTTCCAGAACTTTCAGAATAGAAACAGCCTGTGTGAAGGTAGTGCCTTTTGAAGACTTCGTGAAAAAAATATTAAATAGTTCAGAGTTATAAGGATTTAAATGTTTTTTTCTGTGCATGCTCGATAGGGGTTTTGGATAACCCTCTGATCTGACCCTACACATTTAGAGTCATGAGAGTTTTTTTTTGCTTTCTCATCACTCACTTCTCACCACCTGAAAAACAGTTTTTTGGGTATTGACAGCTGCCATCTTGTTTCCCCCATCTGAAAAACGTGGAAGATACATAACAATGATATATTTAAAAACAAACATTTGAACCTAGCTAAACATGACCTGTTTAACTAGATACTAGTGGGGGTTAAAAAAGTCCAAAAATACCTTTTCTGGGCACCCCAAAATCCTTGGTGCCCAGATTAGCGAGAGGAGCCTTTCACCCATACCGCTGAATGGGAGCAGCAGGGCCTCTTTGACATCTACAGCTGCAGATGGGTAGGTGCTACCGGCTTGACTGCCAGCAGTGAGCTGACAATCTCTTGATCTCTCTCATCTATCTGTCTGTCTGTCTGTCTATCTATCTATCTATCTATCTATCTATCTATCTATCTATCTATCTCCTCCCAGCTCAGCCAGCACTCCCTCATCCTTTCCCAATGTGGACCACCACTCATCTTTCAATTTATGAAAAGTGGACTGGGATGCCCACCCCGGTATCATTTGTCGAACCTCTCCAGGTCACCTAACCCAGTCCATAGGTGATGACACCAGGATTCCCATGCTGTTGCTGACTTAGAGTAAAACACAACACTGGGGTGCCCAATCCCCTGTGTCAGATCCAGTATAGCGGGTAAATCTGAAAAAAGAAAACAGTCTGTCATTGTCTTTTTCTCTTTAACACCCTGTAAATAAAAAAAAAAACAGTCCATTGCCAATCTGACCCACACCCTATCTACTCCATCTTGACCCCCCACTCAGCACCCACCACCCCACAATCCCCACACACAGCCTCACTCTCCTAAATGTGTCCTATGGCATGGATCTATGCTCCAGTCAAAAAGAAAGTGTGCAGCTGGAACTGGTGACTGATATAAGAAAATAAGGTAAATTCATTTTAATATATTTCAATGGGTTTTGAACTTTTACTCATAACTTTGTCATTTTTTTAATATTTTTGCACCAGATTTTCAGTATGGCCTTTTTGGGACCTACTTCATGAACAAGGCAGGTGACATTTTTAAAATCTGTCCTGAAAGGTGATTTTGCTGTCACTCTACTGAATCACCTTTTGAGTGGGATTTGAAAATGTTCACCTACTGGGTTCATGAGGTGAGGTCATAAGAAAATGATGATAAAATCTGGTGGAAAAATGTGGTAAAATGACCAAGTTATGAGTGAACAGTGAAATATTATAACATTCACTCATAACTTTGCTAATTTTCAGTATTTTTTCATAAGAAATCTATGTTGAAAATCTGGTGGAAAATTGTGGTAAAATTGCCAAGTTGTTAGTGAACTTTCAAATATTTCAGCATTCACTCAACAGTTCACTCATTTTAAATATTTTTTCCACCAAATGTTCACCTTCGACTTTTTTGGACCCTGCTTCATGAATAAGATGGGTAAAATTTTTCAAATCCACCTCAAAGGGTGATTTTGTATTTGCTCCATGCAACCACCTATTGGGCAGGATTTGAAAATTTTCACCTACTCTGCTCATGATGTGGGGTCATAAGAAAACTATGTTGAAAATTTGGTGCAAAAATACAGCAAAATGATCAAGTTATGAGTGAACATTGACATAGTCAGATGTTCACTCATAACTTTGCTAATTTTCAATATTTTTCCATTAAACTTTTATCTTTTTTGGACCCCATCTCATGAACAGGGCAGATGAAATGCAGGCCAAAGAGTGTGAGGGATGTGCTGTGCTGCATATTTTGTGAGCATGCCAACATATGCTCATATCAGGGATGTACTCCCAATGTGGTGGCCCTATGGAGAGGAGTGGAGAGGCAGAAGAGAGAGAGAGAGCAAAGGAGGAATGAAAAACACCCTGGCTGGCAGGACAATTACTGACCTTTGCAGACCCTGCACCAGTGACCCAGACACCTCCCAGATCTGGATCCATAGATCAGCAGTTGAAGGGACTCCTCACCATCCTGCCATGGAGGACAAGCCAATAGGAACTCCAGGAGAAGATAACACCTTACAGAAGCTGGGTGACAGGGCTGAGAGGATCAGCGGAAAGGAGGGCCAGTCAATGGGTTAAAAGGACAAACTATACATAAAAAAAAGAAAACTATCCAACCAGTTTGAATTCTTCCTGAATCCAACTAAGTTGCACAGATAGCAACAAAACCAGGACATAAAACACACCATGTGATGTATAGACATTTCTCTTTTCTTCAGTATGTGTTTTTTTGAGATGTAGTCAGCTTTACCCCACTTAATCTCCACCATCACTCCTTTTCACTCATGCACTGACCAACATCCGTCACTCTCCATCACCGTGACTTAGAGTCACTCCTTTGTTTATCCTTCTGTAACCCTGCATGTAAATGTATGCCCTTTTCTCACCCCCTAAGAATGAAAAGAACTGTGCCATTCGGTATTTAGCAGTAACCTGGACTTCGGTACAGTAAGTGAGGCATGCCAGTGAATGTCAAACTGAGTGGTGTATATTTTTTCCAGAAATGTTGCAATGTGATGCAAACAGAACTGCATTCTTGTCCATGTTTCAGGAGTTGTATTGTCGAGATGATGCAGAAGCAAGTGATTTCAAGAGGGAAGGCAGAATCAACGGTGCCTTTTTTAGCTAACAAACAGGTCTACAGCTTTATTTTGCTGTGTATAGGTATCCAGTTATGTTTAAAGTGTACAACTATGAGTGTGGTTATCTGCACTATGAGTGCAGTTATCTGCACCAAGTACAAAGTGGCACAGATTAGGGATCCAATACTAGAATTTGGGCAAAAGCAGAGTGCAAAGGTTTGCCCTGCACTTGCCCTTGCCCACAATCCCTAGGATGCTGTATTAAGTCAGATAGAGCACCAGTGCTATCTGACTGAATATAGGGGCATGTTGGCGCAGTGCTAAGTAGAGTAGAACTACCCCGACATGGATCTGTGAAGTGCAGGGAACAGTGTCTCTGACCTGATAGTGCCCGGAGCTCCCAGCATGATATTTAGCTAGCACCATGCAAATGAGTCCACTGGGCATGCAAGGCACTAAGAGGCCATATGTATGCCCATTGTCAGGAGGTCTAAACCTCACTTTCAGGTTCTTGGCAATATTGGGAATGCAAGTAATCACAGACACATTGCATAAGAGTAATAAACTTGTTTATTACAGCCAAAAAGGATACAATCACAGTTGCCCTAAGCAGTCCTTACCAATACGAACCGGGAGCCAGTGCTAAGCGTTCCCTATACCTCGAGGTTTCTTTGTGTCTCTTGGGATCTCCGAAGTACAAGACTTGAGTATCACATTATATACCTATGATAATTACTATGGTTACTGTATGGATTCTCTGAACTCAGGGTTCTCCCGGACGTGCTAAGTGACCACTCCCCAATCTCCTTTATATGGACCACTAAACTTGCCAAAAGCCCACCTTGCCTCATCAACAGCAGGGTTCTGCAGAAAGGCAAACTTGGATCCCTCAAATTGGCTCTGTCTGCCTACAACTGGTCCCCCATCAACAAGGCACCTAAGCTGGACCAGGCCTTTAGTTTTTTCACTGAGGGCTTCAATTCCATCTGTGATATCTACGCACTATGCACAAAACGGAAAATTCGGGGGGAGGTTAACGGCTGAATTGATGGCAAGCTCCTCTCCATCCTAAAGGAGAGGGACTGCCTCTGGGATAAAGCCTCAAACTCAGGCAGCAAGCATGACCTACAGTGCTGCAAAACAGCTAGAAATCAGTGCACCAAACTTATAAGGCTCGCAAAAGCCAATTTCCATAAGACCCAGCTTAACAATGCATGGGGAGATAGAAAGAGGTTTTGGGACAACATCAAGAACATCCTTGGTAAAGATCAAAAGCAGCACCCTAAGATGCTCAACATTAATAACTCATCCTCCTCAGATCTGCTAGCCATTGCTGATGCCTTTAACCAGGCCTTTACAGACCTGTCCTCAGTGCTGCCTCCAGACTACCCTCTGCTTGTGGAGGACCAAGGTTGTGCCAACCTGCTCATAACTAACCACCCAGCCTTCTACTTTAGGAAGGTGATGGTGAAGGAGGCCCTAACGATGGTCAGGAAAGTCCTAGGCAAAACCAGATTAGGGAGTGATGGGCTGGACATGAAGTTACTGTCTCTCACCCTTGATGTTCTTATCATGCCCTTAACAATGCTATTTAATAAATCCTTGGCTCTAGCTCAATTTCCAGAGGTATGGAAGCAAGCCCTGGTAACTCCAATGCATAAGAATGGTGACAAGGTACTAGTGTCAAACTACAGGCCAATATCTATCCTCTCCCCACTATCCAAAGCTTTGGAAAAAATTGCGGCAAGTCACCTCACAGAATACCTCAATAAGTACAATCTGCTCTGCCCAAACCAACATGGCTTCAGGCAAAAACACAGTACCACCACGGCACTGCTGGAATACACTGACTATGCGCACAAGGCGCTGGATGAAGGCAAATTAGTGGGGTCCATCTTCATTGACCTCACCAAAGCCTTCGACACTGTAAACCACCTCCTACTAGTACTCCAGCTCCAAAGATTGGGTGTGGCACCAAACGCCGTGAATTGGTTCAATGACTACCTAACAGACAGGAGCCAATGAGTCAAAATCAGGCAGACATTATCCAGCTCCAGAGATGTACTCCTAGGAGTCGCTCAAGGATCAATTCTAGGGCCCCTGCTTTTCAGCCTCTTTGTAAATGACCTACCCACAGCCTGTGACACCAAACTTATTCTGTACGTGGACGATGCCGTGCTGCTGAGCAGCAGCACCTCTCAGGCTGCCCTACAAACAGAACTACAGAACTCTTTCAATAAACTCAAGGACTGGTTCAGTAGGCAAAAGCTGCTACTAAATTACAAGAAAACCAAGGCCATGCTACAATCCAGCCCCTACAACAAACACAAGCATGCTCCTCTCGTAATCACCAACAAGGCTGGTGAGCAGATTGAGCAGGTGCACTGGTTCAAGTACCTTGGAGTCACCATTGATGACTCTTTCACTTATAAGCACCACATAGACTCCCTTGTCAAAGTGGTAAATGCAAAGATTGGGGTCCTCTATAGGTATAAGAAATCCCTCACTCTGGAAGCACTCCGAATCTCAGTCTCCAGCTCCATACTCTCCACGATAGGCTACGGGCTGGTGGTCTATGGAGCTGCTACTGATACAGTGCTCAAAAGGGTCCAAATTGCACTCAATAAGGCATGCCGCCTCACCCTGTGTGCAGATCACTACACTCATACTTGCACCCTGTATGAGTGTACAAACTAACTTAACACAAAAGACAGGATCAAATACCAAACTTGCCTCCTGGAAAAGAAGGCACTCCTTGGAAAAAACCCACCCTGTATAGGAAATCTGCTTGAGGCTTCTCTCTCAACACACATCACCAGATGGAGGAAGAATGGAGCACTGTTCATACCATTCCACCGAACCTCACTAGGGCAGCGTGCTTTCTCCTATTGGGCCCCCCTCTGGATAAATGAACTCCCGATGAAATTACAAACAAACAACAGCCTGTCTCAATTCAAAGTAGGCCTCAAACAGCACCTAATGTCTAACTCAAAATGCACCTGTTTCTCAGGCCCCACTTGATAGACAGGCCTACCCCCAAGGTAACATGCAGCAGGGCTACCTAGAGAGCCCTGCCTCCATTCCAGCCTAGCCAAGGGCTTAAGTAAGCTATCAGTCCTCTTTAAATGCACTTGGTACTGCCCCTCCCAAACCCCCACACACACCATACTCGACAAAGCCCTCTGGAGCTGCTCCCCCCATCACAACCCCCGTTTCACTATCCCCACCTCTCACTCTCTGCGGTTGGTTTCAAACCCAGTCCCCCTTATTTCACTGTCACCCAGCCTCTCGCCATCTGAGATAGCATTAAACCCTATGCAGTTACTCTGCCATAGTCTATCAATGGATTTGGAGGTTTCCAGGGTTGTTCTACCTAGGGCAACCGATTAAAAATAGTTTAGTATTCAATTACAACTGCTCAGTTTTTTTCTCCTATTTGTCTAATTGTCATGCAATCGCTCTTTAATGCCTAATGATCAGGCCTCTGTAGCCACTGAATATGTGTATTGTCTTATTGTCCACCCTGACGTGGAATCTTTGTAAAAGAGCTCATGCTCAAAGGCCTTTCCGAAATGCTAATTAAACAAATAAATGAAACAAATACTGTAAGATAGAAACATTTCTAGTTACAGAGATGAGCCCTATTGGCTATATTAGAGGAGGCTCCATGGTCCAAGATAACATTATACAATTTTGTAGTAGTCATCAGTTTGTGAAACAAAAGAGCTCTTATACAGAGTCTTACATAACTCAGTGTAGTAGTACAAATCACCAAAAGGTAGCAATGCTGACTTATATATCATAATTATTCCAAGGACACAGGTGTCCTAACATCTTATAAGTAAGAAATACACAGAAAATACATAGAAGACTATATGTGTATTAGCAAGCAAAGTGTATTACAACCATATGCGTACATATTCTGACATCTACTCTTATACAGTAGATGCTCTTAACCCTACATGTTAGCATAACATATGCCTAAGCACTAGTAGTCTACGGTGTACCTCTGAGGGTACCAATAAGGGTGCAGGGACCTTGTGTAACATTCCCCCCCTTGTTGCCTCAAAGGGCAACACAGGCAAATCTAGGGAAAGGTCAGGGAGCAGTGGTCATTTACAAACCCGACACACGAGCTTTATAAAGGAACTCGAGCTGCTCACGGTGTTGGCGCAGTGTGCGCCGTAGGCAGCATAGCATAATAACCAAGAAAAATATCAAAAATGCTTGTATAATCACAAAACCATTAAAAGTAATTTCTAACCAGGTGTTAGCCAATGCATTATTCATATCACCATTATTAATCAATGAAAGAATAGCTTCATTGGCCTTGGTTATATTATTGCTGATGTGGATGAGGTGTGTGTCTTTCCTGTCTAAAAGTGAATTTAATGTAAGTGTGAGTGGGTCTATGTGTACATTAAAATATGGTAAGTATTCAGAAAGAGTGAGCAGATAATCGGGGTTACCATCAATGATGTCTGCATCCATAAGGGGGACGGGGGTTATAACAGTATGTCCAATAACAGTCTTCTGGTGGGGGACAAAACAAAAATTAGCGTTCTCTGCTTCAAGAGAATTCCCTGATCTCTCATATCAAAGAGCTCATAGCTGATTTTATGGAGCGTAATAGTGACTCAGTTCAAAGGTATGACATCCTGTGGTGCTCGTTGAAGTGTTACTTGAGGGGGGAATTTGTTAAAGTCGCCTCCAGGAGGAAGAAGCTACGGGACTCTAAGGCTTTAGCCTTATTATCCCAGATCAGGGAGAGAGAAATGTCTCTGTCCCCGGAGACCTCCAGGGATACCATGGCAGAGTTGCAGGGCCTGCGTAATGACTATGCTGAGTTATTAAGGGAAAAAGCAGAATATGCTCTCATAAAAACCAAGGCTAAGTATATAGACCGGGGGAAAAAGCCGGGGGACTGCTGGCTCTACGTTTACAACAATTAGAAAGTTCCCGTCTAATCCCATCTATAAGGGCTCCTGATGGCTCTATCAAAACAGAGCCTGGGGATATAGTCAGGGTTTTTGAGAGTTTTTACCAGTCATTGTATGGGAAGCGTCATACGGGCTCAAATTCTCAGGACATTAGTGATTTTCTGGACTCTTTAAATCTTCCAGTGTTGGAAGATTCATGTCAAGCCTCCTTAACTTTACCAATTTCCACGGCAGAGATAGAGATAGCGATTAACAGTCTCAGTCCTGATACAGCACCAGGCCCAGACGGCTTTCCTTCTAATTTCTACAAAACTTTCTCGAAAGAATTAACCCCTTTTTTGCTTAAATTATACAATTACGTGTTGGTGGCTGATAAGATAGATCCGTCACTTATGGGTGCCACGATCATTCTCCTTCTCAAGCCTGACAAACCTCACCTGGACCCAGCTAGCTACAGGCCAATTTCATTGTTAAATTGTGACATTAAAATTCTGGCGAAACTACTCTCACTTCAGATAAAGACATCTTGGTCCCATTTATTAAGCCCAGAGCAGGTGGGGTTTGTGACAGGACGTTCTCCAGCAGACCATCTCAGAACACTTTCTCATGTCTTTCAGGTGGCCCAATCCTCCCAGATTCCAATGGTGCTGGTTTCGTTAGATGCTGAAAAGGCATTTGACAGAGTTAGCTGGGAATTCTTATGGTTAACCTTGCAGAAAATGGGATTTCCCCCCCAAATTTATTGGAATGATACAGTCTCTCTATGTCTCCCCCTCGGCCAAAATTTTCTGCAATGGGGTGTTTTCAGAGAGATTCCTATTATATACGGGCACCAGACAAGGCTGTCCTCTCTCACCCTTTCTATTTAATTTGTACTTAGAGCCCTTACTTCGACATATCAAGCAGTCTCCTCTAATTGTGGGCATCCCAGTTCACACCCAGGTCCTCAAGTTTTCCGTATATGCAGATGACATCCTTTTATATCTATCCCATCCAGCCACCTCATTAGAGCGGGTTCTGAGGGTGGTGGAGCAATTTGGTCAGCTTTCCAATTATAAACTAAATAGTGCCAAATCTGAGGGCTTCCCTTTGAACAACTTGGTTTCAAAATCTGAGGTTACACACTTAGGGATTAAGTGGTCCTCATGGGCCCTTAAGTACCTAAATATTTATTTGGCTAGAGACATGGCCTTGGTGCAAAAACTCAACCTTGATGACTTGGTTAAGGTAATTCAGCAGGACCTTACGAGGTGGCAAAGTCTACTTCTTTCTTTATGGGCCTGGATAAGTATTATTAAAATGAATATTCTCCCATGCCTGTTTTACCCTTTGAATCTACTAAATCTATGGCTCCCGATATCTTTTTTTAATGGCGTGCACGCTATGATTTCCAATTTTATCTGGTCGGGTAAACATCCCCGTCATGCTTTCCGAAAGCTTAGTGCTCCCAGACCATTGGGTGATCTTTGCCTTCCGAACTTTCTTTTATATTATTGGGTGAGTCAGCTAACCAAACTAGGGAGATGGGTACCTCAAGGGGTCACGGAGTATACACCGATTTGGCTTCAGATTGAGAGGGATCTTTTGAATGCCGGTAAAATTAACCCCCTCTTGGTCTATTATTTAAAACAGGGTTTACTCCCAAAGGAAATACGGGACTCGGTGGTAGGTACCTCCCTGAAAGTTCTTTCTCAATGATGCTCATACTTTAGAATACCCTTAAAAAACAATGTAGGTCAGCCGGTTTTCTTAAACCCTAATATTAAGGTAGGGGGAGGCACCTTTTGCCTCAATGGCTCCCACAGTTAAGGAATACATTAGTGGAGGAGTTATTCACCCAGAATAATCTCCTATCCTCGCCCGATATCCTCTGTAAATATGGTATCCCGAACACGAAGATCTTTAATGTGTACCAGTTGCGGCATACTATATCTACTTTGTTTGGGCCCAGTTGCTGGCCTTCCTTAGTTAAGCCTATCTTGACACAAGTCAGTGACTGCTCTGGGAAGCCGCATGCTGTAGCTGCAGTATATGCTTTACTTCTGACTTTTATTCATACAGATCCACTGAAGGGCTCTTTGACCTGGGAGGTTCTGTTCCCTGAGATGAGATTGGATTGGGCTAGGATCTGGGCAGATCTCTATATTTATCTCACCCAAAACAGTCTCAGGTTGACACAATATCATATATTAAACAACATGTACTATACCCCCTTGAGACTGGCTAGATTAGGGGGAAACTCAGACACCACTTGTGTGAGGTGTGCTAAGGAAGAAGGGAATATGGTACACATATTCTGGCATTGTGAGAAGATAACTCCACTTTGGCAGGAGATTAGGGCTAAATTAGACCCCTGTTTAGGATTAGAAGATTTGTTCATGATAGAAGTTTGTCTTTTGGGTTGCTATCAGGATATTAAAGTTAAGGAGCGTAAATATCACATGGCCCTGATAGCCATTATTGTTAAACAGCTTGTGCTGAAACATTGGAAGGATCAACTGGTAATATCCAACAATGATTGGTTAAGAGATATGTCAAACTTCTTCAGAGCTGAGCGTTTAGTAGCTGGTTTTCGGAATAATATGACAGGATTTGACAGGAAATGGGGGAAACTCTATGTGGTTTATTTACAATAACTACATATTGACTGCTTAAGGTTTCAGTCCTCTCTACTAGGAGTTGCTCCTTCTCCTCACAAATATAATAATTCAGCACACTCCGGGGGTAGGGGTTGGGAGAGGGGGTGGGGTTGTACTTAGTTAGTTGAACTTTGTGTAGTTTAAGTTGGGCCTTAATTTTGTGTATAATGGTATTGTAGATGACTGGCTTGTACATGCTTGGATGTGTAAAATTAATAAACTTTGAATTTAAAAAAAAAAAATTGGGGTTCTCAATAACACATGTCACAGATCCATAAGTGTAGCTTTTAAAGTTAGTTACCACACAGTACTCCCCATCAGAATTGTACTGAGAGCGAACAGGAGGGAGTCTCCACTTTTGCAACTGTACTGGGCAGGTGTAGGTCATCTTCGAAATCTGTGTTGACAGGTGATGAACCGCCTCATGATATGATTGATAGAGCTTATCCAGAGCCAAAGTAGAATCCGAGAAATCCGTGCCATTAGTGGTGATGTCATCATCCATGGCAAAAGTCTAATCAATACTATCTGGAGAAGAACCACAAACAGGTTGAATAACATCAAATACATTTATTTATTTCATTTTTGTTGACCGGGTAAGTGCACTAGACAAATCCTGCCTATTTTCAGGCATGACCCGGGGGAGCGGGATACAGATGGATGCCAACTGACCTTGAACCAGATTAAGCTGTTGGTGGTATTTTTAGTGAATGAGGGAAATGTGGCCATGACACCGGGGAAATTCCCCTACTCTTTTCAATAAGTGCCATGGGATCTTTAACATCCACCTGAACTACCACCAATCCAGGCAGATGGGACCTGGGTTTAACTTCTCATCCAAAAGACGGCACCTCAGAAGTGCAGCACCCCTCTCATGCTGAACTACAGTGTCAGTACTGGGATATTAACCCAAGTGCCAGATGTGGGAACTGAACCCACAGCCCTCTGATCTCCCGGCCTCAGAGGCAAGTGTGCTACCTACTGAGCCACTGACACTGATGTGACATCACATCAGCGCAAGTAAATGTATTGCTTCTTCGCACAACAGTCTGTATGTGGAGCTACCCAGGTGTCCAGGAAAGGATGGAAAACCAGTAGAGGTAGTAGATCCAGGCGTTCTCTGTAGATGTCTTCGTCCAGGTGCCCAATGGAATGTACCAGTGCAAGCTTGTCGAACAAGGCTGTAGTGGGATCAAAACATGGTAAAGAGACAATAAAAGAAACAAACATTGTATCTCTTATGGAACATTTCTTAGCTGTGAAACAAAGACCAGTATTAGGGTGTCTTGTCACAAACCCAAGGTTCCTAGCTGTAGAAAGAGGAATGGTAAGAGACTGTTGCATACACATAGCAATACAGCTAGGGGTTTTACATTGTGGACAATACCATTTGGAAATGTGTCTATCATGTATGATATCAGGGATTCTTCCAGATTCTAGATCACGGAAGAGATTGTTGATGGTAGTGATAATGTATGAGCCATAGGCAGAGCAGAGGATTTCTCTAGCAATGTATTGTTTATCTGCTTCTTTGTTGTTCTGTGCAATGAGTGCGTTAATCTTGTCCTTAGAGTCTGTAAATGCCTTAACAATGTCGTGCATGTTGTATACAGTGTATCTTTCTTCCTGACTAAGGCCATCCACACCCTGCAATAATGGGTAGTACATTATTAACCAAACCAGTCAAAAATTTGGCAGTATGAGATTTGATAGCAGCAATGTCTACTTTATTCTAAATAGACATAGCTGAACCAAAAAGGCCTGTGACAGTTCCTGTTGCAGCTGTGACATCAGAACTGTCAATTTTACATGTATTACGTTTATCACTTTGATCATCAGGATTGGGTTTTCTCCTGAAGTTGCCTTTATGTTCAGTAGTTCTTATTCCATTCAGTAAGATTAAACAAAACAGGTATATGCATAAATTGTAAGTTATTAATCAATGAACCAGGGAGGGCAGTGGCTGTTAGACCACTATGGGGACCAGAGGTGTGCTTTGGACATTCCAAAAGCTGTTTATCAGTGGGTGGTAACACAGAGAGATACATGGCTGCAATAGCCATGTGGTGGACAGCACAAAATTTTCTAGCAGAATCCTTAGACAGAGAATTACAGTACGAAGGCTCAATTAAGGCAGTAATGTTGTACAAACCAGAATGTCTGGGAGCAGTTTGTAGCAAGGACAGAGAACCATTTGGGGATAATTTAGCATTGGGCCAACCCTGGAAAGTTCCTTTGGAGAGTTTGGCCACAGGGAGAATTTTTCCTTGCGATGTGGTTTGCCACTCAGTTTGTAGGGTAGATTTATCAGGAGCAACAACCGAGGCACTGAGGTGAGTATCAGAATCTTCCTGGACAGTAATCAGACTATCTGGTATATTGATGGATACTCCCTCTGAAGGAGATGCTGGATGGTCAAGGTGTGGTAGGAGGTTTGGTACTGTGCCTTGGATGCAGGAGATAACTCCTGAGATGAGGAGATAATGGAACAAGATCAGCCATCTTGTCAGTGTATCTGAAAAGCAAAATCAAACATTAGTAAGTCAGTACTATTCTGCCCAATAGGGTGAGAAAAAGTAATTAAGCTCCTTTATACAGTTTCAGTTGGTTTGCATGTACCATTTGTCAGTCAGTTTATTGTTATGTAGGAGTCTAGCTTGATAGACTGCCAGACTGAGCTTGTTGACAATGGGGTATGGGCCTTCCCATTTATTGGAGAAGGAATGGGTGGGATGTGCAAATCGAAGTACCATTACCTGATCTCCAACCTGTCAATCCACTTCTTGTGCGTGCTCGTCAAACTGTATTTTGGATTGTTGCTGGGTCTTGCCCATGCAGTTGGCAGCATACAAATGTGTGTGTATGAGGCCTTTTCTGAGTTTTTCCACATATTGGTCTACAGACACACGGTCTGCAGTGGGAGTGTGTAGGTCAAACAACAGGTGTTCAGGTAATCTCATCTGTCTTCCAGTCATCACTTCAAAGGCTGTGAGCTGGGTGGTGGCTGAGGGTGTGCCCCTAATTGCCATAAGGAGTGACGGCAGTAGGGAATCCCAGGTTTTGGGATTGTCCTCAATGAATTTGGAAAGCATTTGCTTAATCCGTCCGTTGGCTCTTTCTACTTGACCTGAAGATTGGGGGTGGTAGGGTATGTGGAACTTTTGTTGAACTCCAAGGAGTTCAAGAGATTCTTTCATTAACTCACCTGTAAAACTGATTCCTTTGTCAGAGTCTACCTTAAGAGGTAGGCCCACCTGGAAAAAATCTGTTCCACCAGGATTTGGGCAGTGGTTTTAGCAGTGCATGTTTTAGTGGGGAAAGCTTCAACCCCTTTAGAGAAGAGGTCAGTTACCAAAAGAACATACTTGTTATTTCTGCTGGTATTGGTCAAAGGGCCAATAAAATCAATCTGTATGGCATGCCAAGGGCCAGAGTGTTGTTGTGGTAAGAGTTTGGCATTTTGCTTGGTAGGGATGGGGTTGTTTTACACACAAACAAGGCAGTTGTCTATGTACTGTTTAACATCTTTGGTGATGCCAGACCACCAGGTAGTGGTCTTAAGCTTTTGGAGGGTGTTTTCCACTCCCTGGTGTCCACCAGTGGGTGTATCATGCACTTGGTGCAAAAATTCAGACCTGAGGTGTCTGGGTACCACCCACAACTTAGTGGCGGAATCATCTGGATGATACCAGATGAGCTTGTCATCTGGTGACAAGTGCAACTTACCTTCATGCCTCTAATACGGATTATGTGTGGGAAGTTTCTCTTCGGTACTCTTGTCAAGGAATCTGAACACTTCTTTGAGTTCAGTATCAACATGTTGGGCTGCTGCTGAGAGGTCCAAGGGGAAAAAAGGTTCAGGTTTTTTCCTGTGTGCTGCAATATGTACGGCCTCATTGGCCTCTGGATGGTCCATCATCCAGGTGTCCCCCCCTCAGGCCCCTTCCTTGGCAAGAGTGTCTGCTGTGTCATTGAAGGCATGATAGGGATCATGAAGAGAATGAGTTTTGACTTTGTGTACATAGAGTTTGTGTGCAAATTTTTGTGCCAGTGAATGTATGTTTATTATCAATTGTGGTAAGAGTTTGGCATTTTGCTTGGTAGGGATGGGGTTGTTTTGCACACAAACAAGGCAGTTGTCTATGTACTGTTTAACATCTTTGGTCACGCCAGGCCACCAGGCAGTGGTCTTAAGCTTTTGGAGGGTGTTTTCCACTCCCTGGTGTCCACCAGTGGGTGTATCATGCACTTGGTGCAAAAATTCAGACCTGAGGAGAGGGGTGCAGGATGCTACCAGCACCTGTGCAAGAGTAAGACGAAAATGCAGTAGGGCCCAAAAACCCTGTTGGTGGACCAGGGAGGTCCAGGAGGTGGTGTGGGGAAAGAAATCAGCCTATAAGCAATTCAAGTGCTCAAGGAGTGAAAGGGATCGAGGGGAGTATGAGCTGATGGCTAGAAGGGCCACTAGAGTGGTGAGGCGGCTAAGGCAAGGAAGGAGCAGAACCTGGCCAGGGAAATGGGAGAGGGAACAAGGGTTCTTTAGATACATTGGGGAAAAATGAAGGGGTGAAGGGCAGATTAGCAGGATTAAATCAGGAGAGATGGGCACAAGACCCAGGGAGCAGGCTGAGGTACTAAATGAGTACTTCACCTCAGTTTCACCAGAGAAATGGGGTGCTGCATCATATATGGAGGAGACAGAATACTGGGGAGGGAGGACCCTTACCGATCGGCAGGTCTGGGGAGAGGGGGAGGCATCACTGGCAGGTGGGGGGAGGGCTAAGCAGGGAGAAGGGGTACCGGAAGTAGAAATGACAGCAGAGAGAGTGAGGGAAGCCCTCAGCTCCCTTAAGATGGAGAAAGCACTGGAGCCGGATAAATTACATCCCAGAGTGCTGAAGGAACTTGCAGATGTCCTGGCAAAACCCCTGGCAGAGCTTTTCACCATCTCTCTGAGGACAGGGTGGGTGCCCCAAGACTGGAAGGTGGCGCATATAGTGCCTCTCCACAAGGGGGGATCAAGGGAGGTGGCAGGGAACTACAGGCCTGTCAGCCTGACCTCGGTGGTGGGCAAGGTGATGGAGGGCATTGTCAAGGAGAGGCTGGGGGACCTGGATAAGTCAGGGTGCCTGGACGATAGACAGCATGGATTCATCCTGGGGAAATCGTGTCAGACAAACCTGGTGGAGTTCTATGACTGGGTGACAAGTGCCTTGGACCTGGGTAGACCAGTGGATGTCCTCTTTCTAGACTTCAGCAAGGCATTTGACTCGTTCCTCACTGGGCCTGTTGGATAAGCTGGGAGAAATGGGGTGGGGAACCAGATGATCAGATGGATAGGCAATTGGCTCAGGACGGACCCAGAGGGTCATAGTTGGTGGGATAGTCTCATCCCAAGAAGGGTCATTAGTGGGGTCCCACAGAGATCAGTCCTTGGGCCCCTTCTGTTCAACGCCTATGTATCTGACATAGGAGAGGAATCAGGTGAGATGAGTCTCTTTGCAGATGACTCGAAACTGGGGGCGGTGGTGGATGGGGAGGAGGGGAGGGTGGCCCTACAGGGGGACCTGGAGGCTCTGGAAAGATGGTCTAGAAAGTGGAAGCTGAGGTTCAATGCAGGGTAATGCAAGGTACTCCACCTGGGGGCCAGAAACCCAGGCCAAGTGTACACCCTGGGGGGGGGAAATGCTACAAGTCTCGATGGCTGAGAGGGACCTGGGGGTGGTGGTGGATGTCAAGATGAACAACTCTGAGACTTGTAGGAGGGCAGCCAAGGCCAACAGGATTCTGGGATGCATCGCTAGGGGATCACCTCCAGAAGGAGGAGTGATACTCCTCTGTATAACTGCTTGGTGAGGCCGCACTTGAGTACTGCGTGCAGTTTTGGAGGCCACACTTAAAGTAGGACATTAACCTCCTGGAGAGGGTCCAGAGGAGGGCAATCAAAATGATTTGGGGCTTGGGGGACAGGACCTATGAGGAGAGGCTCGAGGAGCTAAATATGTACACATTGGAAGAGAGAAGGGACCGGGGGGGACATGATAGAGGTCTTTAGGTACATGAAGAGGGTAAATAGGGGAGGAACAGGGGTGCTTGAAGGAAGGAGGAAGGGGCCACTAGAGGGCATGGGTGGAAGCTGGAGGGAAGATTCAGGGAGAAAGGAGGAGGTGCTACTTCACTGAGATGGTGGGTGGAGCCATGGAATGCACTGCCTAGGGGCTGGTGAGGCAAGACAGTGGAGGGGTTCAAGAGGGGTGGACAGGTACAGGGAAGGGTTCTGGAAGCAAATCCAATGCAGCAAGAATATCTGGAACTGGGAAGGGAGAAGCCAGAGAAGGCGAGGGGGACAGCAAGGTCAGCACCCAGGTTGGGGACTGACCAAACGAGCAGACACGAAAGACTGTTAGGCCTATTCTGCTGGCATTTTAGTATGTTAGTATGTTAGTATCAATTCCTTGTACTTCACTGGGCTGCCATCAGAGGAGAGGAAGGATTTCTTCTGCCAAAAAGGAAGAAATTCTGTAAGAGAACAACAAACCCAATTAGAATCTGTAAAAATTATGGTATCCTCAGTCCCATGCTGGATGAACTCGAGGGCACAGGCCACCGCTGCCATCTCTGCATATTGTGATGATGCTACACTGCAATGCTTAGATAGTTTAATGGTGTTCCCATAAGGGTTAATCACTAGAATGCGCATCATTGCAATTTGCTCTCCCTGATAGTAAGATGCTGAGCCATCAGTGAAGATATGACACAAAAAGGTGTTGTCAAGTATTTGTGGCGTGGCAGGGAGGAAAGAACCTGGATCGGGAAGATCAGGTGACTGCAGTGTACAGTCATAGGGCTCTCCTTGAAAAAGGAGTCCATGAGCCAGCATAGATGGAATTTTTGTTGGGTGTACCTGTATGTCTCTATCCTGGAGAAGAAATGACCAGTGTGTCAGCTGGTATTGGAGACTGACCCATCCTTCACTCTATTTGAGAGTAGAAAGGTAGTTGGTGTGTGGTTGGTGTTGATGATCAGTGGAGAGTGCCCAATGATATGCAGAAAGTGCTTGACAGCCCAGTAGGTGGCCAGAAGGTTCATCTCACAAAGGCTGTACTTCTGTTCCACTGGGGTCAAGAGATGTGATGCATATGTAAAAGGTCTCAGGGTGCCATGAACCTTCTGAGCCAGCACTGCTGACATGGCAATGTCAGAGGTGGCACATTCCAGATGGAATGGTAGTGCTGGATTGGGGTTGACCAGAGCTGGGGCGGAGGCCAAGGCCTGCTTCAGTGACATCACAGCCTGGGTATGCATGAGGCCCCAAGTTCATGGGATGTCCTTCTTCAGTAGCTCATACAGAGGAGCAGCTTTCTGAGCAAAATCACAGATAAAATCTCTTGAATAATTTACCATACCTAGAAACCTTCTAAGAGTTGCCACACTGGTAGGCAATGGCAAGTCTTGCAATCCTTGTATCTTCTTCTCGGTAGGGCTTCAACCTTGGTCAGTTATTTTTAGACCCAGAAAGAGTACTTCTTTCTGACATAGTTGTGCTTTTGCTGGATTGCATTTCAGGCCTGCTCTCTGAATGAGAGTCAGTAGTTCGTCCAAGAGATCCAGGTGTTGTTCCTGTGTGGCAGTTGCAAGCCACAGGTCATCCACATACTGCAAGAGACATTGGGGAGTAGAGAAACCCTCAAGGGCTTCCATCATATGCAGATGGAACAGGGACAGGCTATTATGTAATCCCTGTGGTAAACAAGTCCACGTGTACTGTCTTCCTTCAAAGGTGAAGACAAACTTATATTGGCTCTTGGGGGCCAATGGTAATGACCAAAAACCATTGGAGATATCCAGGGCACTGAACCATTTCAGGTCAGGGTCAAAAGTCGTAGTGCATTGGGTGCTTCTGCCACAATTGGGGAACAACTGGGGGTGACCTGATTCAGTTTCCTGTAGTCAATAGTAAGTCTCCAGGTGCCTGTAGGTTTTTTCACAGGCCACACTGGGGAGTTAGCAGTAGAAATGCATGTTCTGATTACTCCTTGCCTGAGAAGTGACTTGATTGTTTCTCTGAGAGAAGGCAAGGCCTCAGCTGGGAAAGGGTATTGCCTTTGCCTCTCATGTGCTGGTTCTGGCACTTCGATGACAGTGTGCATTCTGCCACAGTCATGTTTGTTGATGGCAAACACTTCAAAATGTCACTGCAAAATGGGGAGAAGCTTGTGGTCTTTGAACAAATCTATGACGTCATACTCTTTGTTGTTGGCAGAAATTGTCGCCACAATGTGTGAATCGGGGATCAAAATGGTGTGGTATTGACCCTGAATCTATATCAATGGCATGTTAGCTAGATCTACCACACAGCCGTGTGGTGCAAGATAATTGATTCCTATGATACTAGGATGATCATGCATTACCATCAGTTGGAAGGTGTGTGAGGCCTTTAAATAGCCTAGCTTTACCGTCAAGGGTAGAGACCGGTATGCAGGTAACCTAGTACCATCTACTCCTGACATGTTGGTCCTCCATCCGGTGGACCAAGAAGATGTGTCTGGGTGTTCATCATGTAATACAGACATAGCCGTACATGTATCTAGTAAAACTACAAGTAGGCAGCCCCTGACCTCGGCCTCGGTGCAGGGCCTTCCATTTGTATCCAAGACCAGCTTGTTTACAGTCCGGATTGGGGCCTGTAATTGTCAATCTGTACTGCTGGGATCATGGAGAGGTTGGGCCTGGCTTCTTTGAATCACTTCACCATGCTGCACCGATGCTATATAGGGAGGAGCTTCTGGATTCAGGCCTGTGTGGGCCTGAAGCCCTGTACTTCCGATGTCACCATGGCCTGTTGGGATCTGGATCACTGGTTGTACAGCTGCAAGGGCCTGAGCGGGAACAGCGTCTGCGACAGAGTGCACTTGCCCCAAGAGCTCTCAGAATTTCTGATTTTCCTCGGCTATCTCCCTATATGAAGAGCCTGTTCTTTGTTGTTGTTGCTTGCCCTTATTCTTGTGCTTTTTATTCTTATGCCAATTCTGGTTCCCACCCCATTGCTGCTGTTGCCGTTGTGGTTGCTGTTGTTGTTGTTGTTGGGTCTGTTGGGGGTGTTGGTTATCAGCTGGGAGGGCCTGTTGGTGTTGAGCCTGCCCATCCACAGTGTAGTGCATCGCAGCCTCTGAAATAGGCTCCACAGTGGCTACATTCTTGGAACTGGAGCCCAGATCATGGATGTAGCATTGGTAAACTCTCTCAGTTTTCCGAAGAATGTCGGCAAACCTGTCCATGTTGGGGTAGGTGGTTGGCTCTACCTTTTCTCATACTGCAAGAATCATGTTCCTAAGGAACAGCGTCTTATACTCAATAAGATCTATATCTGCAGCTTCTTGTGCCAGGTGCTTTCCTGCTCGGTAGGCCATCCAAAGTCTCTGGTGGTAAGTCGCTGGACTTTCCTTTGCATTCTGTTTTACAGGGTATGCAAGCATCACTCCTACTACACCTGGGTTGTGAGCAGAAATGAACTCAGCTGCGAACCTCATCAAGGGTAGCGTTCCCATCCTGGCGGACGGCATCGGGGAGTTTGGCCCACAAACTAGGATCGATGATTTGGTGTAGTATCTGGACCTGATATTCTGCAGCGAGGCTAAGCATCTCACATTTAGAACGCACCTTTTCTAAGTGACAGCTGAGATTGTTGGACGGGTTCATCTGACCGATACTGTCAGCTATTTGCTGAACAGAGTAGGCCATTTGTAGGGGATTATTGGGTCGATCAGTCAGAGGTAGATTGTCTCAGGCACCGTCTAGGGTGGCCTGAGCCGTAGCCTCGGCCGCAGTATGAACAATACCATTCTGAGTGCCAGCCTCTTGTAGAAGCTGCCTAATTTGCGTTGTAATGGCCCGTTTACTCCTCTCAGGAAGAGGTACCTTACCTATTGCAGTTTCAATCATCATTTCTATCTCTTGTCTGTCTTCCACATTAATAACGGCTATCGGTGGTGCCGTCAGGACCAGGCCTGGGCCTGCCCCCCCCATCATGGGGACCACCATGTTGGCATCTTCCATGATGGGTGTCACGACGTTGATGATGTATGACATGGTGTGGGTGGAGTGGGGACCCGCCATATTGTGGATGGCTGGGTGGGGTTTCTGGGCCATAGTAAGGGTGTGACTGGGTATTGTACTGAGAGATGTCATCATCTGATACCTCCCCTTCAGATGACGTGTGTAAGGCAGGGGCTACGCCTCCCATTGCCTTAACATGTACAGCCAGAACCTCCCGCTGATGGCACAGTTTCACCATCTTACTTTTACATTCAGCATGACTCACAGTTGCAACATCCTTATCAACCTCATCCTGCATTTGCTTCTGCAACACTCTATATGCGGTGCTCAGTTTGCAATTGTCCCTAGTAGCCACTTCTAAGTCATTACGTACCTGGTTTACCTCATCCTGTAGCTCTCCCATCTCCTCACTCAACTGAGCATTCGCTGTACTTAACAAGTCATTCATATGCAATGTCTGTCCCTTATCCTGTCTCAAACTTTCACACTCCTGCTTCAACATACAAAGTTCCTGTTCTCCAGCTTGAGCTAAATGATGCAAATGTGAATCCTTTTCATTCCGGAGAGTTTGAAGTACAGACTCCAAGTTCTGCTGCAGTCTAACACATTCCATTTTCTGCAAACCCATCTGTTGCTTAAGAAATGAAATTTGCAGATCAAGGGTTCGAAATCTCGCTTCGGAGGCTTCCAGAGCAGTGTAGAGTCACGACCATCAGCCCTTCAGCTTGACGCTTATTGGTTGATTGTCTCGTCTCTGTGTACTGGGTTGAAATCCCCAGTATAGGGTTGTTGGATTGATTTGTGTCCAGCACGAAGTCAACCCATCCTCCATGGGAGGGAAGGAAGTTTGAGACATCGAGTCTCAGTTCTGTGCAGATATTTGATACGGTGGCCATTGTGTGGGAGGGAGCGAAAAATCAAACTTTGAAAAAGGCACTGTGCTATGTATCGATCCACAGCAGGAGCACTTCATACACAGTCGGGCTACTGTAAGATTTGTAGGCTTACAATTCAAAGCTGTGATGGATTGAGTCAAGTCGGCATCGACCACACCCGAAAAGAAAACAGCCAGACTTTGTAAGTGACTACAAACCAGTTTTAAAATGGTAGAGGTGATACGGGAATGTACACCTACTGTCCCCATGGGAAAGGGAAAAGTTATAGCAACTAGTGAAAACTTACAAACACCAAATATCGCCTGCACACGGTCACCAAATGTCAGGAAGTCTAAACCTCACTTTCAGGTTCTTGGCAATATTGGGACTGCAAGTAATCACAGACACGTTGCATAAGAGTAATAAATTTGTTTATTACTACCAAAAAGGATAAAATCACAGTTGCCCTAAGCAGTTCTTACCAATACTGAGAGCCAGTGCTAAGCGCTCCCTATACCTCGAGGTTTCTTTGTGTCTCTTGGGATCTCTGAGGTAACATAGAAACATAGAAACATAGACTTTGATGGTAGATAAGGACCACTTGGCCCACCCAGTCTGCCCATTTCTCTACCTACTGGATAAGCTGCAGATTCTAGTTAACCAACAGCCTACTTCCTGCCACCCCCCACTACAATTGCCTTATGTCTGTCCCATGCATGTTTGAATTCCCCCACTGTTTTAGACCCAACAACCTCCCCAGGAAGGCGGTTCCATGCATCCACCACTCTCTCCGTGAAAAAAAAATTGCTCACATTATCCCTGAGCCGTCCCCCCTCTATCTTTAAATTGTGCCCCCTTGTTCTTACACATCTCTTTTTCTGAAAGATGCTACCCTCCTGGACTTTGTTGATTCCCTTGAGGTACTTGAACATTTCTATCATGTCCCCCCATCCCTCCTTTCATCAAGGGTATACATATTAAGCTCTCTAAGTCTCTCTTCTTATGATTTCTGATGCAGACCCTGCACCATTTTAGTTGCCCTCCTCTGGACTGCTTCCATCCTGTCTATGTCCTTGCATAGATGAGGTCTCCAAAACTGCACACAGTACTCCAGATGGGGTCTCACCAACTGTCTGTACAAAGGGATAACCACTTCCCTTTTTCTACTTGTGATGCCCCTTCCAATGCATCTCAGTATCCCCCTGGCTCTCCTTACTGACTTCTCACATTGCTTACCAACCTTTAGATCATCTGATATGACCACCCCCAAATCCCATTCCATTTTTGTTGTTGTTAGTACCTCCCCTGCTATTGTGTACTCTTCTTCTGGGTTTTTGTTTCCCCAGGTGCATTACTTTGCACTTCATTGCATTGAATCTAAGTTGCCATATGTCTGACCATTCCTCCAACCTTGCCAAGTCCCTTCTCATCCTTTCTACCCCCCTTGTGTATCAACTCTGTTATAGATCTTTGTGTCATCTGCAAAGAGGCATACCTTTCCCTCCGGACCCTCTGCAATGTCACCTATAAAAATGTTAAAGAGGACTGTACCCAGTACTGATCCCTGAGGTACTCCACTAGTGACCCCCCTTTCTTCGGAATGTGTTCCACTCACTATTACCTTCTGTGTTCTGTTATGCAGCCAGTTTGCTACCCAGGCTACCACCCTGGGACCCACTCCCAGGCTGGCTAACTTGATTATTAATCTTTTTGTGCAGGACTGTGTCAAATGCCTTGCTAAAGTTTAGGTAGGCCATATCCACTGCCCCTCCCTGGTCTATTACTTTGGTCACCCAGTCAAATAAATCTATTAGATTCATCTGACATGACCTTCCTGCTGTAAATCCATGCTGCTTTGGGTCCTGTGCTCTGCTGGCCTCTAGGTACTCAACAATTCTTTCTTTCAGAAGTGATTCCATCATTTTCCCTACCACTGAGGTCAAACTTACAGGTCTGTAGTTTCCTGCTTCTGCCTTGCTCCCACTTTTGTGAGGGAATCACATCTGCCTCCTCCAGTCCTCAGGTACCACCCCATCCTCCCATGATTTGTTAAAAAGTGTGGTCAGTGGTGTCACTAGGTCCTCTCTTAGTTCTTTTAGGATTCTGGGGTGAATCCCATCAGGACCCATTGCTTTGTTCACCTTGAGTTTTAGGAGTTCTTTCAGGACTCTTTCTTCTGTAAATGGACTGGTGTCAACCCCCCTACCCAGAGTGCTTCTATTGTCTGGTTTAGGTAATTCCTCCTCATTTTCTTTTGTGAATACTGAGCAAAAGTATTCATTCAGTATCTCTGCCTTTTCACTGTCTCCCTCTGCCCACCTCCCCTCTCCCTTATCAATCTTCACTATTCCTCCCTTGACCTTTCTATGCTCCCTAATGTACCTATAAAAGGTTTTATCCCCCTTCTTAACTGAATTGGCTATTTTTGTCTCAGTTTGGGCTTTTGCTATTCTGACTGCCTTCCCCACTTCTTTCTGCTTTAATTGATACAGTTCCCTGTCATGCTCCTTCTGTGATGCCTTATACTTTTTGAATGCAGCCTTTTTCTCCTTAACCTTCCCTGCCACCTCTTTTGAGAACCATAGTGGTTTTTTACTCCGCTTTTTTTTTCTTATCTGTTTCACACAAAGGCTTGTTGCCTCTATGATGGCAGGTACAAGGTACAAGATGAGGTACATGACTTGTGTGTCATATTATATACCTATGATAATTACTATGGTTACTGTAAGATAGAAACATTTCTAGTTACAGAGATGAGCCCTATTGGCTAAATTAGAGGAGGCTCCACAGTCCAAGATAACATTATACAATTTTGTAGTAGTCATCAGTTTGTGAAACAAAAGAGTTCTTATACAGAGTCTTACATAACTCAGTGTAGTAGTACAAATCACCAAAAGGTGGCAATGCTGACTTATATATCATAATTATTCCAAGGACACAGGTGTCCTAACATCTTATAAGTAAGGAATACACAGAAAATACATAGAAGAATATATGTGTATTAGCAAGCAAAGTGTATTACAACCATATGCCTACATATCCTGACATCTACTCTTATATGGTAGATGCCCTTAGCCCTACATGTTAGTATAACATATTCCTAAGCACTAGCTGTCTATGGTGTACTTCAGAGGGTACCAATAAGGGTGCAGGGACCTCATGTAACACCATTATGTGCTCATTTGCATGGCATGCATTTGCATGGTCACCTACCACGTTCAGCATGGTCACCACCATCTCCCCCATGCTCCAAATGCCTGTCCCTGCAAGTCAAACATCCTCCCTGATGTCCAGTGGCACTCCTTGCTCTCTGGTCCCCATCCCTGTGAAAGAATAATATGCTCTGGTGTCCTGTGGCATCCCCCAGCCCTCTGATTCCTATCTTTGTAAAATAATAATATTCCCTGGTGTCTATTTGCACCCCCACCCTCCAGTCCCTGTCCCTATAAAAGAATAATATTCCCTGGTGTCTATTAGCACCCAACCCTTTGATACCCATCCCCATAAAATAATAATATTCCTTAGTGTCTAGTGACACCCCCACCCTTCGATCCCCATCCCCATAAAATAATAATATTCCATGGTGTCTGGTGGCACCTCCCACCCTCCGATCCCCATTCCTGTACAAGTGTACACAGTCCCTGGTGACTGATGTCCCTGCCCCCTGCACTGCTGGTGCTGAGCAAACATCCCTGCCAACTCCCCCTTACCTCTGTCGCCGGCACCATGGATCCAATGCAGTGACTGGCACAGCCCTCCTCTCACCACCTCGGATGGCCGCTATATGGTCTGACAGGGAACACACATCCTGTGTCCCATAAAGGGAGTGTGCATACTGTGTACAATAGACAGGTGTCATCCACAGATAATCCAAGGTATCTAAAGGTGTCTACCAGTTCAAGATTTTGTCCTTGCCCATTTTGGGATGACAATGCATGGAACTTTATTATTCTATATGAAGCTTAGAGAATGGCATGGTCCTTGTTTTCATGTACTAATGTAAACAGTGGTGATCATACTTGCATATCGTCTCCCCTGTAATTGTCAAAATATCATTTTCCTGATATGAACCACATTATATCGCCACAAACAGCATAGAGAGGTACTGTTTGCGATATTATAAATGGGATTCTTCATGTATGATTCTCTTTATATGTGTGAATGAACTGAACATGTATTCTACATAGTTCCTTATGGATGCATTTACCTGTTTTACTTTTTAAAACAGATTATCACTGAAGCTCTAGAAGCAGTGCATCTATCACACCAATAAACGTTCATTCCATCACCATACAATGTACGCTAATGGGTGATCTTGCAAAATAATGATTTGATCTTCCAAGTACATCACCTGTTGACAGATTTGCAATGACCAGTGACACTTTGGAGGCATTAATTGAAGAGTTTGGTGACGTAGATGACAAAACCACTGACTGTAGTACTGATGACAACAATGGCCCTGATTATGATCCTGCCGATGAGTATGTTTGTCTTAAATGATGAAATTGTAATTAGTAATGAACATAAGCAGCTTGGAGTCAAACCTGTACTAGCCAACTAGAAGAAATGCTACCTTGTTTCAGAAAACCAGTTTGCTCAATTGTTTGAAATCTGTATGACATGTAAAAGTCAGACAGAATCTTATATTATATAAAACAATTGGAACGATGATTGTTGCACCGAATAAGTGTACAAAGAACATACTCAGATCTGGAACAACCAGGAAATGGTGAAAGCCATGCCACTGGGAAACATAATGTTCAGCTCTGCAATCTTTTGCAGTGGCATAATGCCAGCTAGAGTGTTGTAACTATTTCAGAATGTAAACAACCCAGTAGTTTTGCATGTTACATGTCACAAACTGCAGACATCTTATATAGTAGCTGCTGTCCAAAACATTGGGGGTCACAACAACAGAAACTTTTCAGAAATGTTGCTGATAAAGGCCTGGTTCTCGGTGGAGATGCCCGATGTGAGTCTCCTGGCCATGGTGCCAAACAGGGGCTTCACCCTTTTATTGATTGACAAGCAAAGAAAGTTATTCATCTGCAGATAATTCAGATGAAGTCATCAATTTCCCACGTTACCATAGAAACATACAAATGTGATGTCCCAGTGGTGCAGATGGCTGAGGCACGGTGCATCTCACATCTCGTCACGCCAACCACACAAGAACCTCCTCAGCGCAGTCCACACAATGAGATATGTTTCTATGCAGTTACAGGTGTTGAGTGGTAGTTTTGATAATAACAGTTTCCTCACATTGCTGTTAAACACCCACATCCTCAAGCAATATAGTATGAAACCATGTGTTACTGAAACCATGGTGTTACTGCTGCTACTCCTCCTTTGAGAGACACTCTCTTCCTTCACGTTCTCCATTAATAATAGGTAGTTATAGTTCTCAATAAAGTCCACTCTCTGTTTTGAAATTAGCACATGTACATCTCCTTTACCCACTACTTTCATGTTTAAGAATGGAACTGCCATCTCCATGTCAGAAAGTCATCTGAACTGGTTCTATCAAGTCTGCGCCATACCATGACTTATTTACTTGTAACAGACTGATGTTTCCTCCACTGTGCTTTTCCACTCCTATACTACAATTCCTGTTATTTGTTACATAAGGATGGCAATTTCCACCTTTTATAGGAGATCTGCATAATGGCTGCCATTCACGAATGCCTACGTGCCGTGCAAGGGCAGTGCATAGGCATTGCTATGACCGAATGCCACACAGCAGTACTCTGCACAACCCCTGAAGCAATCACTAATGGGCACACAAGTGCCCTGAGCACTGGATCCCCATCTGGCCATATGGTGCCACACCAGGGGCAGGACGGGGCATGCCAAGGGGGTGTTAATGCTGGCACATATGCATGAAGGCACTTGCATGTTGCACCAGCATGGGACATCTGTGCAAGGAGGGACCCTGTGAAACCATTCTGTTTGGTTATGCACCCCCCCTCCTGGTCATAAGCTGGTGGCACCAGCATCGGGACCCCTGCCGCACTATTGCCCCAGCCCGCTGTGCTGCTTGGGTGAGCTGAGGGTGGCTGTTCAGGCAAATGTCCACTAGAGAATCACTGCATGATGTCTGCTGTCTCAGGACCCCCTGCCTGTGCACAGATGGGGATCCGGTATGAGACCCAGGCCGGACATTTTTTTGGATGCCCACTGGCAGCCACCATCCCACTCCTGCATTGCCATGTTCCTCCACCCTGCAGCTGTGTGCTGAGGGGATGGGGGCACAGACAGGCAGCTGGCAGTTATGAATGCTGGCCAGCACACCCTAGTGAAGGGATGCGAAGCAGCATGGGCGGGTTATACGCATTTTGCACATGAAACCCATCCTATAGTGAATCATGGCCAATTGCCATGATTCACTATAGTGCGGATTGCCTACACACCATGCATGCGCAGTGCATAGCCAACTCTAAGTGAGACTGCCATGCAGCAGACCCCTGGTGGCATTCTCAGATGGAGTGCATGCCAGTTGCACTCTGGATCCCCTGGCCACCTGAGCAGCTGCATGCCGGGGGGGCTGGGGGCATGCCAGGGGGTGTGCTCCATGCTATGCCCATTCACAATGGCACAGCACACCATTCCAGGGCTGCACCCTGTCCATTAGGGGATAGCCTGGCATACTTCAGTATGCATCCCCCATGTTGACTGTGGGGCACAGTGGCCACAGGATTCCCCCCCCACACGCAGCTGCCAAGGCCTGCTGGGCCACTTGGGAGGGTGGGGGATTGTTGTTCAGACAGACACCTGCTTGTCATGCATGGGATGGTGCATGCCCGTGTGTGGGTGGGGATTAACTATTGGACACAGGCTGGGCATCCTATTGGAAGCCCACCAACATCCGGTGTTCTGCCCCGGCATTGCCATGATCCTCAGCCAGGCAGCTGCGTGCCTAAGGGGTGGGGGTGTGGATGGGTGGATGATGGTCATAAATGCTGGCTGCTGCACCCCAGTGCAGGGGTGCAGAGCTGTGCAGGTGGGTTCCGTGCATTTCGTGTGTGATACCTGCCCATTAGTGTATCGCAGCCAATATGTGTAAAATATGATTCTATTATTTTCAGTCATCAGAGGTGGAGAATTCTACAGCCATGAAGTTGGATGGTTTAACTCATGGTCTTCAATACATCCAAGGAAAGTGATGCAAGGTACTGCAATTGGTAACTGATCGCCATGTGCAAGTAAAGGCATATATGAAAAATAAGCCCAATGTGAAACACTACTTTGACGTGTGGCACATGTCAAAGGGTATGTTTTTTGTTTTGCATTTGCTTAATGGCTTATATTCAAAGCATTTTCTGTTCAACTGGCACATACACTACAATAGGGTATGATGGAATATTTTAAGTTGTTGTTGAACATATTTCTCTTCAATTAAAGGTGTTGGAGGACAAAATGTGAACAAACAGCCAAAAAAGAAGGATTGTGGAAACATACATTTATGGACCAAATTGATCATGAACCATACGTTCTTGGTGGCATCAGGGAACAATGATGACAGCTAGATCACAGCACAGAAATGGCTCCGCATCCTTTAGCATGTATACAATATACACACTGGTCATGGCAACTTATTCTCTCAAAGCACACATGGTGAGAAATCACACAAGACAAGTTGTTCAAAAATGGTATGTAGGCAAAATACTCATGGTGAACGTCAGAGCACTGTAGCATCACATCCTGTGGTCTGCTTAGTCTTAAAAGTGTTGAATTATATGGTCATGTCAGGCTGCACTGTAAACATCAGTCTTCAGCATGGCAGTGGAGTACATCGCCCCTGCCCCACTCCCATTTTCCAAGTGCAGTGAAAGGGTTACGAATGTTGCAGTACTATACCTAGGATGGACTAGGGTACTGTGTTTTAGGTGATTACAATAGATGGACATCATGGGTGTCTGTCTACTTTCCTTGTTATCAAGATGAAACACACACCGTTTAGTATGTGTTCATGGACACATAATTGCAATACAGTGCATGTAATGAGTAAACTGTTACAGAACATTCCCAGAAAAACATTAAACTTATGTTCATGACACTAGTTGAAAACTGCTGTTTGCATTACGTGATTCAAACTTTTTTCATGTCCTTCTTGGATCACTGCATTTACACCTTGTTTTCCCCTCCACAAAGGTAGCCGTGCTCATAAAATGATGACTGATGTAATTAGCAATCCATATCTTTTGTGAGCACATGAAGCAGATTTCCCCCACCTACTAGACTTATACATTGGAAGTTTTTCATGGTCTGCTGTGTCACTTTGCACCCACATTCTCACATTACTTTTCTGCATCCATGTATGCAAGGTATGTATGAGTACAGAAATAGATATGGAGTACTGGTTTCGCAAACGTGCACAACAAGCTTGTTGTGCCACATAGGGGTTCTGACTTCATCAGACCACAAGACAAAAGCACAAGCGGTACACTGTAATCAAAAGCCCGACAAGGCAGCATTTGCTTGTTGGCGCTGTTCTTTATAAAAGTTTAATTTTTTTACAGTGCATGGTTCTGTGTTTATTGTGTCTCCTTAGTGTTTCTTTTTCATAAAGAAAACTAGTGATACTCAGTGTGGTAGTCTCAGAAGTGTTCCACTTCCAGTGTAACACCGAATCACAGCATGTGGAACTGCAGTTTTGTTTTATTTCAGAATGAGGATTTTACATATTTCTGGCCACCAGATTTCTTGTTCTACCACACAATGCTGTTATGTTATTTTTTAGTTGTGGTAGAACAACGTTTCAACATTTCAGATACTGGGGAAATACATGTAAACAAGGGCAAACCATACATTGTAACAAATTAGTGCATTGTAACAAATAATGATTCTGTAATGGTTGCAGTTTGACAGTGGCTGGGATACAATAAAATATTGTTTGTCATGTTAATAGGGGTATCTTGGCAGCCCTGTATTTTAATGAAAATGCAGACTGTGCACATGCTGTAACAAAGTGAAGAGAAATTAAACTCAAGATTGTTTTCCACAAATCAAAGAAGGGTGAGGAAGCAGTAGCCAAGTCAGTAAAAACTGAGAGCACTTATGGTAAATGTGTATCTGGATCATATATATCCCCAGAGGGAAGTGGAGTGTACACTTCCATCTTGAGTCTTATTTCAGTGTTATTTCAGTCCAGACTGACAAAGCACTGCTTTTCATCAGTGCACTGTTAATACACTGCACTGACTTTCTACTACACTGTTGTACCACTGCTCAGTCTTTCTTATGTTTTGATGCAGACTGTAAGAGCACTGCAAATAATTATTAGATTTTCATGTACACTTCTTTAGCCCTGTATTTCCTTCACTAATTTTTGCTGCACACTGCAGTAGTACTGCTCAATCTTTCTTAATTTTTGATACAGACTGTAAGAGCACTGCAAATAATTATTAGATTTTCATGCACACTTCTTTAGCACTGTATTTCCTTCACAAATGTTTGCTGCATACTGCAGTAGTACTGGCAACACTTTATAATTTTTATCACACTTCTTTAGCACTGCATTGTCTCAGCAATCTGGTTACCCTTACTGAATTTGTCACAATGGCATTACAGTGGTATAACAATGTCAATACTGTGGTCAGCTGAAAAATCCACAATAGTACTACCCAGTGGTACTCTGGTATCACAATGGTAGGTGATTTATAGATTTTCCTCTGTGCATTGGTAGTGCACTGGCAGAATGGTATCCCTATGGCATTTTTACCATTTTCTCGGTCTCTCACATACACACTGTAATACAATGGTATCATGAAATTTGAGATTTTGTCGGTCTCCACAAATACTGGTACACTAGTAGCACAACGGGTACTGCTGCTATTTTGACATTTCAGTATTTGGTACCTCCTCACAGCAACCCTAGACTCATGTGGTAGCACAGTGGTACCAGTATTAATCTCATCATACTCTGTACTCTAATGCATTGTTAAGATAAATTACATTATCAACCTCATGGAGAACAGCTCTCAATTCCATATTTGTATTTGTTTACTTGTCTTTATCATACTGGTAATGGACTGTTATTGTTCACATAGACCAGAACATTCAAAGAGCATTTGCGATCGCTAAATGGGTAAGTGACTCTCAAACAACACTTTGCACCCCAAAAACAAGGTAGGATCACAAAATGATATCGTGAATAGCATAATTAGTGAGTCTCTGACCAGATGGTAAATGGCTCTAAGAGATGTTGCCTCCCTAAACCAGGTAGTATCACCTCTGCCTCCTACCACTGCCCCTTTGAGCTCCCACCATCAGTAATATCACACTTCCCTTGGTGTTCAGTGGTGCTGCTGTCCATTCTGTACATTGGAAACTGCAATAACTACCTGCCGCCCGGCCCCTACTCGCACCATTCATGGCCCCACCATATGTTACACAGCACTCTCCCCACAGTGGCAATTGGCACAGACACTCTGCTAACCTCTGTGACCAACTGAGGACAGAACGCCAGTTTTGCGCTCATGTGCCTACTGTATAAACAGCTGTGTACAGTTAGCACATGATTGTAAACTATCATCCATTTTGTGCCTGATCAAGGAGCTGAGAGGATGGTCTGTACCAAATGTGGAAGGGTGTCAAATATATAGTAAGGCTGGGGACCAGAGAGTAGTATTTGCTGTAAGAACTAACTGGGTCATGGTGGGGACTTTGGATATACAGGGGCCAAAGACTTTCACTCAACACACCACTGCTCACTCTATCAGGCCCTGGGCTGGCTTCCTCCATCAGCCCAACAGACCTATCTCCTGGCCAGCACAGTCAATAAGGCCATCCAAACCGAGCTACCGCTCCGCAATCCCACCTTCTTTGGCCAAAAGCGTTTGTTCTAGAGCTCTGCCTCACTGCTGGCCCCATGCTTGAGTGCCCCCTAGTCTCCACCATGTGGGTAAATGTGCATTCTCATCTGCAGTCCCTTTCCTTTGGAACAACCTGCCCACTCCACTTAGCACCACTGACTCTCCAGGACTCTTCCACTCTCTCCTTGGATCTCACCTTCTGTCCTCCACTACTTGCTCCTGCCCTCCCAACTTATTATAATGCCTCTACTTCCCTTCCCTTCTTTTCCTTCTTGGTCCATACCTACACTGCCATGATGCACTTTTTCCTTTACTCATCTCAGATCATGCCTAATTTGTATTACAACTTGGCTACTACTGTACCTGCTATTGTCATACATGTTATTTATCCATTGTGCTGCAAGTTTATATATATCTTCATATAAATATCCTGTATACTTTTATTACTGTCTATTGTATGCCTTGTCCCAGCCTCCTTTGTACTTGCTTTTATTCCTGTGCCATTCTCAATGGCCCAGGTCATGCCTAAAAATGTTTCTCAGACCAGTGCACCTACTCGGTAAACAAATGAATGAATAAATAAATAAATGGGAACCACTGAACATCAGGGATAGTAACAATCTACTGTATACCTGCGGGATGATTGTAGGATGGGGTAGGACTGGAGAACAGGTAAAATAAGAACCTGGACCTGTGGGATAATTAGGGAGGGGCCCAATGGAGACTGTTTCCCAGGAGGCGCTTTGGTGGTGTAACTCCCAGGATACTTTTGCCTGGTGCTGTAATGTGGCCTGTGCTGTAATCGGCATCAGCAACATGGCTGTCACACCAGCATGGGTGAACCCTTTCTCCACACCCTCCTGAGTGTCAACCCTATAACAGGTTTTGGTGGCATCTGCAAAAAGACATACCTTCCCATTCAGTTCTTCTGCAATTTCACTTATGAAGACACTGAAGAGGCCCACTCCTAGTACTGAGCCCCACCCTGCACCATGCTTTTAACCAACTGTTGAAAGCCATGTGGAGAGTCCTATCTTCTCCCAATATGTATATAGGCAACCTTTTGGCAAAAGCCACCATGCATGCTTGAGGAGCCTCCCCCATCCCTGAAATTTCCCTGCACTACCCCTACCCTGTCCCTTGCTAGGTCATTTGTCCCCAGGTGGACAATGACATCTAGCTCCCTCTCATCTCCTGCTGCCTAATGATCCACTGTATCTGCTCTCATCCCTCCAAGCCAAAGTACCTCTCAGGTATTTCACCTCCCTCTCCTTTACCCCACCCTGCTCGCAAGTCTATCCCCCTAATTAACTCCCCCACCAGCAGTTGCTTCCTACTCAGCTGGGGGCCTCTTGCTCCCTCCTTGTAACTGTGAAATGATCCATGAGCAGTGCTTTCCTTGGAGAAGGTTTCTCCAGGGGCCGAAAGGGTGGTTCAGCTGCAGGGAGAGTGGTTGGCTGGGTAGGGCCCATTTCAGATGCAGAGAGAGTAGTTAGTAAACAAAGCAGGTGAACTGAAACTCTGACAAACAAACCAGCACAGGGGCAGAAAATGCAAGCCCAATAGGAAAGAGCACAGTGAGAGCTACAATAGATCATTTACCGGAGAAGTCTCAGGTCAGGAAACTACAGCTGAAGAGAATATAGAGAACAGGTAGGCATTGGAAAATGATGCATGGGGCAGCAGACAGACATGGACTCATGACGGCATGCATGGGAACTACGGATGCCAATGCTGGGGGGTGCAAAGGCCAGCTTAGGTAGGTGGACACTGACCTGTAGATAGAGTGCACAACACACAGGGACCCCTGCATCCCTGCATGCTGGGCAGCAGGGAAGTGTACCATGGAGCTTAGCCCCACTGCAGCACAGTAGCTGATGGGGACCCAGGACACTGTGGACACAGAACTTGAATGTGACCATGGTGCACAGCACAGCCCTGAAGCACTGGGACTGTGGGCAGACAGTGGCACTACAGTAGTGGTACAAGCCACCCACAGACAAGTAGCAACTGCCACAAATGTGGCCCATGGAGTGTGATGTGCAAACGAAGTGCAATCACACCCGAATGCCTGAGCTGGAACCAAAGCTGGTCAGTGTTGCACAGTCCTCTGGCACAATGGAGGACAGCGTGGAAGCCATGGAGGGGCCAGGGTGCTCAACTGCAACCCCAACAACATGAACAATCTGTGAGGTGGTACCATCCAGGAAGGGAAAGTCCAAGCTAAATGTGAATGGCTACCTCCTGGTCCATGAATGGACATGCAATGAGACAGTATACTGTTTTTTTAACATATCATATTTTTCACCTGCTGTGGCACACACTCCAGCTTGGGGCATCCAGCAACCAGCTCCACCCACCTGGAGAGCTGGGTAGCTCAAACTGCACCCAGGAGGATCAGGGACAGCCATCATGCCATCTTGCTGGAGGGCTCCCCCTCTGCCTCTACCAGCCAGAACAGCCCTGGACCCTCCTCAACAGGACTCCACCAAAGTCCTCTGGGTGGCTCAGAGCACAGCCATCAAGCTGCAAGGTCATGCCCAGCCATTTTCCTTCGATTGGCCCCAGTAGCACGGATGTGCAATGACATCCAGGAGCAACATACCGACATCTGCCGTGCTCTCCATCTAGTGTCACTGACACTAGTAGTGCCCCTGGGCATCCCCAGGGGGCTGCTACAGCACAGTGAAATTCCCCAGCCCACCCCAGGACTGGGAAAGCAGTCTATGGATGTTTGATCCCAGTCCTCCCCTGCTGACCCCCGACGGCCCAGGCTCAATCCTGAACCCGGGTCACTGGCGTGGCACAAGGTATGGCATCCAGTGCCTCAACCCTCAGCACCACCAGGATGGCCTGAGACAGTGTAACAGTGCTGCTAGCACCATAAGTCCAAGTCCTGCCTCAGCCAGGCCATCAAACTGCTCCAGGATGGCCAGCACCACCTAAAGAAAAAGAATGAGCACAGTCATGCTCTGGAGGTGACAGATGCTCTACCAGCACAGGTGCTGGCTGGCATCTAGTAGAAGGCACACAGCACCATGGCTAGCCCCGCATATTTACTGCAGAGTGAGGCAACTGCAATGACCACTGAGCTGTGGCAACTGTTGCCAAGCAAGAGGGTCCTGCTGCAGATTGTGAACAGGACCCACCGCGAGAACCTCTCACCAGAACCAGTGACACTGGCTGACCTCACTATCACTAAGCAGCTACAGACGGTGACAGGATGGCCATGGTACAGCGGGATCACCGGCAGCACCACCCACCAGGCCCTTCTTCTCACCACAGAGGACAACATCAGGGACCTGGCACAGGCACCCTTCTGGATGATGGATGGTACGTTCAAGACTGTGCCATACCTGTTCACTCATTGTACACCATCCATGCACCCATGGGGATGGGCCCTAACAACCTCATTATGTCATTGGTGTATACACTGATGACGACAAAGAGCTTGCAATGTTACTGCACCTTGTTCCAGGAGCTGAATAAATATGCCAGTATACAGTCCTGCACTCTCAAACCACCTACGATCATCACTGACTTTGAGCAGGCTGTGATCAATGCCTGTAAGATGGGATTTCCACAAGCCATAAACAAGGGATGCCTGTTCCACTTTGGGCAGATTGTGTGGCGGAAGGTCCAGAGCTTTGGTCTTGCACCACAATACAGAAGTGACCCAGACTTCAGCCTGAAGATTCATGAACTCATGGCCCTCACCCATCTCTGGCACAGGACATTTCCAGCAGCATTCAGCCTCCTGAAGTCAACCATTCCGCCCAGTGCCACCACACTCTTCTATTGTTTCGAGCAGACATATGTGCTGGGTAGGATATAGCTGTACAGTAGGGTGACCAAGGTGCCCATGAGATACGACCCCATGTTCCCACTCAGCTGTTGGTTGTGGATCTCAATGAGCGAGGTATACCGTGGACCCAAAGCAATGTCGAGACCTGGCACTGCCATCTCCATGCCCTGCTCGGGAAGGTGCAGGTAGGGGTCATGACAATGCTAGCAGAGCTCCACAGGGAACAGCAATGGACCTATGTCACCAGGGAAGGCATTTGTTGTGGACTGCCATGGACACCACCCAAGAAGAGCTATGAGGAGTGGATAAGGATGTACTAGCATCCAAGGACAAGGGAAAGCTGCTGAAGTTCCTCTGTGGCATGGCACCCAACACCACCCTGTAGGGTTTCCATGGTGACTTGGCACCTGACAGTTGTACACTCACAGTACACATCATGCACAGCCACCAGGTTGCCTCTGTGGCCCCCTACTGTTGAATAAAGTTTCACCCCCACATTTAACATGCACCCCAACCTGGTGGTGCTGTCTCTTCACAACACTGCTGGGTATCGCCAAGCAGCCCATTGCACACTGCCACATCTGCACTGTGTGTCACATATCACACAGGCCTGACTCTGTGTGAGTACCCCCAAAATCCTTTCAGCTGTTCATGTGTGCCACACGTTGCACAGGTCTGAAGCTGTGTGAGTGCCCACCAATCCTTCCAGCTGTGCAACTGTGTGGTAACAGCATTCCTGCAATGGGCCCTTGTGGAACCCCCCAGAACACACCTGGCATCCTTCATGCCACAATGGGCTCCTGTGGCACAAGCTCCCCCAACACATCCAGACTTTTTTCTGTGTGGTTACTGCAGGCCCATAGTGGGCTAGCATGACACGGCCACATGCAAACATTGCACGGTTGGTGCGATGGCATGCTGCTCTGTGTCCTGGCATCCACATGTGGTGTTGCTGTGAACCATTTCCTGGTGCAGCTATCCATGCTCTTGCTGTGCCACACTGCTGTGTGCCTGCAGTGTCATTCATGCACTGACCAACAGGCATGGTACTCCAATTCCTTCATGCATGCCCAGCTGGCTGGCTGTCAGCTGACATAATCATGCATGCAGGGATGCACAGACAATCAGCCATGCTGCCTGGGATGGCTGGTCAACACACTGGGGCATGCATGGCTATTTGTTTCATCCCTGTCTCATGGATGGTGAGACAGTCATCCTTACCGGGAGGTCTGTGATCAAGTCAGTGTGTCCTCGGAGTGTGCACCACATAGGGGGTGGGTGTTTTTACATTGTCCGTGCTGTTCAGTAGTGGCTCAGGTCCTGGGATGGGTGGTGTAGGTCGGGATCGGGTGCTTCATGTGTTTGTGGAAAATCCACTCAACAGCCGCACAGCATCCCAACCTCCTCTGGCCTGACAGTGTGTCAGGCACTGTCCTAGGTCAGGCCACTGTGTGTTGGGCTGCTGGGGCTGTTGGGTTGTTGTGCATGGGATGCAGCATGTCAGACTAATAAGCATTGGGATTATAAAAGGGAACCTAGCAGGGCAGGGTTTTCTATGTGTAAGGAGAGTGGTCAGTGGTGGGATGGGCAACTGGTATGTGGGCAAGATGGGTAGTCTGGGTGGGTCCAGCTGCAGAAAGAGTTGTTATCTAGGGGGTGGTGGTCCAGCTCTAAGGAGGGTGCTTTGTTTGGTGAGACTGGGAGGTTAGTCCAGCTGCAGGGAGGTGGTCTACTGAGGTGGGGAGGCAGGTCTGAAGGGTTCCATCTGCAGGGGGATCATGTCTGAAGGTAGGAAGGATGGTCTGGAGCAGCCAGCTACAGGGTGGGTGATAGTTGATGGGGAGAGGCTGGTTTGGGGCTTGTAGGGTGGACTAGCTGCAGGCAAGGTACACAACTTGGGAGAGGTCTACTGGGATGTTGATATGGTTGTCCAGCTGGGTGGTCATCTGGGCAGGGGGTATTCAAGATGTGAGTGGTATGGGGCATGCAGGCCCAAAGGCTGTACTTGGGAACACTCACTGAAGTCAAATACTAAATTTAGTATTAAAGCATTCATTAATTTGCCTTCAAAGACTAATTTTAGTCATTTTTAATAATCTTTAATCATCATTCAAAAATACAACCGCTAAGAATATTAAATTCTAAGAAGTATTTCAGCAGACTAGTTGTTCAAGAGTAAGTTATTGCTAAATGAGGATTAGAAATAGATCTGCAATGCTCTTAAAAGTACAATTTTTTTGAATACAACTGAATCATAAATGAAGATTACAGTCAGCGGAGTAGTTTTAGGATTTAAATTAGCCAATCAAGGCTGGGTACATTACCGTGCATTTCAGTTCTAAGCAAGGAGACAGATAAAACAACCAGCAACACCAATAAATTTTAGAGAAGGTAAGCAATAATAAAATTGTGGATTTTTACCTGGAAATAATACGGTGCAAAAAAAGTTGGCAGTGTCCCTTTAAAAGTCTATTCTAAACTATTTTTCCCATAAGTCTACTCAGTCAGAGGCCTACATTTCCCAGCTCTTTTCCTGTCTATGTCCAGTCTGATGAAACTGCACGAGTGCTCTGTGGTCTCCATTTTTGAACAACTGAGGTTTCCTACAGCTAAGATTTGTATTTAAGGTAAGAGCTTATGGTTAAAAGTACATCTATTTAACGCCTGAAATGTTAAATACAGTAAAGGAATTATCACTCAGGTGTTTTTATTTCAAAGTGAAATGCTGTGCAAGTTTCACTATTAATGTTTTGTCTTGAAAACATTTTCTCTTCTCTGAACTCTTGGCTAAACTTTGAAATACACATTTTATTTTCAATCAACCCCCTTAAAGTGTTTAGGATGCATTGTGCCTCTAGATTACTTGTTATTTGTGGAATTTTTGCTGATTTAGTTACTTTAAAGTAGTGTTGGTGGTGGTTGGGGCAGGAGAATGAACAGTAGGAAGATTGTATAACTGAGCAAATTCAGAATGCATAGAGAAAAGATTACAAATTTTTTAATTTGAGAAAATATGGAGTTACCTGCAGATAAAGGAAGAATTATTTATTGCAGATATTTGAGTGTGTGTGTGGGGGAACTGTTTTTTAGCATTTAATATTTGTATTTAACAGTTGCATGTGTTAATTCATTTTGTAATCTGGGGATCAGTGTATTTTTTTTTCCTTTTGCTGAAGACTACATTAATTTATATTTTATGTTTATTTTATTTCATTTTTGTTGACTGGCTAAGTGCACTAGACAGATTCTTGCCTATTTTCAGGCACGACCTGGAGGGAGAGGAATACAGATGAAAGCCAACTGACCTTGAACCAGATTAAGCTGTTGGTGGTATTTTTAGTGAATTGGGGAATTTGGCTGGGCACCGGAGAAAATTCCCCTGCTTTTTGCGAGAAGTGCCATGGGATCTTTAACATCCACCTGAACTACCACCAGAACAGGCAGATGGGACCTTGGTTTAATGTCTCATCTGAAAGACAGTGCCTCAGGAGTGCAGCCATCCCCCTCATGCTGCACTACAGCATCATTATTGGAATATTAACATAAGTGCCTGGTATGGGAATAGAACCCACTGCCTTCTGATCTCCCAGCCTCGGAGGCATGTATGCTACCGACACTGCAAATGCAATATGTTAGTGTCACTTTTTTTTTTTAATACTATGTTGAGAAGTATGGGGTCCATGGTTGAGGAAGGGTGATTGTGGGGGGGGTCTAGGTGTAGGGAGGTTCTGCTCAGGACAGTGGGTGTGTCCACCTTTTGGAAAGGGTGTCCAGCTCTGGGGAGGTTACTCAACCCACAGAGGGGAGGGAGGCTGGTCTGTGGGTGGGAATGAACCCAGGGGTCCAGCTGCAGGGAGGATTGTCTGCTGAGGGAGGCTAGTCCAGGGCATGAAAGAGTGAGCCAGCAGCAGGGAGGGTGGCTGGTGGTGGTGGTGGGGCTAGTTCAAGGTTGGAAGTGAGGTCCAGCTGCAGGGTGGGTGGTTGGATGGTGAGGCTGGTATGGGGCTTCTGGTGGATCTAGCTGTAGGTTGAGTGGTTAGGTGGGGGACTGCTGGTCCATGGGCTTGGAGGACAGCTTCAGATATGTGGTCTGTTAGGCGGATGTTTGGGGTGGTGCCCAGCTACATGGAGGTTGTATAGAATGTAATGGAGGCTGGTCAGATGTAGGGAGGGTGGCTGGCTGGGTGGCGCTGACCCAGAGCCTGTGTGGTGTTCTAGCTCCAGTGCTCATTCACGTGAAGGCTGGGGCTAGAAGGTTGTCCAGCTGCATGGAGGATAGTCTGGTGCCTGGAAGGGTGGTCTGCAGAGAGGAGGTGGTTGACTATTTTGGGGTTGGGGGGTGGGCGAGGCTAAAGAGATTGATCAGCCTAGGAGGGATGCAAAGTGGTAAAATTATTTAGAAACTGGTTAACATGTGTGCCCTTCAGCTTAACAGTAGTGCTATGACCTGCAGTGGAAGTGACCTTAGTTCAGGAATGAGCTTGCGTCAGGGGCTCTCTGGGGAGAGGAGGAGGATCAACTATTATACAAGAGGCTCTCTTCTGGGGAAGGAGGACAGCCAGCTCAGCTGTAGTACTGCCAACTGAGTGACCACAAGTGGCAGTGCAGGTGGGAGCAGCCCATGGATGGGAAGACATTGACTGGTGCTGTGCCACATGTCTGTGCGATGTTTGTGCACCCTGCCGCTTATGTCCTAGGGGATGGAAGAACATGCAAATGTATCCTGACTACTAGGCAGCTGCTCCACATATTGGATTCATTCTATGGTGGAGCAAGTCCTACAGAATGCCAGAGTGATGGTGTTGTGGTAGCTGAACAGAAGAGGGCGACCAGAAATGCAGGTTGGAAAACGGAGGTAGTAGTTGGGGTGGGGTTAAGGTGTCAGAGGGTGATGGTTAATGGCACTTATTACAGTGATGGGACAGTGAGCAGCTCAGCTCAGTACTGGCGCAGATCTCTTCAGTGTCTTCATAAGGGACATTGCAGAAAAACTGGCAAAGAAGGGAATGCCTTTTGCAGACAATACAAAATTTGTAGGGTGGGCACTAAGAAGGGCAGAGGCTTGCACATGCCTCTTGGAGAAACTCAAAAGTGGTCAAGATTAGGGCAGTTGGGTTCAATGACAAAGTACAGAATTGTGCACCTAGGGATAGGAAACCAGGAGTTGCTTTATAGGGTTGGTACTGATGATCACTAAGCAGGGGACCTTGGAGTTATTATGATCTTAAAGAGACATGAGATGCTGCCTACCATACCCATCGATCCATGCCGCAAGAAGACCCAAGGAAGTTAATATGTCCCTAAATTTATAAGCCATTAAAAAGTTCTGTCCCTCATAAAAATATACAAACTGGGTCCCAAGGACTTCCTGTTTTTTTCTGCTGCACAAGCTCCACACCCATGCTCACTAGCAGGATGATGAGATGCCAGTAAGGGCGTGGGGGCGCACTCCATTATATGTAATGGTCGGCAGCATTTCTATTGATTTTAAATGATATAGTGGCTACCTGGCAATAAAATGTGGGCACTGTTCAACTAACAAGGACCTTGTTGCCCGACTGATGCCACGTTTCGTACCGTGTGGTCCTAGATCATTAAAATCAATAAACTACCGCCATCTGAATAAAACGAAACTCCCAGCGCTCTCGCAGCATCTTGTCATCTTACTTCAGAAAGAATGTCATAGAGACGAACTGGGCGGCAACAACAACAGGAAGTTCTTGGGACCTGGTTTGTATATTTACGATGAAGGACAGAACTTTTAACGGCTTAAAAAGTTGGGGACATATTAACTTCATTGGGGTCCTCTGGCAGCAAGGCACCGATGGATATGGTGCAGGAGCCAACTCAGTTACCTTGGTGAGTCTCTTTAAAGTTGCTGGGCTGTGTGACAAAGCAGTGGGTATGGCTAGAAGGATGCTGGGGCTGCATAGGGAGGGGTATCTTCAGCAGGAGGAAGGAGGTGGTGGTGTTTCAAGTAATCCCTTATTAGTGAGATCCAACTAAGGCCCCATCCACACTGCACCTCTCAGACCCCGTAACAGATAGAAACCATTACAACTGTGGAGTGGTACAGTGTGTCCACACTGCCGCGGTGTCCATTTCGGGACTGGCACCGCAACTCCACACCTCGGGAGCCGGGTGACCGTTACCGTGGCACCCGATTCCACAATGCAGCTCGCACTGCATTAGGGGACCAGTGCCACGCGTCCACACTACACCCAGTACATTACCGAGGTGTAACCGGTTTCATAACCATTGTTGAAACCACCTCATGTGGTTTCAACAACAGTTCCGAAAACGCCTTCTGTAACATTACAGGTGTAAACGTAAACCATTGCGGTAATGGTTTGGGCACTCTGTAACGTTACAGAGGGGTAGTGTGGACAGGGCCTAAGAGTACTGTGTCCAGGTTTGGAGGCTGCACCTTAGAAAGGCCATAGAGTGGAGGCAGTATAAAGGGCAACTAAAATTGTACATGGGCTGTGGCAAAAGCCCTGTGAGGGGACAGGATCTCAACATATAACCCTGAAAGGGGACAGACGGAGACCCACAAGTACCTTACAAGGATGAACAAGGTGCTGTGGGGGCTCCTTCAAATAGGAAAAAGGACCATGGGACATGATGAAGCTTATGGTGGGGGTAAGATGGATGTGAGGAATTACTACTTCACTGAAAGGGTAGTAGACACCTGGAACAGACTGACAGCATTATAGTGTTGGAGGTCAGGAGTGAAATGTGGTGGGGGGCTTAAAACATGTGTGGTATATAGACATAGGGAAATCTCAGTAAATAAGCAGGGAAGAAGGAGGGCCATAAGGGCCACAAGAGACCATTTAGAGTTTACAGAGAAGGACTTCACAGGAGCCTATGGTTGCAGTTGTAGCGAGGTCTAGAAACCACAGCAGAAGTGTGACCTAGAGTGAGGGCTCATCAGCAGTGGGGTTTGCGAGCAAGCAGTTTAAGGAAAAAAAAATCTGACAGTTTCTATGTGCTGGGGGAGCTCTGGTGGCAGTTGTAGCGAGGTGGGGAAACCAGAGTGGAAGAGTAAGAGTGAGGGCTTATCAGTTTTTGAGGAAGCAGTAAAAAAAAAGTCTGTTTTTTATATCGAGAGGTGTGGTGAGGACACGGCAGCAGAATGCAGAGGAGTGTGACAGCTGGAGCGCAGCTTGGAGCAGCCAGTTGAAAAAGGAAAAACTGTTAAACAGAAACCAATGATCCCTGTATGATAGTGGGAAGAACGGGGAGAAGTGTGACTAAATGGCAGGTGGCGTGGCTGAGGGACGGGCAACCTGGAAGAAACAAAACTAAAGCAAGATTCCAGTAAGCAGTGTCAAACAGCGGGAGGGATGGGGATGTGTGCGCGGTCCACTATGCACGTGTCGAGGATAATAATAAATATATGTGTGTAAGATTCTGCATGTATACACGTACATGCTTTCGGATAAAATGGTTTATCACACTCCATTTATGTCCACTCCTATTGCAGAAATTAACTTAATATTTATAACCCATCAGGGCTCTTTCTCTTTAGTGCTCTGTGTTTTTAATTGTAAGCTGCCCTGGACCTGAGGCTGTTCTTTCCTCCCCAAATCCTTTCATTGCGCCCTGGTACTTTGACATAAGCTGCTGTGCGACTCTCCTATTGTATGCAGTGCTTGCTGCTTTCATGGTCCCGTCAGGAGCCACTGATTTCCTGTTTGCCTCCCACCACTGCTACTTTTAAGTCAAGTTCAGGCATTGCCCTCCAGCTGCACTGTGGATTTTCCTTTGTGGCCCCTATCTTGTGCATTTGCTCTCCCAGTCCCTTTCTACCAGGCCTCAGAGCACCTACAGTCTGCCACCATGGAAGCAGCTAAAGGTTCCTGCCACCTCTGCTGGCTGCCCACCCTCCAGACCCTCTTAAACCTGCCCCATGGGGGGTCTTCACATGCCACTTTGTGGCTGATGGAGTGAGGAGGCATATTTGCCTCTAGTCTCTTCCCCTCCCAAAAATATCCCATCTTCATTCCCACACATGGAGCAGGTTACAGCCTGAGCTCTGTGGGCTGAATCATAGACACATAGACCTGATGGCAGATAGGGACTGCTTGGCCCACTCAGTCGGCCCATTTCCCTACCTAGTGGATAGCTGCAGATCCTAGTTATCCAACAGCTGACTTCCTCCTACCCACCAATAGAATTGGTTCATGTCTGTCCCATGTATTCTTGAAGTCCCCACTATTTTGACCCACACCTCCTTAGGAAGGCCATTCCATGTGTTCACCACCCTCTCTGTGAAAAAAGACTTCCCTCATATTGCCCTAGAGCCGTCCCTCTATCTTCAAATTTGGCCCCTTGTTCTTGCGCATCACTTTTTCTGAAAGATGCTACTCTCTTGGACTTTGTTGATTCCCTTGAGGTGCTTGAAATTTTCTGTCCTGTCCCCCCGGCACTTTTCCTCAAGGGCATACATATTCAGCTTGTCTCTCTTTGTATGGCTTCTGGTGCAGACCCTTCACTATTCTAGTTGCCCTCCTATGGGCTGGCAGTTGAAAGTGCATGACATTACTGTCACAGTAGTTCAGTAGCACTAAACTGGCTGCCTAGCAACAGCTGCAGCATTTCTGGTCAGCAGTTCTCTGAACAGCCTCCTGCCTGCTACATACAGTCCGGGCCCAAGGACATCACCCCCCCCACATTAGGTTCCAGGGAAAGAGAATATAAAAAAAAAAATGCCACTATCCATGAGGGAGTGACCCATTATATCACCAGAGCTATACCTTTCAAACCACTGGCCTCCTGGGACAACTCAAGACTCCTGAACCACCAGTGTCCCCTTATTTAAATAATATAGGGGCCACTAGCCCAAATGCATTCCCACGTGCCCATCTGGACTACTTCTTAAATTTATTGGCTACCTGCAGGTCACCTAGGGCGCTAAGGGGGTTGCCGAGTCTCAAATACCACTTTATTCTCTGTTCTTAGCTGTATGCATTTTTTATTCCATCTCTAGTTTCCTTACTTTGACCTAGTTTGTCTTTTCCTCTGAAACTTCTCTTCCTTTACTCCTGTGCTATATACCATTTTTGTATCTCTCTACTCTTGCTACTATAACTTCCCCACACTGATCTGTTTTTCCCTTTATTTCTACAGGTCTGGCCAAACATACCAATCAGATAAGTATCTTTGTTTAATTCTAACACTCTAATCTCTCCTCTAGCACCTCCGACCCTTTGTGTTCCTTCAACCTTCTCTGTTCTTCCCTTTCAGGTCCTACCAGAATACCCCAAACCAAGGACACCCCAACTCTGGACTCCCCTACTCTGATGGAACAGGTAAGTCCTAATTACTTAACTGCCTTAGAATCATAGAAATCTGGTGACAGAAAAGGACCATTTTGGCCAGTCGAGTCTGCCCCTTACCCCACCCCAATCATCATCTTTGTCAAGAGACACCCCACTCTGCCCACTGGTCAGCTCCTGGTGTCTGTCCCATGCCCCATTGAATCCTTTCACCATTTTGGCACACCACCTCTTCGGTAGTCAGTTCCTAGACTCCACCACCTTCTCAGTGATGTATGCCCCTCATTGCCCTAAACCTTCCTTTTTCTAATCTTAGTTTATGATCCCTAGTTCTAGCACTTATTTTCCTTGAAAATAAGCTTCCCTCTCACCTTACTAGTCTCCAGCGAAGCAGATCAGATTCCTCACCTCTCCTCATAGGGCTGCCTATGCATAGTGTGCACCATCTTGGTTGCCCTTGTCTGAACCCTTTCAATCCTGTCTTATATCCTTGTGTAGGTGAGGCCTCCAGAACTAAATCCCATACTCCAGGTGAGGCCTCACCATGGATTTATAAAGGCGCATCAGCACCTCCTTCTTTCTGTTTTATACCCCTCCGTATGCACACCAGCATTCTATTCACTTTGCTCACCACTGTGCTGCACTGGTTCTCCACCTTAAGGTTATCTGAAATTATAATCCCCAGATCTCTGTCCTGCTGAGTTTCCTCCCCCCCCCGTGTGTAAATGGTTTGTGGGTTATTACACCCATGTGCATTACTGTGCACTTTTTGGCATTAAATTTCAGCTGCCAAGTTTCCGACCACCTCTCCAGAATCTTTAGGCCCTCCCTCACTGCCTCCCTCCCCTACCAGGGTGTCTACCCTATTGCAGAGCTTCGTATTGTCTACAAATAGGCACACCTTCCCCTGCAGTTCCTCCGCTATATGTAACATACTAAAAGTCAGCAGAATAGGCCAGATGTTCTGTTGTGTCTTCTCGGTAGCCAGCCTCCTAATGGGTTCTTTCTTTCCCACCCAGCCCCAGAGAAGGTCATCCTCTTCTTCAGTTTACCCTTGAACCTGTCCCACTCCCTCTTGAAGCCCTCCACTGTGCCCTCCTCCACCAGACTCCTGGACAGTGCATTCCAGGGCTCCAGCACCCTCTCAATGAAGTAAGGCCTCCTGCACCCCCCCCGTAATTTCCCTCCTCTAGCTTCCACTCATGTCACCTGGTTGTTTCCCACCTTCTTTAGTCTGAACATCTCTTTGGCACCGCCCCTCTTTATTCCTTTTACATATTTGAAGACCCCTATCATGTCCCCCCTGTCTCTCCTCTCCTCCAGCGAGTACAGCCCAAGCTCTTCCAGTCTTTCCTCATAGGGCCTTCCTCCCATGCTCTGAAGCATCCTGGTTGCCCTCCTCTGGACACTGTCCAGCAGTGTTGCAACATCCTTGAGGTGAGGTCTCCAGAACTGCATGCAGTACTCGAGATGTGGTCTGACCAAGGCATTATACAGAGGGAGGATCACCTCCCTCTTCCTGGACATAATCCCCCTGGCTATGCAGTATCTGGTTTGCTTTGGCCGCAGTTCTTCTGCAATTTTTAGTGTTATTCATTTTGACGTCTACCACCACCCCTAGATCCCTCTCACTCATTGTGGCTTGCAGTATGACCCCCAGTGTATACATGGCCGGGTTTCTGACCCTCGGATGCAGCACCCAACATTTCCCTGCATTAAACCTCAGTCCCCACCTCCTTGACCACTCCTCCATGGTATCCAGGTCCCTCTGGACTGCCTCTCTCGCTTCGTCCCCGTCTGCCAATGCTCCCAGTTTTAAATAATCCTCAAAGAGACTCATCCTACTCCTAACTGCCCTCCCCATATCCAAGACATAGGCATTGAACAGGAGTGGCCCCAGTACCGAACCTTGGGGGACCCCATTGGTGACCTTCGTGGGGGAGGAGACTACCCACCACTACCCTCTGTATTTGCCCTGTTAGCCAATTTTCTACCCATCTGAGCAACTGTCTTCCCACCCCCAGCTTTATTAGAAGTCCATTTTGGGGTACTGAATCAAATGCCTTATTGAAATCCAGGTATAGGACGTCCTCCGGTCTATGCTGGTCCAGGGTCCCAGTCATAAAAATCTATGGGGTTGGTCTAACACGATCTCCCCGGGATGAAACCATAATGTTTGTCATCCAGTTGCTCCAACGTTTCCAGCTGCCTCCTGAGCCTATCCTTGATAATGCCCTCCATTACTTTGTGCAACACAGATGTTAGGCTGACAGGCCTATAATTCCCCATCTCCTCTCTAGAACCCCCCCATTTGTGGATAGGCACCACATGAGCCACCCTCCAGTCTTGAAGCACCCATCCTGTCAGCAGAGGTGTTAGAGTGCTGCCAGTGGTGCTGCTAGCTCATGCGCCAATTCCTTCATAACCCTCTGATGCAGCCAATCTGGCCCGGTGCCTTATCATTTTTAGTGTCGAAGGGCCTCCTTCACCCTTTCACTGTGATTTCTCCTCCTCCCTCCCAGCCCACCCCTCATTTAACCACCCATCCCCTTCTAGACTTGGCCCAGCCTGTACCCCAACTTCTTTCAGTCCTCTCGACTCCATCTGACCTCTCGACTCTGCTGGCTCTCCTTCCTTCCCATTGGGCTGAAGGGATCCCCTGCCTCCCTCCGTAAATATCAAGGCAAAGTACTCATTTAGCACCTCTGCCTGATTCCTCTGCCTCCTGAGTCCATCCCTCCTCAGTCCTAATCATGCTGATCTGTGCTCTCCCTTTTCTCTTCTCCCTTGTGTATCTATAGAATCCCTTTCCCCTTCGGATATCCCTAGCCAGGTTTTGCTCCCTCCTCACCTTGGCTCCCCTCACCACTGTGGTGACCCTTCTAGCCATCAACTCATGCCCCTCTCCCTATCCCCCCTAGAGCGCTTAAAACATGCATAGACAGCCTTTTTATCCCTCACCGCCTCCTGCACTTCCCTGGTCCACCAACACGGCTTGTTGGCTCTACCATGCTTACGCCTTACCTTCATACAGGAGTTAGTAGTCTCCTGCACCCCCCTTCTTAATGGCCTCCCACAAGCTGCCAGCATCCATGTCCGGCCTAATCTTGTCCAAGCTCCCCTGTAGAATCCTGCCCATGCCCACGAAGTCCGCTCCCCTGAAGTCCACCATTACTGTATTAGAATGGTTATCCTCCCCCCCACAGATACAGCAGAAACCAGACTGTAGTGTGATCACCACCTGCCAGTGGGCTGCACACCTCCAGGCCCTTTATCTGGTCACTGTCTGCTAGGACAACATCCAGTATCCGCTCCTCCCTAGTAGGTTCCCCCACCTGCTGGACCAGGAAGGCATATTGGAACACATCCATCAGTCTCTGTTCCCTGGCCACAGAGGATGCCATAGTGTCCCAGTCTGTCCCCAGCATATTAAGGTCACCCATGATCACCACCATACCCTTTCCACGGTCGCAGTGCCCCTTGATGTTCTCAACTAGTTTGTCCTCCAGGGCCTCTTCCATCGTTGGGGGTTCTGTACACCACCCCTATTTTCAATCTTTTACCTCCCCTCATTTGTAGGGTTACCCAGATCTCCTCCACCCCCCCTACAGCCTCCTCTACTCCACTAACCGCTATGTCATTTTTGAATATCAGCGCTACACCCCCCTCCTCTTCCCTCTCCTCTATCCTACCTGAATATTTTGTAACCCATCAAATTTAGGTCCCAATCATTTTTCCGAGTGGCCCATATCTCAATAATTGCTGCCACATCCACTGATCCCTCAATCAGCATCACCTGGAGCTTGGGCATTTTGTTGCCCATGCTCCTAGCATTGATCAGGGCTGTCCTCCATCCTGACCCCTCTCCCTTCTCCAGTCATCTCAGCCCTGAGCAGTCCCTCGATGCCCTTTCTTGCACAGCTCTGGATGGATTTAGATCGCAGTTACCTGCCTTCTTTTCATGCCCTGGACCTGGACCCTTGAGCAGCCCTCCTGGAGCCACTCTTTTACTTAACCTCCCCTTTACAAGTTTAAACTCCACCTCTCGACTATGAATCCAGCAAGATTTAGTTTCAAGATCTCCCTCCCCTCCAAGTTGAGGTGTAGCCTATCCCTGGCATATAACCCTTTGTTCTCCCATGTATCCCCCATTCCGTCACCAGCCCATACCCTTCTGCCCTGCGCCAGTCCCTGAGCCACTGGTTCACACCTCTAAGTTTATGTTTGGTCTCCCTGGATGTCCTAGGTACTGGCAGAATCTTAAAGTAGGAGATTGCACTTCTATAGAGTAGTAAACCCTGGCCAGTTCCCGGAATCTTGCCTGGATTTCTAGTTCACTGCTCCCCTCTAAGTCATTTGTTTCCAGATGTTTCGTCTGGGGATTCCCCGCATTCCAATGCTATCGAGTATAGCTGGAATTTGGCCTTGTGTACGGATAGGCCTGGGATACATTTAGCCTTGACTGGGCTTCTTTTTCCCTCCCGCCCCCTCCCACTGGATGCCCCAGGTCATGGAGTCACCCAGCAGGATCACCTTCTCCCCCACTTTACTGGCCCGTTAGATTCCATCCAGGCTCTTCCTTCTGTCATCAACCCCCAGCTTACTTCTCTTGCCCCCCTCAGCCTGGGGATCACAAGCCTGTGCTTGTCCTACCATGCTCATTCTTCTACCTGTAGCTCCCAGCTTGCTCCTTGCCCCCCCAACCTCCTGGGTGGCACAGATTGCCCTCCACCCAGATCTCCATGGACTCTCTTTCTGGGCTGGTATCCTCAGATTCCCCACCCAGGCTCCCTTCTACTGCTTCCCTCCTTGCCTCCCCCCCAAGTTCTGCATCCTTCACCTCATCTGCTGTGTTTCTCCCTACCCCCCATCTTCCCCCCTCCTCTCCACCTCATCTGATTTCTCCTGCCCCGAAGCTGGCCTATCTAGAGTATTCCTTATCCTTGGTTGACTTCCCTAACCTGGATGCTTGCCCAACCCTAGTCCTCCCTCCTCCCACCCGCTTCACTCCACCTCCCTTCCTCCCACCTCCCTCCCACCTAGGCTAATGTCTCTCCCCCCCTTCTGTGAATCTGGCTCTCTCTCCTGCCCCATCTCCCGCAGCTTACTGACCAAACCCTCTCTGTCTGCCTGCTCCCCTCCTCCCACCAGCCTCTCCACCTCATCTCCCGTATATAGCAAGGCGACTAGATTAGTAAGTGTGATGCTTGCCCCCGACTTGCTCTCTCCTGTCCCCCCTTCTCCTAGTCAGCCACCTCCCTATGAAGTGATTTCCGTACATTGCTTGTTTCGTGCCCCACCCCTCCTGAGTAACCATATGATCCTTGTCTACCTGTTCTCTGGGTTATGCCATATTGACCTCGTGTACTCTCAAGAGGTCCTTTCCACACCTTTCTTCCCACCCTCCCGCCTTCCAGCTGCCTTCCAGTCCTCTACTTCCTCCCTAAGACCTGCCAACTGAAAACACACTGGGCACCCTCTGAACCTCCTTGCCCAATTTAATATTATTACCGCCCCGCACCTGTACACCCAATCACTCTACGAAGGTGCCACTTTATTACCCCCAAGTCTACCCTCATTTAGGTGAGCAATGAGGCCTCTAACAGAAATAATTGTCAGTGTTACACACTAAAAACCCAAACAGTTTGCCCCCTCCGATTACAGCAGTTTTCCCTCTTTCTTGACGTAGCCGTTTTCTAGCCCTAGCTGTAGACAGTTCTAGCAAATTAGCCCATCACAACACTAGCCAGCTCAGAGGCCCTAGCAGTAATCGATTCACACAGTTTGCCTACTCCCTCAGATGTAGTTGGCATACACAGTCATTTATACAGTCTGCTTCATTATGCCCCTTCCTGGTAGTAGTCAGTGTTGCCCAAGCAGCACAGTGTACAGGACCCTTTTCCCCCAATCAATAACAATCCAGCTTCCTAGTGTTCCAGTTTGCCCAATCTAGACTTGTCCTCCTCCAAGGCTCCACCCTCACCAACCATTTAATAGAGGTCGGGGCCAGGGTGGGTGGTGTGGAACAAAGAACAGCTCTCCTCCTCCTCTGATTGTGACTGGACTATTTGCCTTTTATGGTCCAGTCACACAATCAAAGGTTCGCGCCCTATTCACTGATTGGCCGCTCCTTCCTGAGTCACCGGCTTACAAAGTTGTGGCCGATGTGTCCCCGGTATGCATGGCCTGTCCCCTGCCAACAAGAGCTTCCTTGTCGATCACCACTGTGATCCCATCCTCTCCCACTGCCGATGCAGCCCCAGAATGCCTGCCCAGACCACTTCCAGTGACAAGCCCAAGTCTGGAAAGAACAGCTCTGCTCCCCTGATTGGAACTGAGTAGTCGTTGCTATAGATATTAAAAAGGATGGGTCCCAGCACCGACCCTAGGACACACCACTGCCACCCTGGAATGCACCCATTTGCCTTACCACCACCCTCTGGTTTCAGTCTTTGAACCAGTTCTCCACCCACCTTGTTATTTTCTGTTCCACCCTAAGCCTTCCAGCTCATTTACCAGCCTTTTATGTGGCAAAGTGTCAAAGGCATTGCTGAAATCTGGGTAGGCCACATCCTCCTCCATCCACCTTCCTTGTTACCCAGTCAAAAAACTCAGTTAAGTTTGTCGGGCACAACCTCTCTCCCATAAAACCAAACTGCCTTGGGTCCTGGAGGCAGTATAGCACATTGGGTAAAGGCTCTGAGCTACGGATCTGGAGACCTGGGTTTGAATTCAACAGCCGTCAAAGTGCATACTGTGTGATTCTGAGCAAGTTACTTAACTTCTTTGTGCTCCAGGTTGCATCTGGAAATAAGCTTCAGCTTAGTGTGCTACTCCTGTTTAACAATGTTCCCTTCCCCCACTTCCCCTGTAGACCATTGACAACCAGGTGCTCCACTATTCTTTCATTCAGCAGTATTTCCATTACTTTTCCCACTGTTGTGGTCAGACTGACCAGTATGTAGTTCCTGCATCCTCCCTGTTAACACTTTTGTATAGTGGGACCACATCAGCCCTTCTCCAATCCCTGGGCATGTCACCAGTTTACAAAGATAGGGTGAACAGGGTAGTCGGAGGCCCTACTAACACCTCCCTTAGCTCCCTCAGTGTCCAGGGGTGCATCTGTCTGGCCCATAGTCTTATTGCTGCCAGTTCCATGAGGATCCTTTCTTTTGCAAAAGGAGCTGTGTCCTTTTTTATGATCTCTCCATCCTTATTAATGCTGGCCCATTTCCTGCCCCTTCCTTTGTAAAAACTGAACAGAAGTATTTGTTCAGTATTCCTGCTTTATGGCGGTCATCTTTTACCCTCCCTCCATCCACCCATTTCAGACACTCAATATCTCCCCTTGCCTTCCTTTTCTCCCTGATGTACCTGCATGTAAAAGGTTTTGTCCCTCCTTACCACAATACCCACTGGCTGGCTTGTGTCAGGGGTCCCACATAAGTGTGGGTCTGGTGCCAATGTGCACTTTGCATGTGGAAACATTTTGGTTTGCCTGCTGTGTGCTGTAGTGTAGTGGATTATGATGACTGGTTTTGCTGGATTCTGCACTGACAGTTTAATTTGCAGCAGATCCTGGAGTCCTTTGCGGTGGGAGATTGTCCTACAGTGCATGTTAAGAGTTTATATAGGCTCTCATCTTTGGTTTACTGGCCCCACTGAACTCCCTGGGCTAAGTTCTATCATGGACTGACTTATGCCCTGGAGAAGAGCAGAAGTAGAAAACATCTGATAAGAGACTGTGTAGGCTCAAATGTGCACTGCAGGCTATTGGAACTTCTATTGCCTGTTGCCAGCTGAGGGAGTTCTGGGACTGGTTGTGTCGTATATCTGCCTAGAGATGGTCACAGTTGGTCTGCTGTGGTGTGCTATGCTGCAATGGATGGTAGTTGGAAATTCCAAATCGGTTGGGGGGGGGGACTTAGAGGAAGGATTAGGAAGTACTTCTTCACTGAGAGGGTGGTGGACAACTGGAATGGGCTGCTGAGGGAAATGGTGGGAGGGTTCACGAGGGCATGGGATAAGCACAGAGGGCAACTGGCACGGGGGGACTACAGAAAAGGCCTAGTGGATATCTAGGAGAACTGGGCAGACTAGGTGGGCTTGTGGTCCCTTTCTGCCATCACATACCTATGTTCCTATGTATTCTACAGGCAGATAGGGAAAAGGGAGGTGGGATCCACTACACCACCAGGGAAGCATTCATTGTGCCTCGAATATCTGTTCCTTGGAGTCTTTATCCTACCCTGTGTTGGTTGATGTGTGGAGCAACATGACGACCTACCCCAAAAAAAGATCAGTTCTAGGGGCACGGGCAAGGAGTCCTCCTCCCTCCCCCAACCATGACATCCCCTGAGTGACCGAGTCCATTCTAAAAGCCAGGTTGATGGTGTGGCACAGGTCTGGTATCTTCCCCCCCAACCCACTTTTTTATTTTAACCTCTACAGAGCCTTCCCAACTGACTCAGCTGATCAGTATTTTTATTTTTCATACTGACCCATTTTCCCTTTTATATCTACAGGTCTGACAGGACATTGACTGGGAGTAGGAGGACACTGACCATATGTATCAGATAAGTATTGTTTTTTTGTTTACCCTACATTGTTTGTGACATAATAGTTCATAATGAGCTGCAGATCCTTTGTGAGCCCATTACTGTTCGTGTTTTACAGGTACGAATGGATGCTATGGGAGGCACTGGGTTGGAGTTGTACCTTGTGCTTTAGAAAGGAGGCTATGGGCTGGGGGGTATGGGATGGGCATCAAGATTGGGAACTCCAGGGAACACCACACAACCAATTTGCCAAGACTCATGAGGCTCAAACCCTGTTTTTCATTTTCTTTCTTTGTGTGCTTTGCATTCTAATTCCTGCATTAATGTAGTGTTTTTGTTTTGCAACAAGTACTGTCATATATGTATGTGTGTGTGTGTAATAGATAACCCACTGTAGGGTGTGCGGTCATGCTCTGATATACGCACACCTTGGTGCGTGTTGTTACACATGAGGCCACAGGCCGAGTGCATCAACCACCCAAGCCGTGTGTATATCACTGCGCTTCCACACAACACACAGTGGGTTATCTATCTTATAAAATGGCAAAATTGTTTTGGAGGGGAGTAAAAGTGCAGGTGTGTGGTTGCACTCCGATATACACACAGTCACCTAATGGTGTTTGTCCAATGCGATTGATAATCCCATTATATATATATATATATATATATATATATATATATACACACACACACACACACACCGTCACTCGAACAGCCCTTGATACGAAAATAATTTTCCACACCATGCATGTGCTCCCAGTCCGAAGAGGCTCTCTTCTCCTTTTGAAGATAAACCTGGAAATACTGGTGAGGACCTGCATATCAGGGAAGCTCCCATACCATTTTCTGCAAACCAGAACGATTGTTGGTCATTCCTTTAACTAAATGTCCACCCCCTTCCTTGTGACTTTGAGTCAAACATGGGGTAACAGACTTTAGTACCTCCTATAGATATAGCCCCCAAGATCCCCATCTCCTTTGGAATTCACAGACGACTTTCTCACTCAGGAACCCTTAAGCAAAGCTTCCTCTGCTGAGGTTGCAGATACTTGCAGATGAATACTGTTTTGTTTTTGTTGAATTTTATGCGACGCCGTCTTTAATGCAGCCTAATACACTGAAACAGAACTACAACACTGCTGACAGGAGTGCTACTAAAATCACACTGCACATTGAAGTGTACTACAGGTGTTGATGCAGTGCTAATTAACATAACTGCACACACTGAAAAAGCAATGCAACACTGCTTCAGGCAGTCCTTTGTTCTTACTACTTCTGCCAGTATTGCTACACCAACACTGCTTCAGGCAGTGTTCATGACAAAACACTGCTAATTGCAGTACTTTTGCAGTGTGATTACAGTGCTAATTAACATAATTCGCACACACTGAAAAAGCAGTGCAAAACTGCTTAAGGCAGTGTTGCTGACAGAACACTGCTTCAGACAGTGTTGATGACAAAACACTGTTAATTGCAGTACTTTTGCAGTGTGATTACAGTGCTAATTAACATAATTCGCACACACTGTGTCAACACTGCATGTACACCAAGAGACCTGAAGATGCACTGATTAAACACTGATGGACTGCATTATGAAATGAAGTGTGCAGGAAGTGTACACTGCTACTGTAACACTGAAATAACACAATATAGTGACTATTTGAACACTTCACTTCCCTCTGGGTCTGCTGATCTGTCAAATAACACTTTTCAAAGACTATCGTGGCACAACATACTATTCTCGTAAAATATAAAGCATATAAGGGACCAGATATTCAAAATTTTGCCCTGGGGCTAAATTAGCACTGCCCGGCGGGCAAACTTAGCACAGAGCAAAAAGCAAGCTATATTCAAAAGAAAAAAGCCCAGGGCAAAACCAGCTGACTATAGCAAGCTAAGGAAGCCGGGCAAACACGGCTAAGAGTACAGGGCAAAAAGTGCCCAGGAATAAGACAGCACTGAATATAACAAATAAGACAACATTGAATATAGCTGCCAGACAGAGGCAGTGCAAACACCCACAGAAACACAGTGCAGAGGTGTAAGCGGCTGGCCAGGAACACAGGAAAGCACAATAGCCCTGAATGTGAACACAGGAGCATATACTACTGCAGCACCAGTGATTGGCAAGGAACAACCAGGACCCACAAGTGACAGCAACAGAATACCACCTAACACTGTAAAATCCCAAGTCCCCCCCAAAAAGACACAGGACACAGGAATGGCAAGTTCGAGAAAGTATAATACAAACAGGGAACAGGAATGGCACAAGAGCAACTGGAACAGAGGTATACAAATAAATATGGCAAAATACAGCATAACTAAAAATCTAAATAAGGGGAACTACATAGCAACCAAAGAAACAGGGAAAAGGGCTGGAATGACAAAGGGACAGAACACAATGGGCAGCACAATAATGAAAATGCAACAGGCAACTATGTACACTATATACAGAGCAACAGTGGCAACAGAGAGGAAGTGGGAGTGATAGGGACGTGGACACAGGGAGCAAAGAAGCACCTTGTAGCTTACAACCTGAGCCTCACTCTTCCCCCTAGCCCAGTTGGGTGGGGGCCTCAGTGCTATCCGCACTTACTTCTTCTATAATCTGGTCAAGAAGCTAGTACTCAACCCACTGCCTAGGGCACCCCCCCCACCCCCGCAGGCACTAATCATGGTCATTGTTTTTCGTTTACCCCGCTGTTCACCTCCTAATTTTCATCCTGTATGTTCCATCTTATTGTATTGCATTGTGCCAACCCGTTGTTGAGCTAGCCTTGAAACGTCTGTTATTTCCTATGTATTTTCTTGATTCCTCAACTGTTCATGAACGAATTTTTACCTGTAACTCTCCCGGGTCACACCTGAAAATAGGCACTTGGCTGTCTAGTGTGCTTACCCGGTTAACAAAAGCAAATAAATAAATAAATAAAACAGAATGTTACAAACTGGGCCAGGTAAAGTGGGTGGGGGATGGGAAGCAGGATAATATAATGGGACACAGGACCTATGTGCATGAGGGTGCTGGCAGCCGTTCCTCCAGGATGGCAGCAACCCATCTGGTCTCCACAATGAGGACAGCCTGCTGCTTAATCAGCCTCCGCTGCTGACGTACCACCCTCTACAACAGTGCATGCCTCCCCTCAGACTCCTCTGGATGGGGGGGGCCCACAGTGAAGAATGGTGAGGACCTACAGGAGAAAGGGAGACCATGTCAGGATGTGAAAACGACACAAAGGCACTGTGACAGCGCATGTGCCACCACATGGGTGGACAGCATGCCCCAACAACCATGCCCATTTGTCAGTGCAGAACAAACCACAATGCACATGTGCCTGCAGGACAAGGCAGTATGTGACAGGCAGCATGCACCACCCCAACGTATGGGGACATGCGTGGATGTATGCGATAAAACAACAGCACAGCGGTGTGAACACTGTAACAGTGCAAACAGACAGCCAGTCCCTGAGATGCGAATGACAATGGGAAATTGCATGACACGCACATGGGATGGGACATGCTGGCCACAGTAACACAGCTATGGTGCACAACGCAGATGACACCCACTGGAGAAAGGGCCACAGCCACAACCAGGGGTGTAATCAGATATATCTGTTCTGTACACATGTTCCCCAACCGCTTCCCCCCTTATAAAACTGTACACACTCTTTCAAACTGCTACCCCCAATGCCATAACAAATCAGAAGATGATGTAACTAATCTCTGAACAGGTTGGACACATAAATATGTTCGAAACAATAGCAGGTGAAACAGATACAGGCACGAAGTGGCCTACACAAACTCAAATACTACAGAGTATGACGACAGTGGTAACAAAATGGCATATAATGTGGGACAGGTACTCAAAGTGTACACAAATGTGTACAGTGCATATGCCTACCTACACCCGTGGCCAGAACACAGTACAAGGTTCAGTAGCCCGTACTGTAAGAGAGCATGGCATGGTGCTGTGCCACCACCCACAACAACAGCACATGCAAGGCAGACATGCAAGGAGACACATACATGTGAAACAGGGCCACAGGCCATGGGCCACCAGTGGCAGGGCAGTGGTAGGCCAAAGACACACACAGGACAGTGCCACCCTTGTGGCCATGGTATGTCTGGGCCTGCAACCCCACTGGCGGGAGCAGCACCTGCCAAAGGGTCTGAAACACAGCACACCATGCTACCATAGGACATCCCCTGCAGCTCCCATGCATGTCCCGTGTCCGAACACCATGCACTGCAGTGACAGGTGAACATCACCCAGTAGAGGAAAATGGCCCCCTCAACACAGCTGAATGCAACAGGCACACATGATGTGCAGAGCCACACAGGCCCGTATGGCACCATGGCCCCAGATGACCTCCCCCCAGCAGCCACTGTGCATGTAAGCTGCCTAGTCCATTCAAGGGCACAACATGACATACCAGTGTCCATACTGCAATGGCAGCACACTGGCAGGGTGATGCAGTCAACAAGCCACCCTGTGGCCCCCTGTAGATCACAGTGTGAACATCACCGTCATGCACCTACAACACGCCATGCATGAACACTGACACACTACACAAGGTAATGTGAATGACACATGCCATGTGAACTGCAGAACAGTGAAGCCGTGGCATACATGGCAACAGCAGCAGAAACAGCCAGCACACCATGCTGACCCCAGACATTCCCCTGCTGCAGGCACAGTGAATGGCTGCTGCCCATGCACAGACATGCTGCATCCTGCCACAATGGTGCAAGACACAGCAACATGTTGCACATGCCACAGTACCAGGCAGACAGCAGTGCACATGGCAGTAACAGCAACAGTAGACCATGGATAGACCCACCCATGCCACAAGCTGTGCAGCATAAGGCAAGACAGTGGACGCATGCATGACAACACAAATGCACGCAGTTACCATAGCAGTCCCCACATAACTGACAGCCATAGGTATGCTGAATGGTGTTACTGGTGTGAAGCATCCAACACAATCCCCCTCTCAATCTGGCATGTAGTCATATGTGAACACTGTAGTCACTTGTGGTCTGTACATATCTTAGCCACCATGACAAAGGGGTCCCTCTTAGTGATCACACTGGAATCTCATTGTGACAAAGTAAAACCACAACAGCACTAGATGACCCAGTTGACCTTGTCATTACACTAGACACACAGCACTCCAATGCCTGCAGTGGATACGCATATACATATGCATAATGCGCAATGTCAAACAGTATTCATGCAATGCACTCCTCTCACCGTTACTGCTCTCTTCTGCCTGCTGAGGCATGGACGGCACCCTCCACCTGTCTTCGGTGGACCCCTGGTCGGCCTGCCAGTCGCCTCTCCCTGTGCTGGTGTAGCCACTGTGCTCTGCAGTGTGAAGAAGGTACAACACCATTACTACAATGTCAGCCACCACAGTATGCTAAAGCAGTGTCCATGATACAAATGACACCCAGCACACACCCCTGACCCTGGTGGCATGGCACAGCACACGCACATTTGTCTCCCAGGCACAGTGCAGCACCAAAGCCATGCTAAGCACAACATGGGCCACTGCAGAATGCACAGTGCATGGCCATAGTGTGCAGCACAGCAGGGCACCAATGCCATGGATCGTTCGCACATGCAGGTGGCTAGTGGCATGGCACACACACAGCAGTGGTGGTGTGACCCACACCTAGACAATACACCCAACCACATGCCGCTGATGTACACAGCAGGCACATTTGCATGCAGCCCCCTGGCAGCATGGCAGAGCACAGTGGATAAGGCAGGGGGACAGGTGATGTGAGTTCATGCAGCCACTGTTGGTGGTATGATGCATGTAGACACCACAGTGCAGAACATAGTATACAACACTCCCAAAACACTATGTCTCCTGGCCCACACGATGCACACCCCTCCAGACACAGGACCAAATGGCACATGTCCAACAGATGTACCCAATGTCACCGTCACAGCATGACAGCCCCCTAGGATGGCATGTGAATGGGCCATGTTGCACACGCACAGGCACACCGCCCAACACACAGACACCTCCCCAAGACACAACACCGTGGTGTTAGCCATCACATACCTGGCACGGGCACAGTTCCCTCTCGAACCATTGCCATGCAGCTCTCCAGCAGTGGGCGCTGCCTGTGCCTCAGGTCCACACAGCGGTGGCAGCACTTCTCCCCATCGCGTGCAATTCCGGTCAGGGCTGAGAGGCGACGGGCAATTGAAGCCCACACCTGGCAATGTGGGTGGTCCCCCTCCTGGACCTCTCCAAACAGGCACCTGTGCCACTGTTGGACAAGTTGCACCAGGTTTGCAGTCTCCACCACATCCCAGCGCCTATCATGGCACATCACTGCCCTCTGCCTATGTCTCTCCAACATGGTTACTGACACAAGAGGACAGACAGGTCTTGAGGATGGCAACTACTGGGCCACACCCTGGAACTCCCCAACAGTTATATCTAGCACCACACAGCAGTGTGAACTAACGCTGCGCTACCCGGAAGTGTGCATATGCGTGACCATGCCATGACTCCTGCATTGACATAGCGCACATGCACAGTGATATCGTGCTAACGGCAGTAGTGCGGTGCTACATCACATAGCGTGGCCATGCTTGCATGGACAGGCCCTACACGCGCATGCACACGGGCTGCGCTATGTGTCCTAGTGCTGCGCAATCACTACAGCACTGCGCTAATCACAGGCAAGATAGCCCGGTGCTAACAGATTGCCCAGCGCTAACGCTTTGCCTGGTGCTAATATCTGCAATATTCAAATGGCATATGTAAATGATGGTCATTGTGTATGCATAGTGCTAACGTGGTGAATAGCATATCATTACTGGTACATTTGCATGCCTAACAGGCCTGATTGCCAGGAAGTGATATTGAAGGGCTAACAGTGCTCCACCTGTGTTGCTGATAGGTAATACATGTTTAAGTGGAATTACTGCTGCAGCACACAGTATGTCACAGGAGAAATCACAGGGGCAGGTGGGTATATAGTGCATGAGGGCTGTCTCAGACATCCTGACTGTATCTGAATTCCAGGGACAACAAGACATATATGTGTAATCACCTTGTGAATAACATTTGAGTATCTGTATGTTAATTATGTGTGGATTGATAGCACAGGATGATGTCAGACATCCAAGGTACAGCCCTATAACCAGTCTACTGTGAATGATGTATGGGACACTCTGCACAACCAGTCTGTACTGCCACAGAGGGGTCCTGCCACACCCTGACCCAAGGGCAAATACCCAGGGGTACATGGACAGCTGACCACAGAGGTGGCAACACACACTGCTTGTGCATGGAGCTGCACAGCTGGCAATGTTCCTAGCGTATAGTACTGTACAGGATGGACAATAAGCTGACGCATAGTATGCCAGTCACCTGCATGTATGAGGGGACAGGACCAGAACCCAGGAGTGACAGTCCTGCCCATGCACAAGTTATGATATACTGCCTAATGCGTGTCAGGCTATGGTATATTTGATATGTACAACAGTTGTTTACAGGTTATGGCTTTGACACTGCAGGTGATTACTAACTGGTGCTGTCTGTCTGTGATTGTAACTGCCTGCTGTGGTGCTGCACTAGGCATTATGATGTCATCAGCAGTGAGGAGGCTGCACTCTGGAGTGGTTCAGTAGTCCACTGTGACAGTAACGTACAAGACATCCATTGTGACAACAGTAACAAGTACCCATGCTGTCACTTATGTCACTGACTGATATCTACATCAAGTAAAGTCCACCCCCACCCCTGTTGTACATTGTGTGATATGTGCAAGTGGGTCATATTAGACAGGACTCATGCAGTTACTAGAGTTGCTACACTGCAGTTGTACCACAGTGCTGTTGCATCTCAGGTCACGACCTTTACTATGTGGAACACCAGCGGTCTGGAAGGGATGTGCCACTCTGCAGCACACTCCACGACATGTGTTGGGCTGTAACCTACATTTCCTACTTGGTAGCTGGGTAGATATCCCAATGCCTGCTGCTGTGTTCATGTGTGTTGTAAGCTGACCATGTGATTGGGAGGCTTTATCTGCAATGTCAGACACATGCGGATGGGTCACAGTGCCAGGCAACGGTCATCCGCACCTGTGTGGAGTGGGAGGCACACATGGCACTGTCTGCCACAGTCCAGGCCCCCCCAATGCCCTAACAGGCCTGTAATGGAGGGGTAGCCTGCCCCTCACATATGATATAGGGGCACTTCCATATGACAGGCTGGCCATGATGTGGACAGACCCCACCACTCTGTCCCAGTGGCCCCCATTGGTTTGGGCATGCACCCTGTAGTACTGTACCTTGTTGATCTGTGTTGCAGACATGCTGTGTCAGACCCTCTGTTTGAAAGGGCCACCCTCCAGCATCCATGTCCCGCATTCATGGTGCACAGTGTCCAGACACACATGGTCCTGGCTGTGCCAGGACATGTCTCTATCCACAAGCACATCAGTTAGTCATGCCATGACGGCTGCGCATATGCCCTGGCATGCAGCAAGACGCCATGGTAGCTGAACAGGTACAGCGGATGGCTGGTGTCTGTGTGTGCACATCTCTGTACAGCAGGGGCAGGGGCAGTACCACTGGTGTTGCAGTCCAAGGTGTCTACCCCCGTGACTGGACTGTGCATGTACAGTGTGGACATCCAGGCCATTGCACGACATGCGCTTACACACATGTTGGGAAGTGCACTACCCTGGTATCATATAGCTGTTCAGTTCAGTCCTTACTACAGCTCCACATGGTAAATCACACACAGGCCTTGAGTACAGATGTGACAGTACCACCTATTCATCTGTCACACCCGTGTCTGCATGCACTGTGGCTGCACTGATACATGCACTGGCACATGCCACAGTGCCTGGCCAGCACCACTAGCGGCACATGTAGTGTGGTCAGCCATCTAGTACTGTTGTGGGGATGCACAACAGGGTGTATGGTTCCGCGGCATGTGTTCCACGATGCTGGATGTGCACAGGCCCATCATGGCACTGGATGTACAGGGGGGGAGGGCCTTATGGCACACATGTGCACATCGGACGATGTATGTGGCCGTAGGCCTTGTTATTGCCTAGTGGTGCACCACTGTCCATGCCGCCATGTGCAGCCAGGCCAATAGATGCATGCCACAGGTCAACAGCACAGGCAGCGCCACTGTGTTGCTGCACATGCACAGCTGGCCTCCACATGTGCTGGCCTGCAGGACTCCACAACACTGTGAGTTGCATCCTGCATGTCCTATTGGCATTGCTCAGTGGGTGGGAGTGTGCATGGTGGCTGTGTGTTGCACCATGACCGTTGGATACTGTTACAGCTGTGCGATGTTTGTCCATGACTGTGTGTAACCCTTACCCTACCTTCTATCCCAGACAGATGAGGCTGCAGGGCAGGAGCTGCTCAGGGCCCACAAGTTTTTGGTGGGTGAGCTGCATGCCCTGGTACACGCTGTGAAGGAGCAGGAGATGGTCCTGCGGTGTAATAGGTCGACTGATGCCACCATTCAGTTGATGTGGGAAGAGATTGCCACAGCAGTGAATGCCATGGGTGGCTGTGGCTGTACCATCAATGCCGTCCGGAAGTGGTGGAATGATCTACTATGCAGGGTCAAGGAGGAGGAGGCACAAAGACTCAGGGACAGGCTGCAGACTGGCAGGGGGCCACAAACCATGGAGCAGTGGGACTGGGACCCATTGATGGCTATAGTAGCCTCTACCCTGAGGCCAGTGGCACTTGGTGGGGTTGAGGGTGGTGGGTGTGAGACACCGTTCACACCACCCAGGGCAGGTATGTTTGTGGCATGTATCCACCACTTACTGGACAGCAACAACAATGGGGCTGGGGCACAAATTGCCACTGTCATGGTGCATGCATGGGACTCACATGGGTATGTTGCATTGTGTGAGTGGTGTTGGGGCTGCACAGTGGAGAGAATCTGCTGGCAGTGCACATGTTGTAGGTGCATATGTGCCATGGTGCAGGGGGCACATAGGGCACTGGCTGCCTTTGCATGGGATGCACAGTGGGGTCTGCATGGGCATGCTGTGGGGCACACATTGCTGGAGGTGTATGTGGCATTGGTGGTGGTGGTGGGGGTAGGTTGTTTGTTCACTGTAGTGGCCACTCACATCTGTCTTTTCTGTTACAGCACTGGGTGCCCAGCAGGCCATGTCCCAGGTGGGGTCAGGCACAGTGGTGCAGGAGGAGGATGGCAACACAGCAGAGGTGTGCCCTACCACATCAGGCATGGCTGCCACAGGTGGACATGTGATGGAGATGTCTGTCAGCACGGTGTGTGGCCACGGATGACATGGGGCACTGGAGTATGCAGGAACTTTGGAGGAGGAGGATACAACATTCCTGGTGTCCCTGAACCCCTATGAGGTCGCCCAGGTGGAGGACCTGAGTGGAGAGCCGGTGCTGATATCGACTGTGACAAGCGACCGTGGCTCAGGGGATGTAGAGGATGACCCCGCCCTGCCAGTTGTGGGACCAGACAGTGGCACCATTGGTTTGGTAACAGTGGGGGATGGCACCATGCCTGCATTGGGGTGTGTGGTACTCGGGCACATACCACTTTGGTGCCCACAGCTGATGTTCCTGTGCCCACACAATGTAGCTCACTGGATATGTCCCACAGGGTGATGGCCACAGTGCCAGTCCTGCAGCATGCTCCATCACCTGTTAGACCACAGTTGCAGCAGCAGCCACACCACCAGCTGCCCCCACAAGTCCAGACATGTCCGCAACACCCTGCCCAACATCAACTGCAACCTCCGCCATTGGTGCAGGATGCCGACGCTCCACCTGTGCAGGATGGCCAGGGTGCGTGGCCCATGCTCCAGGAGGCCCTGGTGTCACAGCATGCATCCCAGCAGGACCTGTATGACCTCTGCAGGGAGCTGTGGCATGAGCTGTCACAGCTGCAGTAGACAGTGGGCACTGGCCTTGCCCATGCCAAGCAGCGGTCAGAGGAGCAGATGACCCATGTCCTTGCCACCATTGAGCGTGGCTTTGGTGGACTTACTGCTGCTGTGCAGGCCCATGCTGAAGTGATGAAGGAGACAGTCACAGCAGCACTGCAGGGTGCACCCAGACACCAGCAAGGCCATGCCTCACATGTGCAGCAGCGTGGCAGAGGTGCACACAGGGTGGGCATCAGCTCCTCCACACCTACTTCCTGGTCGTCCACAGGCCATGCACGGTGTCATGGCTGCCCTCCCTCCATGCCTGTGCAGGCCTCTCGATGTGGCAGCGGATGGACTGCCCTCCCAACCTCATCTCAGTCTACCTCATCTTTGTCCTCAGCACATTGCATGCCCACCAGTGTGCCTCGCACACAGGGTGTGCATCGTGTGCATGATGGCCATGTCCCACTCACATGCATGCCCATGCACACCCCCACATCCCATGTCCCCTGCACACACGCAATATCCTCCACAGCCCATGTTCACTCCCATGCCCCAGCCCCTGCCAACACTTGCCTATATAGCTGTTTGCTCTGCACACCTTCGTGGTGGCCAACACACATCACACACTGCACCACATCACTTCATCACACTGGCACTTTTACAGCACCTGCGTGTTACACTGATCACACTGTACTGTATCTGCACTGCTATTAAATGTACTGTTGGTATCATATTATCTGTCTGTATTGTGTTTACTTACTGTCCACCCTGGGACAGTGTCTCGATGCTGCTGCTCCTGTGCTCAATGGCCCGGTGGGCTGTGCGAGGATCCCGCCTCTCGAGTTGCTCTACTATCCCCCATAACCCTTGCTCTGGCTCACTGTCAGAATGTTCCTCAGGTTCAGGTGCACGTATCCCACGGTTGAGTGCCATGTTGTGTAGCATACAACAAGCTAGGATGATACAGCATACCTTCTGAGGCCTACGCTGTAAGGCACCGCCTGACTGGTCTATGCTGTGGTAGCGCATCTTGAGCATCCCAAAGACCCTCTCAATGATATTTCTTGTAGCAGCATGTGCCTTGTTGTAGTGTTCCTTGGCCACTGTTGCTGCCTGAGGTACCGGTGTCAGAAGCCAGGGTTGCAGGGGATAGGCACTGTCCCCTGTGGAGAGATACCAGCTGTTAGTGTTGCTGTCCTTCAAAGTGCCAAATGCTGCTGTGTACCATTGTCCCCTGCCCCTTCCATGGGTACCCTTGCCTATCCCCCCTCCCCTGTGCTCTTACCCTGTTGTGGCTGCCCATACTCACTGACTAGATGCCCACTAGGTATCCTGCCCTCTTTGAATGCCTGGTACAGCCGGGACTGGTGCCAGATGAAGGCATCATGGGCACTGCCGGAGTACTGTGCAAAGACATTGTTGATGCACCCAGTCGCATCACACACTACCTGGCAATTGATGGAGTGATAGCCCTTCCTGTTCACATATAGGTCACTGCCATCGCCAGGTGGTGCATGGATGGGAACATGGGTACAGTCAATGGCATCAAGTACAGCAGGTAGGTGAGCAACTCAATGGAATTGCAGCATGGTCACTCTGCACTCTGCTGCGGAATACTATAAACTCACTAGCATGTGGCAGAAGAACATCAAGAAACTGGGTCAGGAGGCACAATGTGGTGGACTGCAATACCCCGATGGTATCCCCCATTGGGGGCTGGAATGTCCTAGTGGCTAGGAAGCACATCGCTGCCGTCACCTTTTCCTCAACTGACATGGCGTGGCTGCGTCTGGTGTTTGGCTGCAGCTTCTCATGCAGGAGTTCGCATAACTGCCTCAACATTCCCCTGTCCAACCTGTACCAGCCAATGATGTAGTCATCAGGCAGGGTCTCAAAGAAGGCTCTGGGCCGGTACAATCTGTGTGCAGCATATCTCCTCCTTGGCCTGCGTTGTGGGCCTTGTTGTGCCTGCCTGCTCCCTTTCTTCCTCCTCCACCACCTCTTCCATGAGGTGCAGCACTACTGCATTTGTGAACACAGCCATTATGCCTCACTTCCTGGTCTGGCCACTCCCTCCTCTGTGGATTGCCCTGGGATTAGGTCTACTTTTTATAGGCAGTAAGTAGCACTGCGCTATATCCTGTGCAATGGTGCATTGCACAGCGCTATGTGTCTGAATATCCCATTGCGCCCATATGCAGGTACCTGCCCCCTCACTTTGACCCTTGCATACATTATTATTTAGCCTGGCGCTATTGAATTTTGTGCATGCTATCTCCTTCTTTGAATATGGTGGACCCGTGCTAACCCTGTGCTAATCCTGTGCAAACGGTTTGCACGTGGCGCTAAGTTTTGAATATCTGGCCCATTATGTCTTATCATATTTGCACAAAAACAATATAGTTTGACATGATCTGTATGATTGACTCTTTCAGTACCACAAATAAAGAATACCATCCACTGACACTAGTAAACCAGCAACGCCTGTCTCAGTAAATAAAAAAGTAATGGCCAGGTGAGTTGAAACGTCCAAGTCATTTGCCCACATTGTTTCTATAATGTTAGCAATGTGTGTCATACTACATGCAACAATGCACTTTTTGCTGATGTGTGCATTCTGTACAGCCCACAAAACTTTATGTATGAAATACTTTATGTATCAGTAATTTTATGACATTTAAGTAGTCTTTAAAAGGAAAACTATATAAGAGTACTGTAGATGTACTGATAATTTTTTTTGGGGGGGTACTTCTCCTGCACCCCTCGACCTCCAACTCCTTCTGGCTGCTCAGCATCCATGTTTGCCCACCATCCTCCCTCTTTGATGCCACTTCATGCCACCTGGCTATCCAGGCTGTGCTAGCATCCTCAGAGTGTCCAGCTTATCCCTGCTGATGGGCCCCCTGGGGGTGACAAGGGGAGTTGCTTTCCTGGGGTTCCTCCAAGGTACTCATGGCTGTGAGGGTGAGGGGTGCACCAGGGGGACTGTGGTGTGGGGGACTAGGCAGCCATCATCCAGCAGGCCGAAATGAGTGGTTGTTTTCTGTTTTCTGTGCTACTTCCCACACCCAAGTGGCATGCACCATGGTGACATCCTGGAGGTGGAGCCAGCTGCACCCTCTGCACACCAGCAGGTTTTGCTGTCCATGCGGTGCACTGCGGCACAATCCCCCTGGTAGGACAGTATCTGCACAGATGCGCCATCTCCCTCTCTGCCAGAATCCACTCCTGGCACCCCTGGCTCAGGTCTGGAACACGATCGGCACCGTGCCAAGTGGGTGCCACACCACTCTGTGCCACATACATAATGTGTATTATTTTAGAGAAATAATATTCATAATTACTTAGAGTGTGAATGTTGGACAAGTCTTACCATGTTTTGTTTCTGTCTTTTTAGGATATGTTGCTGTCATTCAACAGAAAGTGCTTGAACTTCATGAGCAGTACCCATCTTATAAACTGGCAAATCAGTTACACAGTTCCACAGTTATTCTGCCTTCTCTCACAAGTAAATACAATCACCCTGTCAAACAGAATGTGATACAGAGACATTTTTCCCACTTTCAAATGCATGAAATGCATACTTCTAAAGAATTTCATTAGAACGATAAACATGACCACAGGCAATACAGTCACAATCACATATACTTTGTTTTATGAACACAATTTGCAGAGGCAATATGCAATACTGTTCTTGTCAGCAGATAACATATTAATTAAGGAGTGATTGTTGACAATGACAGCCTAAACCATATGTCATCATACGTAGTTATGTATGAGTACTCTACATTACTAACATTACCCTCAGATAAGGTATCGATATTAGCTGTGACTGTTAGATGAATCAATGGTAACAATGTTTTCTAAATAGCAATGAGCACATAACAGTGTTTGTAACATTTAAGGGCCTGATATTCCAAAGTTAGCACCAGTGTTAAAGTCCTTTGTCCATACTGTATGCTGCAGTGGTTTGTGGCTTGCAATGGGGTGGGTAAATAATCAGTGTCACAGATCATGTGCCCTAAAATGGACTGCGCCCAAGTGGTGAAACGGCACAGTGTCATGCAACATGTTCAAAGGTTTGCCACGGTGCTAAACAGGCACAAAAACATTGATATGTACCATTACCCAAAATCCATGCATGAACAATGTGCTAATTACATGAAACAAGAACAATGGCAGGACAGCTACACTGCTGTGGTGGCCACCTCCCATCACATGCTTTCACTGGTGTCAGATGCCCCCCCAACATCACTCTACTTAGAACACATTCCCTGTTGTCCAGTGGAAGCCCCAACCTGCACAATGCACATATTCCCTGTTGTGTACTGTCCCCTAGTACAGTATGAACCAACGTACCATGTATTACACATCCATTATGTATAGTGCCCCCCATGCCAGGAAAACTCCCATGTAATTGTTCATTTCCCTGGTGTCTAGTGGCACCCTCCACCAAACACAATACCCATGCCACCCCTATCCCCCACAGTACCCATGTACAATAATATGAAATGCCCTGGTGTCCAGTGGTACACCCACCCCAATCTCCTGGCCATTGACATACTAGAAGTCAACATTGGTAGGCCTGCGTCCACCCTGGTAGACCACCACACATCATAAACGCCCTTACCAGGTTTTTCATGAATGTGATGTGAATCTCTATACTATGACCAGCACAGACCTACTTTCACCTTTTCACCAGTCTGCCGTAGGGGCTGATAGTGACACTGGACACCCTGCTAAGGAGGGTAAAGAGAGCTGTATTACCAGGTGCTGTCCGCTAAGCAGCCAGCATGGATGAAGGGAAGTGTGACCATCAATGATGAAATTTATGTACGTGGACCAGCATGACGGTGTGGTGGGAACCATTGGACATGGATATGGCAATGTACATGGTATGAGTATTGGGGAGTGTGGTGCAAAGAGACATCAGAGATATGATCAATGACATGGCACTGGTATACGCATTTGGACTGTATATAACATAACCCTGGTGGGATGCAAGCAGGACGCAAGCCTTTGGACCGTGCTTGCACATCCTGTGAAATATCAGGCCCACAGTTATGCATGTAATATTTGCACTGAACTGATAAAAAAGTTAATAACCTTTAAAAAAGGGTAGGACAAGTAACGTTGTTAACATGTTGAAATCTTTATTGTGGCAAGACAGACTGATGTTGATCTATGAAATCTGTCCTTTAACAGAAACGTGCATTCCAGAAAGGCTATGAGTATATTATTATGCAGGTGATATAGCAGTACATGCAGTGATCTTTATAGCTGTTACACATTAACAGTTATTTATAAAATGTGAATCATAAACAAGGTGCAAAGAGTAGTGTTGTGAAGCTTACTGCTTTTTATAAATATGCACGTTTTGACGTATTTGACATTTATGACATTGTTATGTCTGACATACCATTTCAGCAGATGTCACATACTCTGTAGCCTGAAGGTAGGCGCAGTGCGTCAGTGGCTTTACTGTGCTGCTGCTGATGTGTTTGCATGACTGGCTATGGAACTCAACAGTGCATGTATTTTTTTCAGAAACTGCACACACCGCTGTGCAAAAAAGAAACAAGCAAAACATATAATACAGGACCGATGTGTATTGTAACCAAATCAGCAATACAGTTCTATTGTCATTGCATCTCATTTTGTGTAACTTGTCATGAATACTTTTTGTGGTACATAAAACCATACCAATAATTCACTTGTGATACAAATATGAATTTTCTTCAACTACATATAAACTGTTCATGATTTATTAAAACTTTATAGATGGAAAACTTTCATTACTACTATTGCTGTGAATTCAATCATTTCTTACATTACACTCAATGAAATTTAACACTGTTTATGGTTACAGCAAGACTTCTGACATGCAATCCAAATTATTAATGAATAATAACACAATATATATTTACACTGAAATCCACTGTGTGGTCGGCTCCATTGCTCAGACTGGTGAATCACTTGTTTGGCACACTTGCAACCCTAGTTTACAATGACCACATGGGGCAAGTGAAGCAGAGACCTGCAAGAAGGGTGAGGAGTGTTTCCACAGACTCTCTCCTTCCTGGGAGGGAGTGTATGGTGAGCAATGCATCTCGAATGGCTCCTTCTTGTGACCTGGCGGAGCCACTATTGGCAACGTGACTGATCATGCGTTACTATGCATCCGTCACAGGATGCTATGATGTGGGAAGAGTGGAGGGACAAAGTGAGTAGTGATCACACTCAGGTAGCACCACTTGATGGCTTCCTGCGAGTCACAACACATGCCACATGCCACCTAACAGCACAGTGAACTATATGCCGCAACCAACAGCAGTGTAAATAGAAGCTTCCTCCATGATGCAGCAAGGTGCCCCCCCCCGACCACAGGGAACAGACTGTGCATGCAAAGACTGTTGTCACAACTGCCAGTGGTGGCATGTGTGAACCAGTGACTTATTGGAACAGTCAGGCAAGGCACCACTTAAACAGCGCAGTGATTCACGATGAATGACAAAAAGTCCAAATATTGGCTGTTGTTCTTAAATGATGTCACAAATAGAAAACTGATGGTAAACATAAAACACTACTCATATTAATTGTTAGGCTAGAAGCAGAAGTGTCATATGCCATTGACTGTATAGGAATAAATCATTTAAATGTCAGTGTTACATCTCTAAATCAAAATTGGGGATCAGCAAGCCATAACATCAACATATGTAAAAAGCACTGACTCCAAATAAAAGGTCTATGTCTTGGCAGCCCATGATATATGCCTCTTACACACATGAATATACTGCACAATTCGGTGGTGTTGGTAATAGCTGGACCACTAGGACAGCAATGAAAGAAAAGTATTGTGTGGCTTGTGCTGTGTTGATACCGCTGCAGTAAGGTGTTGAAAATGTATATATTTTTAGATCATGGTTTTGCAGACTACAGCCATAATTATAATAGTAGATGGATACCTGTACCAATGACCACTTTGCACATAACAATGAAACAATTCAATTACACTTTCTAAACAAATATTAATATTTCATTGTATTTTAACAAGATATATAAAACACTGACAACTGAACAATCAAAGTAATATGAACTATTTAAGAACAGATAAAACATTTGGTTATTTTCTTCATGGGATTTCAGTATATAGTCAGAAACAGCAACATGTTTCAACTAATTATTAGACTGTGATGCTTCTTGAGGTGGTGGCTTAAACCCCATATATTCATCTAAAGGGAACACGTTGCGTATCACTGTAACTATGCAAACAGGAAGACTACAATGATTCCATCGCCCCAGTCTTCTCCATATCTACCAAACAAAATGGCGATACACCACATATCAGAAAGTCCTAAAAAGAAAAAAGACACTGTATAAAAAAAATTTTAACTTGGGAATCGATGTTTGTTACCATGATGAAGTTTTCATAGGCTGTTAAATTGGTCACCCATACAAACAATGTCGTCAAATTACTAAGCATAGTATTCTACTGTAAATTTGTGCATTCACCACTTTTTAGTGTTATAAATACCATTTATAGGTTAGAAGGTTGGACACCAATGAAGGTAAAGAACTCCAAATATCGTTTCATCTTGCCACACAGGAGAAATGGAAAAGTTAAATCCGGGAAAGCAAATACATATAGTCACCTCTTTAGAAAAACTCATTGTTACAAAAGTGTAGTTACAGGCAGCAAGAATTGGAATAATCAAGGAACAGCATGTAACTGGGAAAAGTAGTGAGACATAAAAAATAAGACACAAAGCTCAGTTGTCCCAAACTACAGAAGCTGTAAAAATAATTGACATATTACTGATCATGTCAAAGTAGGATGCATGAAAGGGAGAGGCACGTGGATGCAGTAACACAATGACAAATTAACTAAATGATGGTAAAAATCAACGAGACAGGATGGTATCAGATTGAGGGAGAGCATGACAATAGGTAGGGTACAGTTCTTTCAACTGTTGCCGATGGAGCAGCTGTTATATTTAGTATGGTAGTGGGCCACTGCTACCTGTACAATTATCAACAATTGTCAATGTTGCAGAAAGTCAAACTACACTGCATCGACACAGACCTGGCCTCTATCCAGGCCAGAGGGAATAGTGGTCACTCACCGGATAGTGCCAGGACACACGTGGGCTACATTCAGACACCACATTAAAATAAGCCCATTGGGCATTCAAGACGCTAAGCGGCCATATGCATGCCCAATATGGGTTAATTTGCATTGTAAGCGGTGGCTGTTTAGCACCCATCTGCTCTTGGTCCATCCCAGGTGTACAGTGGCACACCCCACAAACTAAACACCCAACCCATATTATAAACTGGTATCTGTGGTGTCCAATATCAGCAGCCACCTGTGTAATGGAAATATCACTGGTGTGTAGTGGCCCCACCCCCGCAACGTCCATACAATATTATGAATAGGTTTCCCTATTATCTAGTGCCACTTCCCATTCCCCATATACCTGTCCTGTGTAATGAAAATATCCCTGGTGTCTAATGGCACCCCTCACTCCGAAGCACCTGTCTAGTGTTCATTAGACTTCTCCTTGGTGTGTAATGGCACCCCTGAGCAACTGCAGGTGGTCAGTGACCATCTCCAGTGTGTCCAGTGGCACACCCACACCCAGATTACTTGTACCTTGCTTGTTGAATTTCTCCCTGGTGACTACAGGCACCTACACCACCACCTCATGGCCCGTGAACTATGCAACATGAATGCTGTGGTGTGTACTGGTAAACCCTGACCCAGTCACCAACTGTCCATTGACAGACAAACCAGTAGGTGTTGACAGCCCAGCAGCTCCCCCTAGCCCCTTCCCTGCCAGCTCACAGAACACGATTCTTGCAACACCACACCCCCACTTACAAGGGCATCTGTGGATGTGAGTGCAAATGTGGAATCCCCATATGGGTACTGTTACAGCCCACCTTTCATATCCTTGGCATGCCGCTGTATGAGCTGACAATGAAAGCTCCTAGAGTACACAGTATAATGTACATGCACTCACAGTCATCTCATATGGTGGCAGGATGGGAAGGTGACAGGAGTCCTGTACCAGTCACCATGTCAGAATTCAGCATTTCTACTCACATCCCCAGATGCCCTGGTAAGGGTAGTGTGTTTGTGCTGGTCATGTTCTGTGAGATGGCAGGGCATGTGGGTGCTACTCATGCACCAGTCCTTACCGGTAAGTCTGTTGACTTACATTCCTGGACTGGGGGTGTGGGTGCCACTGTACACCATAGCATGCCTTGTCATTGTTCATGGGTGCCTGGGGGGTCAGGGTGGTGACACTACACACAAGGGAGATCTATCAGTAACAAGGGACAGGTGACAGGTGATCAGCACATGGGGGGTGACAGTAGACTAAAGAGATATAGTCATTGAACGCCAAAGACTTGGCTGATGGTGAAGCACCATCTGCACTGGGTGAGGGAGTGACAGCTACCGATGGTTCACTTAAGTGGCAAAGTAGAACGTGGATCTCCAAGTGACCACTGGACACACATGACAGGTAGCCATACACTCTCGCAAGGACCATGGATCATGGTCCACCATTGTCTTCCCATGACTTTCAATCACAGAAGAAATGGGGGGAACAGAGCTGGGGCGTCTGGAGCCCAGAGGTTGACTTGGGATCTGATGAAATAGGAATAACTGAAAAAAAAATACAAACATGCATCAAGTCAGTCACAGCAACTGTCTGTGTGCTCATCAACCTCATATCCAGACAAACAGCAAGATGAAAACCATCCAAAGTGTCACATACACATCAGGGGCCAAATATTAAAATGTGGATAAAAGCAGAGTGCAAAGGTTTGCGCTGCTCCTGGCCCTGCCTACAATCCTGAGAGTGATATATTCAATTGAACAGTGAAGCAGCTCCATCATACTGAACACAGGGCCATGTCATAGCAGTGCTGGCTCATCTACCACTGCCCCTATTTGGATCTGGGCTGTATATAGCCCATAGGGATGTACCGGACACTGCACCCACAGACATGATAGCAGGGAGAACAGACAGCATTATATTCATCCAGAAAATTCAAATGAGCTCATTGGGCATGCAAGGCACTAAGGGGCCATATAAATGCCCATTGTAGGACATGATAGGACAGGAACTTTATTTATATAGTGCTTTTCCAGGGCTCAAAGCACCTTATAATGCAAGTAAGTTTAAATTACAGATAATACATTATAGCAGCAATAGAACTCAAATACACTGAACGCGTGTATATTCCATGAGATTAATGAAGCTTATCATTGGCTCATTTGCATGGGAGGCAGTGGTCAGGTTTGTGCCTGTCCTCTGGCCACCCACCATGGCAGGCATAGAGGTGAGTGACCACCCCCACACTCTGAATGCCCATTTACACCATGTGAATGGCCTATGTAGTGTCCAGTGGCACCCTCCAAATACTTGCTGCCATATGCTGAATGTTGTCCCTGGTGTATAGTGGCATCCCCCATTCTGATCACCTGGTGCCATGTTGGGAATGTTGCCCTTGGTGTCTAGTGGCACCCCCACCCTTCAATCTCCTGCTGCTTTATTTGGAATGTTGTCCTTGGTGTTTATTGGCATGTCCCACCTGCTGATCAGCTATGCCATTGATCTCTCAGAAGCCCTGGTGTCTAGTGGTTCCCCCAATGCCCGAACCAAGCATATCTCCTAGCCAACCTCCCCAGACCTCTGAGGACGGGGCCATGTTGGCACAGCCCTCCTCTCACCTCCACAACTGGCCGACATATGAGATGCCAGGGAGCTGCGTCCATCTCTCCTTTCAACAGCCATGTATTGTGGTTGTCTGTGTATCTGTCTCTTCTTGTTGAAGAGAAATTATTGTGTAGCGTGGGTCGGGAAGTACAACATTGTACATGCTGAAATGATGCTGGTACATGCAGAGATCACAGGCAATGGTTTAAGTTGGTATGGCAACAGTAAGGCAAAACCATGCGACAAACCCTTTCCACTATAAGTCAAAAAGTTAAGAAAACCATCCACAGAAGTTGTTGGCAAGGGTACATTTCGGTGTAACGTATACATTTTGTAGATGAATGGAATGTAGGGAATCACTGTTACCTGTATATGAATACAGTGAATAAAGTAACAAGAGATCAGAGGGTGGAGGGTGCTGCTAGACACCAGGGACAATATTCCCAGTATGGCACTAGGCAATCAGCAGGTGGGGGTGCCAGTACACACCAGGGACAACATTCAGAATATAGCAGCAGGCAATTGGAGGGTGGAGGGTGCCACTAGACACTAGTGATAACATTCCAAATGTGGTGGCTAGCAATCGGAGGGGAGGCCCTCCAACAGCAGTGCATCCCTCAATGTGACACACTGGGGTCGGGTTGTTGGGGGAGGGAGGGACAGCTGGCTGCATTACCGCAGCCTGCCACCAGGGCTTTCTACTCCCTTAAGTCAGTGTTTTCAAAGGTGGTAACTTACGCCCATTCGGGTGGCATTTACTGTCCATGCAAATCTCGCAATTTCACGTTACGCCCATATTTCTATGGGTGCAACAGTAACTTAGTACTTGGTCGTAAACGTGTTTTACCCAGGCTGTGGGGGTGTCTGAATTTAGATCCCATCCACAAATGTGGCGCAAAACCTGGTTAGCGGGGGCAAATTCCCCTTAGTGCCCAGGCTGAGTTTTCAGTATGTGGCCCCAATTCTGTACATTACAGCAACATACCATCATTGGACTGCAATGCCCTTACTGCAGCACACAGAAACAGTAACAGCATGCCACTGCGTGGAAACTTGCACATTGGAAAACTGAAACACTGGTGAAAAATATTATCCAAAAATTTTGCTTTACTAATACTTACTTCAGAGCCAAGTCACGGCACTCCCCACACACCAAAGAAATGATGGAATTCTAAACTTGTAGCAATTTCCAAAGTTTTATTTTTACTCATCCAAAGTGAATAAAATCCTCTTGGGTACGTGATACAGGCAACAGATGTTCTAACATTTCACCCAAGTATAGGCTTTTATGAAGATAAGTGTCATAAAGTGCCAGGTTTAAATAGCCCTCCATCCCAAGTCACATGCTCTATCTTAAAGTGACAGTAGTGCATTTATTTACAGTGTTAAATAACATTAGAAACCATAAATATTTATCCAAAAAAGTGACTCAGATCACACTATTAAAACATTTAAAATGTCCTCTCATTTTAAAGGTGCTGCATTATATCTAGTTACATTTTTATATTTAGAATTTTAAGCAGCACGCCTTTATGTGTCTAAGTTACTATACTCAGAATGTAATTCCTTGCTTTCTATTTATTTAATCATACAAAGGGCATATGAAAAAATGGGGAGACAAGAGAGTCCATTTTGACACTTAGAGAAGGTACAGACAGAGAGATGAATATAGTTACATATTTACAAAAGTAAGAGCATAACAATAAACCAGGGCAGTTTTCATACCCTGCATAAAGGGTTTCATGGGAGTGTTCAGTAGTGGAGATATACGGTATGGGCAGCATCTATCGGAAATAAAGGTGGAGGATGGAGTCCATGTGTAGAGCAAGGGCTAGGGGAAGGGGAAATGGGGAAATTTAAACCCATACTACCACAACTGAGAGAGATGTTCAAATGGAAAAATCCTGGGATTTAAAGAAGAATGTCCAGAGGTCCAGGAGAAAAGAGATAAAAATGTCACTTCGTGTACACAAAGTTCTTACATCTTCTATTACCTATCGGGACAAAAAATAACAAAAATAATGAATTTCGTATGTTCTATCTTTTATTTTTTAGAAATAGTTTCAATTCTATATGATCATTTAATCCTTTGCCTATCTATTCCCCCAAGATATATATCCAAACGTTTTCTCTTTATGAACACATGAAACTGCCAGCAGAAAAAGGTCATTTGGTCTATTGAGTCTGCTCGATTTTGCAGCTAGCACCCCTACTCTGCAGCTGCCCCTCCCACCCTACCTCTCCTCCCATGACCCACCCTTTTGCCCTATCCCAGCCCTTCTTGAAGCATCCCACTGTCTTACAGGCAACCACTTCTGTCAGTAGTGCGGTCCACTCTGCTACCACCCTTTCAGTAAGGAAATGCCTCCTCATCTCCCTCCGAAACTTTCCACCATCTAATCTCATGTCATGACTCCGAGTGTCTATCCCCCACCCTCCCCTTAAACAGTCCATTTGTGCCTGTCCTGTTTATTTCTCTCATGTACTTGGAGGTCTCAATCATATCACCCCTATCACCCCTGTTCCTCCTCTCCTCCAAAGAGTACATGTTCAACTCCCTCAGTCTAACCTCATATGATAACTCCCCCAGACCTTGGATCATCTTTGTTACTCTGCATTGCACCCCTTCCAGGAATCTAATGCCCCTCTTTAGGTAAGGGTGCCAAAACTGAACGCAGTACTCCAGGTGGGGTCTGACCAGCAATCTGTATAATGGCAGAATCACCTCCCTCCCTCCTCCTAGAGGTTATATCCCTTGCAATACAACCCAGCATCTTATTGGCCATTGCTGCTGCTGCTTTCCTATACTGTGCTGAGTTGTTCATTGCTCTCATAATGAGCACCCCCAGATCGTTCTCCTCCTCAGTCACAGCTAGCTGCACCCCTTCCCGATGGTAGCTTCTCTTTGGATTCTTTGCCCCAAAATGCAGCACCTTGCATTTTTTGATGCTGAAACTAAGTTGACAGGTGTCAGACCAAGTCTCCAGTCTTGTTAGATCTTCCTGCAAACCCTGCCACCCCCCTTGGTCATCCACCACTGCTCCCATCTTGGTGTCACCCACAAATAGACTGATCTTGCTATTTATGGCTACCAAGATATCTGCAATAAATACCCCAAATAACACTGGCTCCAGTACTGACCCCTGTGGGACCCTGATTGTCACTGCCCTTGGGGATGATAATTCACCTCCCACCACCACTCTCTGCTGCTGTCTCTGCAGCCAGTTCTCCACCCATCCCACCAATTTTGCTCCCACCCCTGTGCCCCTAAGCTTACATGCTAGTCTCCCATGTGGCACTGAGTTGAATGCCTTACTGAAGTCCAGGTACAGGACTACAGGACATCCACCGCACGCTCTCTGTCCATTTCCCTAGTCACCCAGTCATAGTAGTCCACTAGGCTGGTCTGGCAGGTTCTGCCCTTCACAAAGCCATGTTGCCAACTGTCCTGCACCCCACTGACCTCCTGCAGGGTCACCAGCCTCTCCTTCAGGATTTTTTCCATCAGTTTCCCCACTATGGACATGAGACTCACTGGTCTATAGTTCCCTGGTTCATCTTTGGGACCACTCTTGTGGAGTGGAACCACGTGAGCCATCCTCCAGCCCTGAAGTACACACCCTGAGCCGAGAGAGGCATTAAATAGGTCTGCCAATGGGCCTGCCAGGACCTCTGCAAACTCCTTCAGTATCCTGGGGTGTATGCCATCCGGTCCCAGTGCTTTGTCCACCCTCAGTGCCCTTAATCCCTCTAGCACTCTACCTTCTGTGATTTCCCCATCTGCCACCCCTTCCCCCTCTGATCCTATCCTCCCCCCAACCTTAGGTATTTCCTCCACCTTTCCCTTTAGTAAAAAATGAGCAGAAGTAGTTTTTAAGTGTTTTGTCCTTTTTGTCCCCTTTTTCTACCCATTCCCCCTCCTTCTTAATCCTTACTGTTTGATCCTTACAACCTGTTTTCTCCCTGATGTGCTTGAAGAAGTCTTTTTCCCCATCTTTAATTCCCTTCGCCAGCCTGAGCTCCCTTGATGCATTTGCTGCCTTTACTTTCTTGGTCACCTCCCTTGCTTCCTTCAGGCACTCCTCTCTGTCCTCCTCCTCCCTGGTCTCCTGTATCTCCTATAGGTGACTCTTTTCCTCTTCACCCTGTCTATGACACCCTTACTCATCCAGCTAGGTTTCTTTGCCCTAGTCTTTTTACTTTGGTCCTTGCTGCAGGAATTTATTGCCTCCACTATCCCTAGCTTAATGAGTTCCCACCTCTGATTTGTGTCCATATTTGGCTGAATTCTGTCCAGAAACCCTTGCACAGCTTCACCCATCATTTTGAAGTCAGCCTTTCTAAAGTGTAGCACCTTTGTGCCAGATGCCCCCCTCTCCCCGCCCAGCTGCAACTGGAACCATACTGTCCAATGGTCACTCCCTGCCAGTGGTTCCTCCACCCTCAGATCCCTCACCCACTCCCTGTTAGATAGTATGAGGTCAAGGTATTCCCCTCCGTAGTTGGTTCACTGACCAACTGCATCAGGAAGTTATCTTGGACGGCATCTAGCATTATCTGTTCCCTTCTATACTTGGTGGCAGGTGTCCCCCACTCCACTCCTGGCAGGTTGAAGTCACCTACTATCACCACCCCACCCTTCTCACAGTTCTTCTGGCTCTGTTCTGACAATATCCTGTCTTTTCCGACTGGGAGGGTGGCCTGTACACCACCCCCAACCTTAGTGTCCTATTTTTCTGATCTTGGATTTGCATCCATAGAGCCTCTGTATCTCCCTCCTTCCCCTCTTCTCTAACACACTTTAGCCCCTCCCTCACATAGAGTGCTACCCCCCTCCTTTCCCCTTAACTCTATCCTTGTGGAACAGTCTGTAACCTGGAACTGACAGGTCCCAGTTACGGTTTTGGGTGGCCCATGTCTCAGTGATGGCTGCTATGTCCACCCCTCCCTCCACCATGAGAGCCTGCAGTTCTGTGTTTTTATTCCCCAGGCTTCTAGCATTTAAAGATACCACCCTCCATACCCTTTCTTTCTCCCCTCCTCCTTCCTCCTCTCCCTTTATGGCCCACCCTGTATTGTTTGCTCCTCCCCTTATTTCACTGTTATGGGGGATAAGCTGATATGGTTTCCCATCCTGAGGCCTCTAATCACCTCGAGCCCTTCTGCCACCCCCCTTCCTAGTTTAAATTCTCCTCAATATACTCTCTAAACCTTTGCTTCAGTACTTTCTTCCCCTCTTCATTTAAGTGCAGTCTATCTTTAGCAAATAGACTGCTGTCCTCCCAGGTCACCCCCCACCCTTCTACCATCCCATACCATTTTTCCTGACACCAGGTTACCAGCCATTCATTGAACTCCTAAATCCTCACTTTGGCTCAAAAGGCCATCTCTGTCCCCACCTCTTGGTTCTTGCACCACTTGTTCAAAGCCAATGAATTTCAGCTTGTGTTCATCCTTATTTTCTGCATCTCTAATGTGTACTGCCCACACATAATCCATGTTCCCACTTCTTATGGCCCTCAAATGGTCTCCTATCTTCTCCTTCCACTTCATTTTTGTCTTACCTACATAGAAGACTTCGCAAGTGCAGAATACCATATATACCACATATGTTGTGTTGCAATTAATAAATTACTTTATGTCATGCATTTTGTCATCATACAGTTTTTTGAACTTTTTGAATATCCTTGCAAAATTTGCAGTCAACACATGTCCTGCACCCTTTGGCAATGGGGGGGGGGGGGAAGCAGTTCCAGGTTTTTCTTTTTTTTCTGATGAACTTACCAGCATGTCTCTCAAATTTCTGTCTCTCCTATATGCCATCCTAGGAGGTACTTTAGCTGTTTCCTTTAGTGTAGCATCTGCAGCCAGGACATGCCAGTTTTTGAGAATTATCTCCTTCACCATACATGACATCATATTATATGTAGCCACAAAGTTAATCTGGTCCTAGTGCTCCCCACTTTTTACCTTTTGGTTCCCCTTATGAGGGTTTCCCTCTCCATGTGGTTGTTTCAAGCTATGCCACTGCCAGTCAGATGTACAGATATACAGTGTTATATTATGTTGTATTTTGTGTATGTGTACATGTCACAAGAATGCCAGTGTTAAGGAAAGGTCTCATAGGATAGTGAGAGACTGGGTTTCTTTTAAAATATTTGACCTTCCTCTGACCTGAGAGGAACCAGGTTGCTTGCCAGAAAGCTGATAATTACTTTTCAAAGGCTTGGGGGCAGCTGATCAAAGGGTATTTCCCTGGTTAACTAACTGAGGGAAACAGAGGTAAATAGGATCAGGAGACAGCCCTTTTCACCTTAAAGGCAGGATGCTTTGGTCCCAGGAAACTGTCATGGTATATTGCCTTTGATGAGATGAAAGGAAAGGACAGAAATATCCATTCTGGCAGACTATTGCAGATTCTCTTACAGGTGTCATAATTATCAGGGAAGGATGACATCACAAGGTAGCCAGAAAATTCTGTTGTTGGGAAAGTGCAACAGTGACATCTACTGGCCTAAAAGTTAGGACAGACCAGGGATTTTGACACTATATAAAGAGCTTGAAAACCAGGGGCCCTCTCTAATTTTGCTAAGCATCTTCAAGGGACACTCTTCTCCTGACACACAAGAAGCAAGACTGCTATCAAAAGAAACTGAAACTTTCATTTACTTTTCCTGGACTTCAATCCAGTACAAGCTTAAGGTAGAACTTAGTTAACAGTTTTATGGTGTGTTTTTTTGTATGTACATGTCCACTTTTTATTTGTGTTATTCTGTGGCCAAGTTGATCAAACCTTTTTGTTGTAATGTAGGATAATTATTTAATTATTTAATAAAGACATTTTTTTTGTTAAAGAAACCTGCCTGAGTGACATTTCTATATTGCATGTGTGATTGTGGGATGTTTCAGTAATAATCTGTGACTAAACTGTTATTGCTAGGGGGTGCCATCATAAGCTGCAAAATCAAACAAAGAGTCTGAAAGGGAAAGTCTGGATAAAGATGGGGGAATACTGAAGTCTCAAGAAAGGGTCTGTGGAGATTTGAACCAGGTTGTTGCACGCCTTGTGGGAGAAGGCAGAATCAGGGTTACAATTCTACCCCAAAGAGGTTGTAATGCCGAAATCTTCCCCCTTTGTGTAACAACCAAGAAGGGTTCATATTTGGCTACAAGACTAGTATTGTACCCTGATCCAGAGTAAAGATGGGACCCTGAGACTTCATGGTGAGTGTTCAGTTGTGAATTTAGCAAGCACTGTAGAAGGACATAGAGAGGGTATCCCCTGTTCCCCCTCCCTGTCATGGATTGCACTAAGGGGTGGGCACTGTGAGCTCAGTGGACCTGACCCTCAGGAGTGGGTTCATGACAGTGGTCATAAGCCTCTCTAACTTTTGCTGGGATACATTCTGCGTAACCTCTCCTTCTGAAACGTTCCTCCTGTATGCTCAATTCCCTCTCAAGTTCTCTTTCTGTGCTGCAATTTCTTTTTATTCTGAAAAACTGGCTTTTTGGTATATTCTCAATGGTGTGGCAGGGATGGCAGCTACTTGCAAGCAGAACTGTGTTTTGATCTGTGGGTTTCCTATAGAGTGATGTTTCAATCACGCCTTGCTGGTTAACCTGATTTTTAAATCCAGGAATGAAACCTCAATCTGACTTGTACTGTACACAAATTTTAAGTTTGAGTTAGACTTATGGAAGTATTTTATGAATTCCTCCAGTTCATTCCTGCTACTCCGCCATACCATTAAGATGTCATCAATGAAGTGCCTCCACAATGATATTTTAGACATGCAGGGATTTGTTTGACTGTCCCCTATCACACCCTTCTCCCATAAACGTAAGTAAAGATTTGCGTAATCAGGGGCAAAACTGACCCCCATCGCGGTTCCTTTAAGTTGATGGTAAGTGTCATTCTTAAACCAAAAAAAGCTACCTTCCAAATGATTCTAGTAAGTTCTATCAAGAACTCTGTTTCAGGTCCTGCCCTTTTCTCTTTTTTTGCTAGGAAGTACCTGAAAGCCTTTAGACCTCCCTTGTGGGGTATGTTTGTATACAGTGACTCTATATTTAGAGTTACTAATATGAATTTGTCTTCCCATTTGTTGGTCTCAAGTACTCTCAGGATATCTCCCATATCTTTTATAAAGGATGGTAGGCCACAGACCAGATCTTTGATGTTACCATGCACCAGTCTGTCCAAAAGTTCCATTACAGTACCTATACTGGAGATGATGGGTCTCCCCAGGGGATCAGTGAGGGTTTTATGCACTTTAGGAAGCACATAAATCTTTGCTTTCAGGCGAGACTCTGAGGTGAGAAAATGTCATTCCCTCTCATTAATCAAACCTTCACTGCTTGCCCACTGAAGAAACTCATCTACCTCACCTTTAAGTCAGAGTGCATGGTCAGAACTCACTCTTGCACAATATTCTTTATGTTTCAGTTGTCTAGTTACTTCTTTACTGTAATCTAATGTGTTCTGAACCACCACACTACCTAAAAAGCCAGTTTTTCAGAATAAAAAGAAATTGCAGAGCAGAAAGAGAACCTGTGAGGAAACTGAGCATACAGGAGGAACGCTTCAGAAGGAGAGGTTACACAGAAGGTACCCTGACAAATGCTGGAGAGGCTTTTGACTACATGGAAAGAGAAACCCCTCATAAGGGGAAACCACAAGGAAACAAGCATTTGTCAATGGCAAATGTTTGTGTGCTGGCATTGGCATTGGTAGTGGAGGAGTTATAGAGATTCATAATAGGAATGGCAGTGAAGTACTGAACTAACGCCAACCCCCACCCTGCAGAGACTGACAGGCATTGGGGGTGTGCCTTTGTGTCATCAGCCATAATGCTCATGCCATTCCATCTCACTCCACCTTGCAGACACTGACAGGTGTCACAGTGTGCCTCGGGGTCTTCCACCCTTATGCTCACCCCATTCCATAAGGAAATAAGCTGATATGGGTGCAGTGTAGAAGAATGGGGTGAATGGTAGGGCCAAAGACCCCAAGGTATACCTCGATGCCTGTCAGTGGCTGCAGGGTGGGGGTGGGAGTGGAAAGGTATGAGCATTATGGCCAATGACCCCAAGCCACGCCCCCAATGGCTGCCAGTCTCTACAGGGTAGGGCATTACAGTTGGAAACCCTAATGCCCCAGGTGTTTGTTGGTATTTTCACTCTAAATTTCAACATGGACTTTTTGGGACCACACCTTATGAACAGTGGCACTATCATTTTGTTACTCAATCCCGAAAGGTGATTTCACAAAGTGACTATGCCATTCTGCTCCACAGGTGGAAAAACACATTTCAGGCTGGATGTGAAAAATGACAGCTGTACTGTCATGAGGAAGTGTGAAAAATGTCAATGTTGAAAATCTGGAGTGAAAATATGAAAAATTGGTGAAGCTATGAGCGTACGTAGAAACTGCAATTTTGGAATTCTCTTACCAAATTTTCAGCATGGGCATTTTGGGACCTCCCCTCAAGAACAGTGGCACTGCGATTTTGTTAATCTGTCCTGAAAGTTGATTTCCCACAGCGACCGTGCCATTCTGCGCCAAAGGTGCGACAACACATTTTAGGCAGGATGTGCAAAATGACAGCTGTACTACTCATAAGAAGGTGTGAAAAAATGGCAATGTTGAATATCTGGAGTGAGAATATTAAAAATTGGCGAAGTTACGAGTGTGCGTAGAAACTGTGCAACACACGCTTGTCCCGCAGTCATTTCTTGGAATTTCTTCACCAAATTTGCAACATCAGTTTTTTGGGGCCCCACCTCATGAACAGTTGTACTGTCATTTTGTTACTCGGTCCGGAAAGGTGATTCCACATAGTGACAGCAAAATCACCTTTTAGGACTGAGTAATGAAATTAAAGTGACATATTCAGGAGGTGGGATCCCAAGAACCCCATGCTGAAAATGTAGGTTCACAATTCCTAAAAATGGCTGAGATATCAACCTAAGTTGAACCCCCCAATGATTCCCATTATACAGCACTTAGCTGATTCCTCAGTTCGCAGTTCGGCTTTGAAAAGTGCAGACGTGTCCCGATCCAGAGAAGATCGCTGCTCCTAACCTCCAGAGGGTAAGTATGGGTGAGGGGAGTGTGGGGCTGTGGGTGCTCAGTGGGAGGGTGGGAGAAGTGGGGAGATGATGTTGGACCGTTTCCTTTTTTACAAGTAAAAAAAAAAAGATGCCGGTGAGATGGTTTTCTTTCTTTTACAGGTTTAAAAAATAACACATTTCAGCACACTGGGGTGGGCTCCTAGTGTGCCACAATAGTGGTGGTGGTGGGGGCATGCTGACATGGGCATTGGGCACCCAGATGTCAACAGATTACAGACGGGTTTTGTAGGGGCGCATTCGACACTGGAAGTGGGCATCCCAGTGTCTGAATCATTTTGGCACACTGGGGTGGGCTCCCAGTGTGCCACATTAATGGAAGGAGGGGGCATACATGCTGACATGGGGTTTGGGCAGCCTGATGTCAGCTTTCCTTGGAGTGTGTGTGGTGGGTGGCAGGAGCCATGGCTCATTACTTTTTTCACCAGGAAAGGCACACAGAACAAACAAGTTGTTAGCAGAGCAAGGGCCAGGGACAGAGTGCGGGGTGGCAGGAGCCGACAAGGTTGTGAGGAAGGGGGGAGGTGACACTGCAGTAATGAAACTGTTTGTGATTGCAGTGGCAAAAGTGCTCAGTAATGTGTTCGCTGCATTGGTCACAACATTGACACACCTCTGAAATGTGGTACTGCCGCAAGATGTTTCTTGCGCATGTGCACAAGCAAACATAAAAAGTGGGGAGCACCAGGAGCAGATTAACTTCATGACTACATATAATATGAGGTCATGTAAGGTGAAGGAGATAATTCTCAAAAACTGGCATTTCCTGGCTGCAGATGCTAGACTAAAGGAAACAGCTAAAGTACCTCCAAGGATGGCATATAGGAGAACCAGAAATCTGAGAGATGTGCTGGTAAGTTAATCAGAAAAAAATGAAAAACCTAGGGGCTGGCTCCCCCCCATTGGCAAAAGGGTATAGGACATGTGTTAACTGCAAATTTTCAAGGATATTCATGAATGCAGGAAGTTCAAAAACCCATATGATGACAAAATGCATGACATAAAGCAATTTATTAATTGCAATACAACATACGTGGTATATATGGCATTCTGCACTTGTGAAGCCTACTATGAAGGCAAGACAAAACAGAAGTGGAAGGAGAGGATAGAAGACCATTTGAGGGCCATAAGAAGTGGGAACATGGATTATGTGTGGGCAGTACACATGAGAGGTGCAGAAAATAAGGATGAACACAAGCTGAAATTCAATGGCCTTGAACAAGTGGTGTTAGGACCAAGAGTTGGGGATAGAGATGGCCTTTTGAGCCAAAGAGAAAACGTTTTGATACATAACTTGGGGGCATATATGGGCAAAGGATTAAATGATCATATAGAATTGAAACTATTTCTAAAAAATAAAAGATAGAACATACAAAATTCATTATTTTTGCTATTTTTTGTCCCTATAGGTAATAAAAGATGTAAGAACTTTGTGTACATGAAGTGACATTTTCATCTTTTTTCTCCTGGACCTCTGGAAATCCTTCTTTAAATCCCAGGATTTTTCCATTTGAACATCTCTCTCAGTTGTGATAGTATGGGTTTAAATTTCCCCATTTCCCCTCCCCCTAGCCCCTTGCCCTACACATGGACTCCATCCTCCACCTTTATTTCCGATAGATGCTGCCCATACCGTATATCTCCACTACTGAACACTCCCATGAAACCCTTTATGCAGGGTATGAAAACTGCCCTGGTTTATTGTTATGCTCTTACTTTTGTAAATATGTAACTATATTCATCTCTCTGTCTGTACCTTCTCTAAGTGTCAAAATGGACTCTCTTGTCTCCCCGTTTTTTCATATGCCCTTTGTATGATTAAATAAATAGAAAGCAAGGAATTGCATTCTGAGTATAGTAACTTAGACACATAAAGGCGTACTGCTTAAAATTCTAAATATAAAAATAAAACTAGATATAATGCAGCACCTTTAAAATGAGAGGACATTTTAAATGTTTTAATAGTGTGATCTGAGTCACTTTTTTGGATAAATATTTATGGTTTCTAATGTTATTTAACACTGTATAAATAAATGCACTACTGTCACTTTAAGATAGAGCATGTGACTTGGGTTGGAGGGCTATTTAAACCTGATTGCACTTTATGACATTTATCTTCATAAAAGCCTATGCTTAGGTGAAATGCTAGAATGTCTGTTGCCTGTATCCTGTACCCAAGAGGGTTTTATTTACTGTGAATGAGTAAAAATAAAACTGGAAATTGCTACAAGTTTTGGATTCCATCGTTTCTTTAGTGTGTGGGGAGTGCCATGACTTGGCTCTGAACTGGTTCATTTTTTGTCACTGAGCACCCCGCTTTCCAGTTGCGGCTCTGGCCTTGTTTAGTACTAATACTCATGCACTGGAGTATCATCATTGCATGGACCATCCATACCCAAATATTCATAAAAAGACACTTGTATAACATTTCTGTTCAGGTAGTTGTCCCAGAACATGTCATGGTCGCAGATGCATGTGGCTTCTTCCTGTTGGACACTGGTTGATACCACACACACCTCATGGCAACATCTGCATTCCTCTTCTGAAGGCATAGTGGCACATTTTTGGCAACAACACCTAGTAATGAAGATAAATCATATAATTCAGTAGACAGTACACACAAAGGAAATGCCCAAACAATGATATCATGCATTGAATCAACCCCCCCATGCATGCATTATACACACACATCACAGTGGTGCCTGCATAACCCCAAACCCACAACGCACGTACAGATGAAAAGCATTACAATGACCATACACCCCCACCCCAGACAAACCACAGTACAACACTAAATTGTACAGACTATGGCCACTGCAAATACAACACTGTGTCATCACCGAGTGTACCCACACATACAGTACACAAACCCAAATACACACTCATAGCACTTCTGTAACTCTATAATCCTGGCTCATTAGTGCACATTCAGAATTACACTGCTATGTGTAAAGCCCACAACAGCAGACACAGCACAGTGGCACAATCAATGATAGTGTCTCTATAACCATGGCTCCCCAGTGCACATACAAACTGACAGTAACACATTTTCTGTAAACCTAACCACATAACCCCACCACTGCAGACACCACAATTACAGAATAGCATGATCGTACATGTATACAGTCTAAGCACAACAGAAACATCACCAAGTGTACCACTACCACAGCAAACTCAGAACACAATTGCTGGAACTTAGATCACAGTTTCACAAATACAGTGACTGTATAACTTGGACACCCTCTACACATACAGAATGACAGTAATAGTATGTCCGAACAGCCCCAAAACACTGCAGACACAACACATTACAGCAGACACTTTTAGTGACTGTACCCATACCAACCACAACAATGAGATATCATCAAGTGTACACCAATACATACAGTGTAATGACAAACACAGAGCTCAGTATTTACAGTATAACACCAAACAACATCTCCCACTCCTAAGCAGAACCACACAGACACATCATACGTACACCAATTAATCCAGAACATACATGCTGATAGCACATCAGTGGCTGGACACCACACCACAATCAACAGCCTTACCTGGACACATCAACCCAACATACATAGTACCTGCGCACCGCCACACACAGGTTGACAGTAGAACAGTACTTTATATTCCCCCACCCTGTCTCAACTCAGACACAAGCCACACATTGTGATATAGTGATATCAGAAAGTGTAACCCCTACACCACAAAAAAAAAAACAAAAAAAACAGGACACACCAAAAGAAAACCAGTAACAGTGTGAAGTTGACCACAACCCACCCCTAAACACAGACACTTCAGATGTAGTACCTAAGCACCCACCACACATACAGATTGATATGAAATGTATTCCCCACCCCCCAACAACATCGCAGGCACAAAACATATTACAGCACATCCTTTGTAGTGACTGTTACCATGACGACAGCAATACACTGATATCATGAATTGTCCTCCTGGCCAAATGACAGATGCAAAACCCATAGCACAGCAGTGACTGTCTAACCCAAACCAATACCCCCCACAAAACACATTGATATCACAAATTGTCCTCCCCCAATGACAGATGCAAAACCCATAGCACAGCAGTGACAGTGTAACCCAACACACCACCTTTCCTGCACAACGCATTGAGATCACAAATTGTCCTCCCCTCCAAATGACGGGTGCAAAACCCACAGCACAGCAGTGACAGTGCAACACAACAAAATACATACCCTACACAACACACTGATATCTCAAAATGTCATCCCCCTCCCAAAATGACAGATGCATTACCCACAGCACAGCAGTGACAGTCTCACCCAACACAACACCCCCACAAAACACATTGATATCACAAATTGTCGTCACCCAATAACAGACGAAAACCCCACAGTGACAGTGTAACCGAACACAACACCTACTCTGCACAACACACTATCTCGAATTGTCATCCCCCTCCCAAAATGACAGATGCATAACCCACAGCACAGCAGTGACAGCCTAACCCAGCACCATACCCCATCACAAAACAGTGACATATGTGCAACAGCAATACACTCAACACACACAGAAGTGATAGGAATATCGCTGAGAAAAAAATACAATTTATAGCATATTAGACAGTTTTCAAACCATTCATCAACAGGGCCATGTTTTCATCTCCCTTCTGAGCCAGACCATTCAGTCTCTCCTCCCATGAGCTTTCAGACTCTTCTGAAGAGCTTGTCTTTTGTGCTGCAGCACCATACCTCAGAACAGACCCAAACATATAAAGTCTGATAGATAAAGTAAAATCCAGATCAAGGTCTGGATCGCCAAACTCATGGCTGCCTTCTGCCATCTCTGCACACTCAGCTCTAACACACTACAGTGCTGCTCCTTCGCCCCTCTAATGACATCATTGATATTAGATTGGAGCAGGAGCTCATTAATGCTGCAGTGCAGCTTAGCCTAAAAGACAACTATCAGAGAATAGGAAACAAAACATCAAAGCAGGAATTTACTTACAATTTTACCTCACATGCCATACGTGGTTAGACTCAGCAAGGAGAGGGCTCCAAAACTGCAGTCTCAATTCACAGAAAAACAAGAGTCAAAACAAGGGGGTTTAGGTATCCTTTTAAAAAAATCATTATTAAAAAATGTTGCATTTAACGCCAGTCTTTATGACAGCGGGTAGTGCTTTGTGATCTCATGTCTGTGGGCTACATTTTTAGCAAGCTCAGTGAGCCAGCTGATGGTCCAAGGCTGGGGGAGTGATGGTGTCATGTGATACAACCCCTCAGCCTGGGAAAAGAATGTACAGGGTTGCCCACACAGATTTAAGTAGCATATAGTGAAGAGAACTCTTCTCTTGACATAGGGCCCTGCAACTCTTCACCAGTGGGTGCCACAGCATGCTGTGCTTTGGCTAAAAGATGGATACTTTGCCCTGCATCTCTGCAGCCCACCAGACAGCCCCATAAATTCTTGACATTGGTTGCCACACAGAAGCGTGGAGTTCACAGGACCCTGCACTTCTGTAGGTGGATGGAGTCTTACCTTGTTGAAGGGCCCAGAGGGCCCTGCATGTTCAATATCTGTTCATGCAGGTCCTGAAGTGACCTGCTTGAATGAGGATATGATTCCACTACTTCAAAAAAGAAGGACATTGTTTGCAAAAATACTGCGTTAATGCACCAGTTAGGCTCAACTTAACACCACAAAAGTAGGGCAATGTGGTGTTAGGGTTTCCAACCCTAACTCCTCCCCCCCCCTGCACAAGTAGCATAAGACAGGACCACACAAGCAACAACAGACAGCCATCATCAGGTAAGACAAAAACCATGCAACTGTTTCAAGATGACACAAACCCAGATGCACTGATGTGCTAACTTAATGGATTTGTATCTGTGACTGTATAAACACTGGCCCCCAAAGGGTCCTGTGCTTATGCAGCCATACCTGTGTGTGTCTGTCATACAGCATGCAGTATGCATGAGTGCATGTGGCTACAGACGTGCAGGCCCCATAGGACCCTACACTTCTACAGACAGAAGGCCCCAGCCAGAGGAACTCATGCATGCTGTATAAGATAGCTTACTAGATAGCATCATCTGCTAGTGAATGGTTTTTATATACAGCTACATGACTGAAGAAACTGCTACCCCCTTGAAAATTTCTGGATCCACTGCTGAATCTATTAAACCCACATTGCAACAATTCTTCCATCTGTGTAACTGCCAGTCCCACAGCGGCCTGCCCTTCTGGAGCCAGATGTCGGTGTGTATGTTTTACACCTGTGGCTGAAGAAGCACATGCCCCTCAGGAGCCTGTGCTTCTGCAGACAAAAGTACTATTGCAATTTGAGTATCATGCATTTTGTGGCACCTGAGCTTCTGCAGCCAGAGGTCAGTGTGTATGCTGTATACCTGCGACTGCAGAAGTGTAGCCCTGTCAAGTTTGTGTATGTCTTATAGTGTCTGTGAGTATCTGAGACTACAGAAGATCTGGCCCCAGAGGAGTCTGCACATCTGCAGACAAAAGAACTCTTGTAATTTGGTCACCATTGGTTTGTATCTGTGATTTCAGGAGCCCATGGTTCTGTACACAGCAGTAGTGTTGTAATTTGAGTATCGTGGATTTCTATCTACAGCCAAAAGTGAGTGTGTATGTCTTACAGTGTGCATGCTGCAGATAGAAATCCACAAAGGTTGCACATTAGAGTTACTGCATTTGTGTCATCTGGAAAGAGTTGCATGTTGTTAATCTTACCTGATGATGGCTGTCTGTGGTTACTTGTGTGGTCTTGTCCTTTTGCTGTTGGGGGGGTGTTAGGGCTGGAAACCCTAACACCACACTTCCCTACTTTTGTGGTGTTAGGCTGATCCCTAATTGGCGCTTTAACACAATTTTTCTTTGCAAACTATGGATAGATAGACAGACAGACAAACATACATGCATGCATACATACATACATATATATATACATATATATTAGAGGAAAAAAACTCCATTTAATGCATCAGTTAGGGTTGTTTCACAGCAGCAAAAGCGAGGAAATTCGGTGTTAGGGTAAAGCCCCCCTTGGACCCCCCAGCCCACCCCACAGCTGGCATTTGGTCGCTGATCCCATTAGGGCTAAGTATTTTTCGACGAAAAGTCCGTATCTCACACCGCTTGAGATACCGGCCCTGAAAGGCGCCGCAAATGCCGTAATGTTATCCTATGGGAAAAAAGAGACATTCGAGTGCCATAACTTTTCGCCTCTGTAATATTTTTTCACCAAACCACCAAAAGGCACATCTGTGGGATGTTGGCTTTCTTCCCTCCAAATTTCAGTGTAAAAGACCAAACTGTTATTTTGCAGTAGGGTGGCAAAGAATTCCTGTCATGCAGCGGACACCACAATGTTAGTCTATGGGAAAAAGTGTCAACTTCGGAGTACCGTAACTTTGCATCCATGCAATATTTTGTCACCAAACCACCAAAAATGCACATCTGTGAGATGATGGCTGCCTTCCTCAAATTTTAGCCCAAAGACCAAACCGTTCGACATGGCAGGGCATAGAACTGCTGTCATTTTGCCTAATCTGAAAAGTAGTGTCGCAATTTGCGGCAGCTTTCACAAGCATTTGCGACACTTTCGTGAGTGCGACACTACTTTTCCCAGAAATTGAAAAAACATATTTCTAGGGTGTTTAACCTCAAAATAAAGACATGCCTAGCATCCTTAGGGTCCGACTAGGTAAACACAAAAAGAATTGTGTTGCTAGAGGGTCCCAAATTTAAATGGCAGGCATTTTTCTGATCACTAGCTGAAAACAAAATGGCAGATTTGTGACACTACTAGGGCCATTTGCAACACTAAAAAGTGCATTTGCGACACTGTCGAACTTTTTGTTAACTTTTCCCTTTGACTTATAATGGGAAATTGTTTTTTGAATAACTTTTGAACCATTTAATATTTTTTCACAAAATCTTCAAAAGGCACATCAGGGACCCTGGTTGCACATTCCCTGAAGTTTTTGGACTAGTCACGCAAACCATGCGACCTGTAGGGATGAGCAAAAAATTCCAAGAAAGCGTAAATGCACACACAGATCACGCTTACTAACTCCACAGCTTTATATCTGAACAGTACAAAAGTTGGCAGATCCCAAGATGTATGGTCCTTGATCATGTATTCCAAATTTCAGGCAAATCCATTGAATGGTTACAAAGTTATTAAGATGCAAAATTTTGGGTTTAACATGTAAATGGCTCCTCAACCCTAACTATGGTAGCACTACCATGCTGCCATATATATATATATATATATATATATATATATATATATATATATAGTGTATGATATTTGGGTTGGGAGAAAAGCAGAAAAGATTACAGACATAAAAATAAGGTTGGTAGATGGAGGGTTGATCACGAACAGAGACCAAGGGAGGGATAGTGAGGCTTAATAAAGGGAGGAGGGTGGGCAGAGGGAGACTGTGAAAAGGCAGAGATACTAAACAAATATTTTTGCTCAGTATTTACAAATGAAGAGAGGGAGGTACCTAAAACAAACAGTAGAAACACTCTGGATACAGAAGTTGATACCAGCCCATTTACAGAAGAAAGGGTTATGAAAGAACTCTTAAAACTGAAGGTGGACAAAGCAATGGGGCCTGATGAGATTCATCCCAGAATTCTAAAAGAACTAAGGGTAGAACTAGTGATACCACTGACTACCCTCTTTAACAAATCATGGGAGGATGGGGTGACACCCGAGGACTGGAGGAGAGCAGATGTGATTCCCCCTTCACAAAAGTGGGAGCAAGGCAGAAGCAGGAAACTACAGACCTGTTAGTTTAACCTCAGTGATAGGGAAAATGATGGAATCACTTCTAAAGGAAAGAATTGGTGAGTATCTAGAGGCCAGAGGGGCACAGGACCCAAGGCAGCAGGGATTCACAGCGGGAAGGTCATGCCAGACGAATCTGTTAGATTTCTTTGACTGGGTGACCAAAGTAGTAGATCAGGGAGGGGCTGTGGACATGGCCCTATCTAGACTTTAGCAAGGCATTTGACACAGTCCCACACAAAAGATTAATATACAAGTTAGCCAGCCTGGGAGTGGGTCCCAAGATGACAGCCTGGGTAAAGAATTGGCTGGAGAATAGGACACAGAGAGTAATAGTAAATGGAGTCCACTCTGAAGAAAGGGGGTTACTAGTGGGGTACCAGAGGTTCAGAATAGAGACCAGTCCTCTTCAATGTCTTTATGCTACATTGCAGAGGGACTGGAAGGAAAAGATGTCTCTTTGCAGATGACACAAAGATCTGCAACAGAGTTGATGCACAAGGTGGTGTGGAAAGGATGAGAAGGGACTTGGCAAGGTTAAAGGAATGGTCAAATGTATGGCAGCTTAGATTCAATGCTAAGAAGTGCAAGGTAATGCACATGAGAAACAAAACCCAGGGAAGAGTACACAATAGGGGTGAGATACTAACAACAACAAAATGGAAAGGGACCTGGGGGTAGTCACATCAGATGACCTAAAGGTGGGCGAAGCAATGTGAGAGGGGCAGCAAGGAGGGCTGGGGGAATACTGGGATGCATAGGAGAGCATCACCAGTAGAAAACAGTTATTATGCCTCTGTACAGACAGCTGGTCAGACCCCATCTGAGTACTCGTGCAGTTCTGGAGACCCAGTCTCTGCAAAGACATAGACAGGATGGAAGCTGTCCAGAGGAGGGCAACTAAAATGGTGCAGGGTCTGCACTGGAAGACATATGAAGAGAGACTTAAAGAGCTTAATATGTATAGCCTCGAGGAAAGGAGGGAGAGGGGGGACATGATAGAAACTTTCAAGTACCTTAAGAGAATCAACAAAGTCCAAGAGGGTAGCATCTTTCAAAAAAAGAGGTGTGCAAGAACAAGGCGGCACAATTTGAAGATAGAGGGGGCGGCTCAGAGGTAACTTAAGGAAGTATTTTTTCACAGAGAGGGATGTGGATGCATGGAACAGCCTTCCGGAGGAGGTGGGAGTCAAAAACAGTGGTGGAATTCAAGCATGCATGGGACAGTCATAAGGCCATTCTAGGGGTTGGGGGTAGGAAGGAGTAGGCTGCTGGTTAACTAGGATCTGCAGCTTATCCATTAGGTAGGAAAATGGGCAGACTAGGTGGGCCAAGCGGTTCTTATCTGCCATCAAATTCTATGTTTCTATGAACACAAGACAATATAAGTATTTGGGAGTTTTGATAAATTCAAGATTGACCTATAAAGAACATATTTTTCAACAGGTCAAAAAAGTAAACCAGCGTTTGGGGGCTTTAAGAAGAGTAGCAGGGTGTTTCAGTATGCAAACTAGAGAGAAACTTGTGGCCCAAATGATACTAATTGTAAAAAAACAAAGACAAGGCGCTGCGTCAGCATGTGGTCTAAAAGCAAAACAAAATGGTTATATTAAATGCACGCTGAAACTTGCTGAAACACTAACTTGTTTTTTTTTCTCTTTTAGATATTTCCTGAAGAAGACCTAAGGTCGAAACGTAGATTTTTAACTCTATTTTCTATTTTCAGCATGCATTTAATATAACCATTTTGTTTTGCTCAAATGATACTTCCCATTTTGGAATACGGATTCTTTTTATATATGTTTTCTACCCAGACAGCATTGCAGAATATTGAGCGTACCTATTATAGATTGGGGAAGTTTATAACAAAAAGTAAGCAAGGAAGTTATCATTGTATTTTATTTGAAAAACTAAACTGGTTACAACCTGAAACAAAAAGAAAATACTTATGGATATTGTGGTGCCAAAAATTGATATTTAATAAAAATGATCACCCATTGAAACACCTTATAACAATCATACCACTTGAATATAAAGTAGAAAAACTTAGGAGAAATAAGTTAACAATTACAAGTGAAAGAATTTATAACAGAACAGGAAAACTAATGTTACAAAATAGCTTATCTAAATATTGGAATGAGTTATCATATGAATTGAGAAAAGTGCAGAATCCCACCACTTTTAAAAAATTATTGTTTAAGCACCTTAGTGTAAAATGTAAATGTTTTAACTAATTTTTTTTTTAATGTTTGTACCAATGTTGAATGTTAGTTTGTTTTTGAAATTTGAAAGATTTATGTATGGAACACAGGTCTTTGTTGTAAATGGGGGTTATTCCCTAACAAATTTATCCTGTATAAAAATAAAATTTTATGACCCAGATATTCAAATGGGTTGCGCCATGCGCAACAGAGATGCACCAGCGCAAGTCCGAAAATGCACCATTCTGTGATATTCAGCAGGAGGTAGATGCATCCCCCAAATCACAATGTGCAAGAGCACAATGATAATGAATGCATGCACAACTGAAGGGGGAGGAACCATGCATAAATGGTGCAGTGCGATATTCAACAACATGTGCCATGTGCAATAGGGGAGCAAACGGAAGTTGCGCGATAGCGGAAATGATCCAAAATAAAAAGGAACAAGAGAGAGGCACAAGAACGCTACAGGGAAACCACATGTTGGTGAACTGCAGACAGCCACACAGGCACACATAAACTGGGAGCAGGACAGGGCAGGAGCAGGACAGAGCACCTGGAACCACTAGGAACAGGGAAGGTGTGGGGAGCCTGTGCCACAGTGCAGGACAAAAGGGGGAAGTGCCACACAGCACTGAGGGCACAGATAGTGGGCAGTATGGCCAGTACAGGGAGGTGTTCCCGGTGCAGGGGAGTAGCAGCAAGGACAATGGAGGGAACAGAGAAACAGATGCTGGGGGGTAACACAAGCCAGGGACATGGCCAGTGCCACCATCCAGATGGAGGCAGTTATGAGAGGGGTGAGAAGGCAGGCAGTAGGGGGGCACGGCCATGGAAGGGCCCGTCGGTGGTATGCCCCCAAAAGGCAGTACCGAGCCCGCACCAGCTTCAAGCTGTACACTGATACTGAGATCGTGGGCCAGTACCGCCTGAACCGGATGATCCTGAGGTGGTTCTGTGAGCTGTGCAGTGATGTGATGCAGGCACCCACACGACGGAGCCATGCTCTGTCAGTGGAGACCAAAGCGACAACTTGCATGTGCCTGCTCACCCCAGGTACCTTAAAGAGACCAACAGGGGACACGACAGGCATAACCCAGATGGCCGCATCACGCCTCCTCACCCAATTCCTTAGCGCACTGCTGCCACATGCTGCAGAGTACATCCATTTCCGCAGCACACTGGCGGAGCGCACAGCAAACATACAGGAGTTCCACATTGTAGCACATATGACTGGCATGCTCAGGGCAATAGACTGCACCCATGTGGCCATCCACACACCACCTGGCCTCGAAGGGGCAGCATACATGAATCAGAAGGTGTATGCAAGCATCAACTGCCAGGTGGTGTGCGATGCCAGGGGGTGCATAATCAATGTCTGTGCCATGCACCCTGGGGGAGCACATGATGCCTTCATCTGGCACCAGTCCACACTGTGCCACAGGTTCGAGAGTGGGGACATCCCCACTGGCCACTTAGTGGGTGAGTATGCAAACCATGCAGAAAGACATGGAGCTTGGGAGGGGCATAGTCAGAGGTGACATCAGTATTGGCCTAGATGGCCTATGGCAGGGCAATGCTGATTACCAAACTAATGTCCACCCTCTACACACAGGTGACAGTGGATACCCACTCTGTCCCTGGCTGCTCACACCATACCGGCGGCCTGCGACCCCATCGCAGCAACACTACAGTGAGGCACATGCCACCATGTGCAATGTCATCGAGTGGGTGTTCGGGATGCTGAAGGCACGTTTCTATTGCCTGGACATGTCTGGTGGTGCCCTACAGTACAGCCCCTCAAAGGCCTGCAGGCTATTCCTGGCCTGTTGCATCCTGCACAACATGGCCAACGACTGTGGGATAGCTGTAGAGGTCGAAGAGGGGGGACAGCGATGGGGACGATGAGGACGCTGGTGAAGATGGTGATGGGCAGCCCCCCTTGGTCGAAGGGACCCCGTCTGATCCGGATGGCACAGCTGCACCAAG